>CM062092.1:14835704-14889690 GCA_031163375.1 Conogethes punctiferalis | reverse complement strand
GCCAGCAGCACGTGCAGGCAGGCGGCGGCGCGCGCGTCCCACAGGCGCGCCGAGCGGTCCAGCGCGGCCGACGCCAGCAGCGCGCGCGCGTCCGCGCCGCCCGCCCAGCGCAGCGCCGTCACCGTGGCCGCGTGCCCCTCCAGCGACGCGCCACGCTGCAGCCGCCAGCGGCCCGTCTCCGAGTCTAGCTCCGCGCACCACACCTGACGCCCAAATCAAAAAAAAAAATATTTTATTCGTATAGATTTTAAGAGAGGTGGGGCATAGCAAATGTTCTCTCGAATTGAGCTTCCCGTCCGGGGAAGGACCTCCACCCTATAGAATACCGCAGCCAAATGACCTCCGGGTGAGTAGGGTCTCCGGAGCTCATGGGAGGTTAGAGTTGGGCCGGCATGGCAGTGGCAACTGACAGGTAACTAACCAGTTGCTTGCCAGTTGTCACAGCACTTGGGCTTCTCTTTCGCTTTCCACCAGGCGTAGGGAAGCCATTATGTCGAGCTACTATGAAAAAAGGTAGTAATAAAGCAGAGTGACCTGTATGCGCGCGTCGTGTCCGCCGGTGGCGACGAGGCGGCCGCTCGCGTTGGCGTCGGCGCACGTGGCGCCCAGGTCGTGCGCGCCGTCCACCCACGCCAGCGGCGCCGGCGCCGCGCCGTCCGCGCCCACGCCGCACACCTCTGTACCGGCCACGTCGGCTAATTAATACTTACATTAACACTTTATTAAGCGACCATAACTAGAACCAAATACTTATTACACAGTAAAAATAACATCTAAGCAGGACACGGCGATCAAGTTAAAGTTGTAGTAGACGTTGCCTTTAATACAGATTTGCTATGATTCCTACACTAGGATAGGCCTGTCACGTAGGTAATCATTATTATTACACATTACTATGAGTATTAACACATTAAGTGACTTGCCCTTAAAGTCAGTGTGTGTGTATAAAAATTGTCAAGATAAAGAGGCCCTTGCCGTCTCTCAGAAGCGTAAGTAAAAATGTGAAAATGTTAATTAAATGTCGTACAAAATGGCCACAGGCAAATGACGTCATATGTCATCATTATATTCATACGTCGTACCTGTATGTATTATTATTTCCATCGATACAACTGTATATATCTACGGAGACTCTCTCTATTATAATTAATAACCCATTATCACATCAATAAACAAGTCTTTAACCATACGGTTGGATAGAGCTGGAGAACCGCAACCATACGGTTGCGGTTAGCTACAATATGCATTTTTATAAAAAGCACACATTTAAAACAAAATATTGGATGACCAGAACCATTACGTGAAGTGTAGGTAAACAAGGCTTTCGATCACAACATGCCACATTATCACTGACCTCGTCTATGAAGCTCATTAATAGTTCGGGACACCTTCAAGGACAAATGTAACACGAAACACATTTTTCATTTACCTGCATTATATATGGACAAAAACTAGTTATCGACACGTGTGGCATGAATTATTTGGTGCCTGACGAATAATGGACTTACATTACTGAAATTGTAACAAGTGACAAATTTCCTTATAATGTCTATAATTACGTAGGTAGAGGTTCCATTTTATTCCGTCCAAGTCCAAATTATTTTGTCGAATTTTTCAAACAATAATACGTCCATTTCGGTACGATTTATCGTTACGTGAAGCTAAGGTTATGTATCGTGAGTTTTTCTTAGAAATTATCTCCTATCGTCACGTCCAACAGGGTGGCGATTACCAGTTTTTATGGGGCTCGAACCCTCACGAAATAACATACTGTTTAGCAGTATGTCCTCACTAAAAGGTTGTCAGAAAAAGATCGCTTATAGCGATAAGACCGCCTAAATTGTACAATGGATGTTTTAAGTGAATTTTATATGGTGCAATAAAGAGTAGGTATGTATGTAGATAAGTTGTTAGGTAGAAGTAGCACAGACCCACCAAGTCGAAGACCTTGAGCACGCCCTCGGTGCAGGCGGAGAGCAGCAGCGCGCCGGCGGCGGGCGCGGCCAGCGCGTGCAGCGCGCCGTCGTGCGCCGCCAGCCGCGCCAGCAGCGCCGCGCGCCCCACGTGCCACACCGTGCACGCGCCGTCGTCGTGCCCCGCCTGCGCACGCCGCTGTACTATACAACCTTCACCGACATGTCGTGGGCCACTACCGCACAGTACCACGTTCGTTAGACAGCGCCGCGCGCGCTCTAGGCTGGGTAGCGGTGTGTGGCCCAGCGTGGCATGTCTAATGAACACGTCACTCGTACCAGCAGGCGCAGGCCGCCGGGCCAGCACAGCGCGCGCACGGCGGCGGCGTCGGGCGCGGCCAGCGTGCGCCGCAGCGCCAGCCCGCGCGCGCTCCAGGCTCGCAGCGCGCCGTCCACGCCGCCCGACGCCGCCAGCGCGCCGCCCGGCGACCAGCGCGCGCACGTCACGCCGTATCTACAAGCCAATGTATTATTTCAATATCTATTTATTTAATCTTTATTGCACAATAAAATAACAACACACAGTAATGAAAGTTTCTTTTTCTTTTCATCTTTAGTTGTGTAAAATTAAAAAGAAAATGTAATAGAACATAGATAGATAGATAGATAGATACTCTTTATTGCACAAAAACACAGACATTACAGGAAAACATATTACAAACAACACAAAGTACAATCTAGGCGGTCTTATCGCTTATAGCGATCTCTTCCAGACAACCTTCAGGTAGAGGAAACCAGATTGACTAAGGAAATGGGTAACCCAGTGCAAAACTATCTAACTATTTTATATTAAATACGTAAAATTATTACATAAATATACCAAGAAGTATATATTCCATAGACATACACATATACATATAAATATATTTAAATACACTTAAATAAAATATACATAATAATAACATATTACATACATAGGTACATAGTTTAATAAGATACTTTATTATTAATATACATAGATACTTATTATTATTTGAGTATGAATTTAAGTACTTAGATATGATAGAAGAGAAAGAATGTAGAAATTAAAGAGACAAGAGATGTGATTTAAGCCTAAACATGTGTTTACCTGTGAGCGGCCTTAACGACGGCCTCCTCGATCCAGCCGGCGCCGGCGGCCCAGCGCCACAGCCGCAGCGCGCGGTCGCCGCCGCCCGTCAGCAGCCGCGCGCCGAACGCGTCCGCGCACGTCACCTCGCCGCGGTGCGCGCTCAGCTTCTGCACCAGGCTCGGCTCGCCCACGCGCTCCATCGCTGCCTGACTCACGTCCTTCATATCAAATGTATGGTATCACTTTTAAAACATCACTTTTAACAGTTGTTAGACACTAAGGGCAAGCATCTGGAGGATATAAACATAATCGCCACGCTGGGCAGGCGGGTTGACCATCGCTGAACGTAGCTTCTCGCGCCGGTGACGCTGCTGCCCGTCTGTGGTATTTGGCTACGCCTTCAAATGTGAGGGTTATACCGCCACCAGTCGGTTGCCAGCGCTTCGTTTGTTCTTCGGCAGGATGCACAACGGGTAGGTGAGGTTGGCTTGGAGAGAAAAGACGATGGCATTAGCTGATAACGCGGGCCGCAGCGCGAGCAATTCACGTTCGTCCAACAAGAAGAGATTCATTGAACCACTATTTCTTATTAGAATAGAACACATACGAACGTAGAAACTGGTTACGGAACGTAGAACCTACCTACGAATAAGAAGGAATAATTAACGTGCGCAAATACCTATCTCACGATAAAATGTTGAACGATATCCGGGCCACCCGTACCTCGGCCTCTGTTAAGTCCAGTGCACGTCCGGGCCTCGGGCGGGAGGCGGCATCGCGTGGCTGGTGTGACGGTGCGGCGGTGCGGCGGTGTGATGGTGTGACGGAGCGACAGCGGGCAGGGCGGCGGCGGCGGTCGCGGCGCTCGTCGGGCCGCGTGTGGCCGCGGCTGACGTGGCCCGCCGTCACCACAGTATCGATTACCCGCTTCGACGCGCCTTAATAGCTCGCACGCGAGACCTCAATTATTAATTTATTACCTATGTTTGTCATGTCCATCGCCAAATGAATGTTATTCAGTGCTCGCTACGATATTTTTTCATAATTTGTGGTTTATTCTGTTGCCTTATCGTCGTGGAAAACGATGTTTTGTTTACCTATAGGTGCCAACTGCCAAGTAGTTGACCACTGTGGCCTTGTTAGAAGATAGACCCACGCGCCCACGCGACCGACGACAGATTTCAGGATCGGCGCTGCTTTCTGTGCCTTTTCCCTAAAATGCAGAAACGCTTGCGAAGTTTTGCTTATTAAACTTTGATAATAATTGTCCATAATAAACGAGAATAAGATGTTGTGGCAACAATGCGTCGTGGCGTCGTAATTGAGTGGGAAGTGCGTTGTCGTTGTACTCTGTCCTACAACAGTACAAAAAGTAGCTATAGCTTATTCTTTACGCTACGTCCGCCCCCGGACTGTCATACTGAATTTCGAATAGTATAGCCCGAAAGTACAGAAATGCAACTCACGTAAAGTGCGCCAGGCCGATACACATACGCTCGAATGGTCACTACCGCGGATGCACTTTGGTGCGAGTCTCCTAATTTGAATGTATTTTTTTATTTTTTACCTACATTATGAGGCATGCAAAGTACTATCATTTTACAAAAATTTATTAAAAAATACATATAATATCTATATAAGTATTGCACACATGAGGAGCTCGGTGGCGCCGCGGTCTTGTTCGTTTAACAATGATCGCAACGTTGTGCAACCATTGGCGCGGTCAATCCGATGATGGGTGACCAAAATTTGACACCGATTTCCTCCGTGCTTCGGAAGGCACGTTAAGCTGTTGGTCCCGGGTGCTATCTTTACCAACTCATCTGAGTTGGTCTAGCAGTCGTTGCATCATATCAGATGTGATGATAACTCTGACGCCTAAACTGGGAATATTTATTTTATTTATTTATTCCTGAATGTAAACAATCACCTAATTGTAACATATATTTTTCTTTTGAATACCTACCTATAAGAATATAGATCTAACATTCACTGAACGATTTAAAAACACGGAGCATTTCGTCAACTTATGTTGAGCATTACACAATAAACACATAGATTATACTTTTGTCACTCTGCTCGTTGGGGTAATAGTTGCGTAGCAACTCAGAGGAGGCTAAGTCGATATTTGCTGCAAACCAGATGACTGCGACATATACATTGCCCAGGTATTGTATAGAATGCCGGATTATACAGATTGCCGGTAACATATACATATTACTGAATATAATGAATGATTCATAACTAAATTAATTACAGCTAATCTATAACAGTACTCTCTGTGGAATTGTTCACATAGTTACCTAACTATAATACACCTATTTACATTATTTTTTATTGTTGAAAAGAGCCTATGATGAAAAACTTGTTATTGTAAACTTGATTGGTTTTTATGAGATGCATTAAATAAATTAACAATGATATGAAGAAAGAATATGTCAGCCCTGGTGTACAGCACCCGGAAAACCAAAAGCTATATGAGAGTGCTTACATCTTTCATTGAACATCTTTTGTGCTGGCACCCTACCAGCCTCCGGAATCATGTTACATCTTTCGTTCAACTCACGCCAGCACAATACAAGCCAAGGTTTCATCGGTGTGCAAACACTTACAGTAACTTTGAACATATCTATCCAATTTATAGGCAACTTGGTAAATAAATTTTCATTCACTAATTAATTATGCCTATCATGTATTATTGTACCTACTCTCTTTTGTGTACCAATAAATAAATAAAATGAAAAAAAAATTGTTTACAATATGACACTTGACATTTGTCTTGAAAATTAAACTATAAAATGTATTTATGCATTTTTTAACATGACACTTATTAAGCATGTATTTCAAGGAGGCTGTTGCAATAAATATTATATCCTTCTGTGTTATGAATGATGCTTGTGATGCACTCTCAAACAGAGTTTTTACATAGAGAGTGGCACCGGACTGAGCAAACCAGGCCTCTGGGTAGCGGCAGACAAGACACAGAAGGATGTCATGGTGCAATACTGTATTGAGCTCCTTTTTACATAATATATACACATGGAATTATAATATACACATAATATATACAATTACGCTTTGGTTGGAACAAACTAATATTGCACAATTTTGTATGCTATTGCAAACTCTAAGCGCTCTTCGCCGTGGCAAATCTGAAGCTAGGACATTTATATACATTATCTGTGTGCAGATAGGCATGATGATGATGCAGATGCAGGAGTGATAGCTACAGTATGACTACCTAGTCATGTAGGCTTTCAAAGAAAAGTGCCGGTGCGGCTCAACTACATTTTATAAGTGCTGCCAATTGTTCCCGAATATCTGAAATATGGAAAGTTACATTTGATCTATTCTAGTAGGAAAGTTAAGTAGTACATAGATATGACATTGTAGGTATTGTTTTAGATTTGTTGTCATATCTATTCCTAAGCAAGTTCAGAGTCAATATTGCAGTGGCAAACTCTTTAAAATTGAATGTAGGTCACCACTGAGAAAGTCTTAAGGTAATACAATCTCTGTACCAGTGACAATGAATTAGTCAAAGTGGATAAAGGTGCTATACAAACTAATGAGCTTGTGGTATTCGATATATTATGTACTTACTTACCTACTTGTTTGGCAAATTGATTGTAGAATCTCTGACCAATAGAGGTACATATTACTGAAAACACAAAATATGCTTAGATTCTAACTTAAACTAATAACACTACACATTTTTGCACACAGAAGAAAACTTTATAACACTAAAATTCAAAACTTGTATTGACAGTGACAGCAGCGTAGCGCGGGCCGCGAATGCAGCAGAGCGACGCCGTCCAATCAGGTTGATCCATGCGTTCCGTTTCAATTTATTTATTGCGCTTGGTTGAAGTAATGCGACGCAGCACACGAAAAAGTATGGGAAGCTTTCTCCAGCATCCAATAATTTAAAAACATCAGTCTCACGACTGTGAAGCATAGCCACCACTTATATTGTTGATGTTGATGCTGATGCTGATGCTTTTTTTATATAATACGTCGGACTACTTATGCGAATCCAGAAAACGTAATGATACCGCGATGTAACTAGGGACACCGCCATCTGTGCGAAAAAAATGTAACTAATCTAACCCCGGGCACTTTCAGTAAGGAGGTATGAGGTCCGATCCAACGTGAAGTTGTTTAACAGTTTTTTTTCTCGAGTCAAGTACAGGAGGTACTTATCACCCCCTTTCTGTGAACCGATCGATCTTAATAAATGTCCAAGATGGCCGTCGCTAGAAATTGGGAAAAACCCTTTTATTGTTTAAACCCAGTCAATATGGGTATCAAATGAAAGGGCTTGGCAAGTATTAATAGGTACTTAGTAAGTAATCAATTCCCGAGATGACCGTCGCCAGGAATTGGCAAAAAACCCTGGTGTTGCTTAAACCCCATCAATATGGGTATCAAATGAAAGGGCTTGGCAAGTACTAAAAGGTACTGAGTACGAAATCAATATCCGATATGACCGTCGCCAGAAATTAGCAAAAAACCCTGTTGCTGTTTAAACCCCATCAATATGGGTTTCAAATGAAAGGGCTTGGCAAGTACTAAAAGGTACTGAGTACGAAATCAATATGCGATATGACCGTCGCCAGGAATTAGCAAAAAACCCTGTTGTTGCTTGAACCCCATCAATATGGGTATCAAATGAAAGGGCTTGGCAAGTACTAAAAGGTACTGAGTACGAAATCAATATCCGACATGACCGTCGCCAGGAATTAGCAAAAAACCCTGATGTTGCTTGAACCCCATCAATATAGGTATCAAATGAAAGGGCTTGGCAAGTACTAAAAGGTACTGAGTACGAAATCAATATCCGACATGACCGTCGCCAGGAATTAGCAAAAAACCCTGTTGTTGCTTGAACCCCATCAATATGGGTATCAAATGAAAGGGCTTGGCAAGTACTAAAAGGTACTGAGTACGAAATCAATATCCGATATGACCGTCGCCAGAAATTAGCAAAAAACCCTGTTGTTGCTTGAACCCCATCAATATGGGTATCAAATGAAAGGGCTTGGCAAGTACTAAAAGGTACTGAGTACGAAATCAATATCCGATATGACCGTCGCCAGAAATTAGCAAAAAAACCCTGTTGTTGCTTGAACCCCATCAATATGGGTTTCAAATGAAAGGGCTTGGCAAATACTAAAAGGTACTGAGTACGAAATCAATATCCGATATGACCGTCGCCAGAAATTAGCAAAAAACCCTGTTGTTGCTTGAACCCCATCAATATGGGTTTCAAATGAAAGGGCTTGGCAAGTACTAAAAGGTACTGAGTACGAAATCAATATCCGATATGACCGTCGCCAGAAATTAGCAAAAAACCCTGTTGTTGCTTGAACCCCATCAATATGGGTTTCAAATGAAAGGGCTTGGCAAGTACTAAAAGGTACTGAGTACGAAATCAATATCCGATATGACCGTCGCCAGAAATTAGCAAAAAACCCTGTTGTTGCTTGAACCCCATCAATATGGGTTTCAAATGAAAGGGCTTGGCAAGTACTAAAAGGTACTGAGTACGAAATCAATATCCGATATGACCATCGCCAGAAATTAGCAAAAAACCCTGTTGTTGCTTGAACCCCATCAATATGGGTTTCAAATGAAAGGGCTTGGCAAGTACTAAAAGGAAATAAGTAAGAAATCAATATCCGATATGACCATCGCCAGAAATTAGCAAAAAACCCTGTTGATGTTTAAACCCCATCAATATGGGTATCAAATGAAAGGGCTTGGCAAGTACTAAAAGGTACTGAGTACGAAATCAATATGCGATATGACCGTCGCAGGGAATTAGCAAAAAACCCTGTTGTTGCTTGAACCCCATCAATATAGAAATCAAATGAAAGGGCTCGGAGAGTACTAAAAGGTACTAAGTACCATGCAAGTAAGGCAAGTACATTGGCAAGTACATTTTAACCTAACTCCTTTTAACCTAACCTAACCTAACACTTTAAAACCTAACTCTTTTAAACCTAACTATTTTAAACCTAACTATTTTTAACCTAACCCTTTTTAACCTAACTCTTTTTGACCTAACTCTTTTTAACCTAACTCTTTTTAACCTAACACTTCTACACCTAACTCTTTTTAACCTAACTCTTTTAAACCTAACTCTTTTTAACCTAACCCTTTTTAACCTAACTCTTTTAAACCTAACTCTTTCTAACCTAACCCTTTTTAACCTAACTCTTTTTGACCTAACTCTTTTTAACCTAACTCTTTTTAACCTAACACTTCTTCACCTAACTCTTTGTAACCTAACTCTTTTTAACCTAACTCTTTTTAACCTAACACTTTATATACTAACTCTTTTTAACCTAACTCTTTTTGACCTAACTCTTTTTAACCTAACACTTCTAAACCTAACTCTTTGTAACCTAACACTTTTAAACCTAACTCTTTTAAACCTAACACTTTTAAACCTAACTTTTTTAAACCTAACTCTTTTTAACCTAACTCTTTTAACCTAACTCTTTTTGACCTAACTCTTTTTAACCTTTAACTATGGTCGTTACAATTTTGTTACACTACTATGGACGTGCGGCCTCACAGACCGCTATCTTTACGCGCTGGTATCTATCTGTATGAGTAAGTATTGTATTATTTTTTGTTTTTGTTTCTTAGAAGAGTTACTAATTATTAATAAAAGATGTAATTTCAATGAAAAATTTATTTATTTTAAACAATATAACAATATGACAGTCTTAAGGCACTTTTCAGACTTTTTAGCTTGAGATCACTTTATACTGATATTATCACAAGAAAATGTCTTTTTTACTTAGTTTAACTACTTTTACAATAAAATATAAAGAATAAAGGACATAAAAAACTTAACATAGTCTTCTCAAAACAAAACATAAAAATTTCGACAAACGCCCAACTTGGTCATATTTATTGGCAGTCTTTGCATAGCGGCTTAGAGCATTGCAGGCATATTGGCTGTTTACAGCCCACACAAGTATGGGTCGTCTTTCGCTTTATCTTTGGTGGGCATAGTTTACACGTCTTACGCTTAGGAACTATATTATCTTCACTCGATGGCTCCTGGGATGGCATATCAGGACCCAAAACTCGTTTTAGCGTCAAAACTAATTCATTTGACAAATGAGGGTTTATAGCTCTTCTTTGCATGTGTGGAACCACCAGGGAACGTGCTAATTTCTTCAGAAATTTACCTCTTTCTAGTTCTTTGTCTTGGTGTTGATTGAATAAAATGTAGGCATTTATTCCACACAAGTCCAGAACTCTGTGAAAAATCACCATAGGCCACCTTCTTGTACGGCGACTGCTCGAATAAATTGAACATTTTTTGTCCGTTTCATCTACCCCCCCTTTGGTGGAATTATAGAATAATATAATCTCGGGTTTTTTCGTATGTTCATCTACAGTATTATCGTGATGCATAGACGATATTAGGAGCACAGCTTTATTCTTCTTTGGTACATGAGAACATAGAGTTTTGTCGTTCGTAAAACCAAATAAAGTTGAACCAATCTCTCTAGACTTTTGTGCCTGAAATAAATTCGGTATTTCTCGTTTATTCTTTTTCAGAGTCCCAACATACGTTAGGTTACGCTTAGACAGTTCATCTACAACTTCAATAGACGAGAACCAGTTATCTGCTGTCACGTTACGATTGGTTCTTTGTAACGGCTGTGTCAAGCGTAGCACGCATTGAGTAGGAACAAGGAATTTTTTCTCGTCAGCTGATAGTCCGGCGCCATCGCTACCTTTTCCTGAATATAAATAACCATTATAAAAGTAAAAGGTCTTCGCATCACACAAGGCACGAATAAGTAGGCCATATTTACCGGGCTTCTGGGGCATGTACGAAATCATGTGGCTTCTTCCACGAAACTCCACTAGCATCTCATCAATAGTGACATATTCACTGAGTTGATATAGTTTTTGGGAATTAGCGATAAACTTATCAAATATTCCAGAAATAGCAGCCAGTTTATCGGTCTTTATTCTCTCAGCGCGATCTGCTGGGTTGTCAAAACGTAGGCAGTTCAGAAGAACTAAAAATCTGGTTTCTGACATACAGCACCTGAATATTTCGCAACCAGTTCCATCCGTAGCAAATATGAAACTGGTAGATTCGTGATTTGATTTCAGGGCGGCAGAGTAGTATAATAATCCTAATAAGGCATTGAGTTCTATCATATCCATTTCTTTTAATTCTGACCTGTCTTGCCGCTTGAATTTGGCTCTGAACTCAGCGATTTTGAAGTTAGTCCATGTCAAAATGGTTTGCCGCATTTCATTATCAAAAAGTTTATTCCAAATACTGATTGGATCTTTCTTTTCGTCTTCAGTCAGGTGCAGAATAGATCTGTTCAACACAATATTATGCTGTGGAGTGCGGACTCTTCTGGAAGGTGGTTCTGTAGCCCATTTGTAGCGATTTTTACCATAATTGTACTTCGAGGGCCGTAACTGTGCAATAGGTATATTGTCGTCATCTGAACTTTCACTATCCGATCTCCTTACGTTTCCGCCAGCTCTGGTAGTACTACCACTTTCTTGAATAATCTCTTGTTCACTCGAGTGATTTTCTTGAATGTCGGCTTCATAAAACAAACAATCATCAACATCCCCATCGCTGTCGCACTCATCAGATTCTAAAAGCAATCGTTGAAACTCATCTTCAAAAGAAGGATCATCTAACCGCAATGTTTTACTGGCTCTTTGCATCGACAAACTCGATGTTCGTTTGCCTGAAGTCGTTGGTTGATCGTTTTTTGACATTTTAGTGTACAAAATCTAAAACAAACAAAATCACTGTTAGTTTCAATTTATAACACAAATGTGGACGCGCGGTCTCACAGACCGCACTCGAAATATAAATCGAAATTACTCACGCAACATTCAGCCGACGACGCAACCTTCACTCTCAACGGTCGTTTCGCCACTAAAACCGAAGCTACTGAGACCGGCGTGCGGGTAGGGAATGCGGGTGAAGGGGGGCACGATAATCACAAACTGCAAGCGGCCTGTGAGACCGCACGTCCATAGTTAAAGGTTAACCTAACTCTTTTTAACCTAACACTTCTACACCTAACTCTTTTTAACCTAACTCTTTTAAACCTAACACTTTTTAAACTAACTCTTTTTAACCTAACTCTTTTTAACATAACTATTTTTAACCTGTCTCTTTTTAACCTATCACTTTTAAACCTAAATCTTTTTAACCTAATCCTATTTAACCTAACTCTTTTTGACCTAACTCTTTTTAACCTAACACTTCTAAACCTAACACTTCTAAACCTAACTCTTTGTAACCTAACACTTTTAAACCTAACTCTTTTAAACTTAACACTTTTAAACCTAACTTTTTTCAACCTAACTCTTTTTAACCTATTTCTTTTTAACCTAGCACTTTTAAACCTAACTCTTTTTGACCTAACACTTTTTAACCTAACTCTTTTAAACCTACACATATTAAGGAAGCGAGGGCGAAGCCCGAGCAGCGGCGCGAGGCCGAAGGCCGAGCGCCGCCGAGTTAGGTTCCGCCGAGTTAGGTTCCGCCGAGTTAGGTTCCGCCGAGTTAGGTTCCGCCGAGTTAGGTTCCGCCGAGTTAGGTTCCGCCGAGTTAGGTTCCGCCGAGTTAGGTTAGGTTAGGTTAGGTTAGGTTAGGTTAGGTTAGGTTAGGTTAGGTTAGGTTAGGTTAGGTTAGGTTAGGTTAGGTTAGGTTAGGTTAGGTTAGGTTAGGTTAGGTTAGGTTAGGTTGGGGTACATCGTGGAAGGCCTCCTCGAGTGGCTGCCTACTTACCAGTCCTTGTGAATCCTCGCGGATTCTATGGGAACGGTAACAGGCGGTCCTGGCGTATCCTGGGCAACGGAGGGTAGTAGATCTCTTAGGGGATTACTACTCGACGGCAGACTTCCTTCGAGGGGGACGGGTCTCCCGTCCGTCCCGCCTCGGGTTGCCGCATTCTGGCGGCGTCGGATGGCGGACAGTGTCCGCGGCTGCTCTCCCGTGGCGGCTAGTTGTCGGGGTGCTTCCAAGCACCGTCGTTGTGTGTCCGGTTGGACTTGTCTGTCCGAACTGGACGTTTTGTCGTGAGCGTTCATCGCTCGTGGTGTGGCGGTGTAGCACCGCGGCGCGGTGGTTGGTCTTCTGATCGACCGCCGGGCAACCTGTTACCCCCGCCGTGTTCTCGGCAGGGGCCAGGGGGCCTGCCTTTATTGGCGGGCCCGAGTGGAGACAACCACAGTAAAAAACCACCAGCGCGGCGGGTTCGTCGGCTGCGAGTACGCAGTCGGCGGACAGACTCCGGTCAACCGTCGGGCAGCCTGTTACCCTTGTCGTGTTTTTCGACAGGGGCCAGGGGGCTCGCCTTAACCGGCCGGCCCGAGAGGAGACAACCTCAGTAAAAAACCACCCTGCGCGACGGGTCCGCTGACTGCGAATATCGTAGTCGGCGGACAGACTCCGGTCACCGTCGGGCAAACCTGTTTCCCCAGCCGAGTTCCTTGGGGCTCTAGTAGTTCCATGGGATTTTGCTGGGACCAGGGGGCTTGCCTTGACCGGCCGGCCCAAGAGGAGCCAACCTCACAAAAAAACCCCAATTCCACCGCTGGGGATGCACGTGGCAGGTGGAGCCTCTATTTGGAGGTCGTGGACCGGGTGAAGGTCCACGGAGCGACTCAGCCCACGGGGACCGCCCGCCCCCCGTGGCCGTAAGTAGGGTTACCCGGGCACAGGGGTCTCTGCCCGGGTGGACCACGTATATCCCCCGCTCTCGTGGGAATCACATGTCTTTGCATAGTAATACCTTTTATCTTTTGTCGGACGAGGAGGCGCTTTCGGGCGCGGAGTCGGGGCCTTCGGGCGGTGTTGATCTTCCGCCTTCGGGCGAGGCGTTTGGGCCTTCGGGCGGCGTGATTCCGCCTTCGGGCGAGGCGTTTGGGCCTTCGGGCGGTGCGATTCCGCCTTCGGGCGAGGCGATGAGGCCTTCGGGCGTGGGCGCTTCAAGCGCGGATTTGCCCTCACTGGGCCATGATATGCCGGAGATCCGCAATCCATCTGCGGAATTCCTTAGGACGGGGTCGTCGTTTTTCACCCGACCCTCTAACATGGAGGACTCCGATGCGGACACGTTGACGAACGGGTCCGATGAAAGCTCCGTCTCACGGGCGAGCTTTCTGAAACGGAAGCGCGGGACAGCGGGATCCGCTACTGATTCTTCCCCTTCTCAGGGAAAGAAATCAGATCGCAAAACGCGGTCTAAAAGAGGGCGTGGGCGGCCGGGTACAACGGGAGAGTACGTCGGCCGTGCCGCGGCCCTGAAAGAACTCAACGCGGCCAAGAAGGCTGCGTTGCAGTTAGAAATGGAGGAGCAGCTGCTGGCTAGGGAACGGGAGTCCCGCGCCGCAATGCTGCAGAAAGGATATGGGTCGGATCCAGGTTCTACTATGGACCTGACCAAATTGACGACAGCCCAGATTCAAGATCTGGCGGTGAGTGACCTGGAGAGTATGGACAGGTTTATTGCCACGTCCAGCAACTTGAAGGGCACCCACCGCAAGGGGCTGAATGAAAGGTCCAGCCATCTCAAAGAGACGATGGCTGAATGGTCCAAAAGGACCACCTCGGACGAGACAAAGCGCCTCCAGGTGACTGTCACCCGCCTCACGGCCGAAAATTCTCTGCAGGCCATACAGCTTGAACAGCAGAAGGCGGAGACGGAGGCGCTTAGGGCTGAAATCGCCCAACTCAGGAGCGAACTAAAGGCTGCCCTCAACGGTAGCCCTACCAGGACAGAGACAGCGGGCGTCCAAGCGATGGAGGTGGCCGACGTTTCGTCGCCGGCGCCCTCGTCACTTGTCACTGCGTCAGACATGGAGGCGGCCATTAACCAGGCCATGTTACACCAGAAGGTGTTTACCCGGGACCTGCTCGACGGTTTCAAGCGCGAGCTGAAAAACCCTAACGAGAGGTTCCGGCCACCTCTGGCAGCGGACAAGCGGGCGAAGACGCCCGTGGTGGTTTTGGAGAGGCTTCCTGAGCCCTTCAAGGCTCCTGAGCCTCCCAAAGCTCAGCGGGCGAAGAAACCGAAGCCGAGTCGGGGGGCAACATCATCCGTCCCCTCTCAGGCTTCCGATCCTTCCTCCTCCAGGGGCACAAAATCTGCCGCGCCTGCACCTCTGCCGGCAGCCATTTCATCCCCCCCGGAGGATGCCTTATTGCCGTCGACCACGCCGGCAAATGAAGGGTGGTCCGTAGTGGCCCGCAAAAAGAAGGCCAAGAAACCCTCTGCGACCCCAACACCTGTCGCTCAGAGGGCGCCGTCGTCATCGGGCAGGGCTAACAAGCCCCCTCCCAAGGCTGCCGCGAACAAGGCGGCCCCGGCGGCCAAGAAGAAGAAGAAGAAGGCGAAACGGGGTCTAGTCTCCCCCAAAACGGCGGCAGTCGTGGTAACTCTTACCGCAGAAGCCGCCGACAAGGGGGAAACTTATGAGACGGTACTCCGCAGGGCGCGGGAGCATTTCGACGCCGCGCAATTGGGCATCGCAGCAGTCCGCTGTCGCCAGACGCAAACCGGGGCTCGTAAATTCGAGTTTCCCGGGGCGCAGAGCGTAGAGCAGGCGGACAGCTTCGCGGCCAAGCTACGAGAGGCGGTGTCAGACGTGGCCAAAGTCACCAGGCCACAAAAGTGCTGCGACCTCCTCGTGCACGATCTGGACGACTCCATCCAAAAGACGGAGGTCGTCGAAAAGCTGGCCGCCGTCGGCGGAATCAGTCCGGACGGGATCAGGGCGAACGAAATTCGTCCTGGCCGCGGGGGCATGGGCACTCTTCGCCTACAATGCCCCATTCCAGCGGCCAAGAAAATCATGGAAGCGGGTAGACTGCTCATCGGCTTCTCGTCGGTGGCAGTCAAAGCACTGGAGGCTCGCCCCCTCCGGTGCTTCAAATGTTACGGGCTAGGCCACACTCGCTCGCTCTGTCCATCGGCAGCGGACCGGACAGACGCTTGCTACCGATGTGGCAAAACTGGCCACAAAGCCGCCACCTGCACCGCGAAGCTGCATTGCGCAGTCTGTGCAGACGGCGGTAAGCGAGCGGACCACGTAATGGGGGGCAGGAGCTGTGCCCCCCCAACCAAGAGAGGAAGGTTGCCGACGAGGACCCGTCCGGCTAACCCGGTCACCGCAGTTCCTGCGGAGACAGACGGTGCGATGTCCGAATAATGAATAGAGTCGGACATCGCACCTTCCTGCAGGCGAACATTAACCATTGTCGTTCGGCTCAGGACTTACTGCTGCAGTCCGTAGCCGAACGACAATGCGACATCGTCATAGTGGCCGAGCCATACTCGGTCCCCGGCCAGTGGCTGGGTGACCGAGATGACACAGTGGCCATCTTTCAGCGGGCCTTCTCTGGGTCTCCCCCTATCTCTCTTTTCGATAGGGGGTCTGGATTTGTCGCGGTCGAATGGGGCGAGATAGCCATCATTGGCGTCTACTTCTCCCCCAATCGACCGCTAAGCGAGTTTGAGGCGTTCATCGCCCAATTGTCCTCGGTTGTCCTGCGCTTAGCTCCCCGTCCGGTTCTCGTCGTCGGCGATTTCAACGCCAAGTCGGCGACATGGGGCAATCCACCCGCTTCCTGCAACCGGCGGGGACAAGTAATGGACACATGGATGGTGTCGTCTGGGCTTTCCCTCCTAAATCGGGGAAGCACGTACACGTGTGTGCGACAGCAGGGGGGCTCAATAGTGGACTTGTCGTTCGCTTCCCCCGCTTTAGCCACACGGGTGCGAAATTGGAAAGTGGACCGGGGGGAGACCTTATCTGACCACAGATACGTCTGTTGGGAAGTCGCTCCCCCCAATTCCCAGGCATCGAGCAGCTCTAGCCAGCGCAGAGCAGCGCCGTCTTTCCCGAGGTGGTCTGTTTCCCGTCTGGACCGGGGAATCGCCAAGGAGGCGGCTTTCGTCCAGGATTGGATGACGCCCCCTTTCACCGGTTCAGACGTAGACTCGAACGCGACAGTCTTGCGGGACTCCTTGACCGAGGTGTGCAACTCCAGCATGCCTCGGTCCGGTCGCCCGACACCCCGCAAGGCTGTCTTTTGGTGGACGGCGGAGATTGGGGATCTCCGGGCGTCATGTATCGCAGCCCGGCGTCGCTATCAAAGGGCGCGTCGACGTCGCGCCAGGGACGAAGAGGACGAGGCCCGCTTATATGCCTCCTATGTTGAGGCTAAGCGGGCCCTCAAAGCGGCTATTGGTGCCGCCAAAGATAGAGGACGGGAAGAAATGCTCGAGGGCCTCAATAGGGATCCGTGGGGGAGACCGTACCGGGCGGCGCGCAACCAACTGCGCCCCATTGGTCCCCCACTAACTGAGACCCTCGAGCCAGGCCTGCTGGGGGAGGTGGTCCGGGTTCTGTTCCCGGCCCACTCACCATCTTTTGTCCCCCCACCTATGCGGCCTTACACTGGACTGGACCCTCCGGAGACGGAGATTCCCCAAGTCTCCTTCGAGGAGTTCGAGGCGGCAACCTCTTGTCTCCGGACCAAGAAAACTGCGCCGGGTCCGGACGGAGTCCCGGCGAAGGTGATTGCACTGGCCGCTCCTCAGCTCGAGGAACGCATTAGGGGCCTCTTCGACTCGTGTTTTGCGGTCGGGAGGTTCCCTAAGCCTTGGAAGGAAGGACAGCTTTGCCTACTCCGCAAGGAGGGCCGGCCTGCCGACTCGCCGTCGGCATATAGGCCAATCGTCCTCCTTGACGAGATGGGCAAAGTGTTTGAGCGGGTGATCGCCTCCCGCCTCAACGAGCATCTGAGGGGGACGGGGCCTGACCTGTCCGAGTCCCAGTATGGTTTTCGCACAGGGCGGTCAACCATCGACGCCCTGTCTCGGCTGAAAACCCTCTGCAAGGAGGCAGAGGAGCGCGGGGAAGGCGTGTTGGCTATATCGTTTGATATAGCCAATGCGTTCAACACCATTCCCCGCGCCACCATACTGGCGGCTCTCGAGTCATTTGGGGTTCCGGCATATCTGCGGGTATTGCTGGACAGCTACCTACGAGAGCGCTCTGTCGTTTACGTGGACAGGAATGGCTGCTTCTGTCGTTATGAGGTTGGATCCGGTGTTCCACAGGGGTCCGTTTTGGGGCCCCTCCTGTGGAACATCGGGTATGACTGGCTGCTGCGCGGGGCTCTCCTCCCGGGCATGGGCGTCATCTGCTATGCCGATGACACCCTAGTCACTGCCCGGGGGAAGACCTTCGAGCGTGCTGCACGACTGGCGGAGGCGGGGGGCACTCTCATTGCCCGCCGCATGGGCCTTCTGGGGCTGCGAGTGGCGCTCGAAAAGACCGAGGCCATCTACTTTCATGGGCCTCGGCAGCGCCGCCCTCAAGGCGCCTACATTATGGTCGATGGTGTCCGAGTAGAGGTAAAGGACACCATCAAATATCTCGGACTGGAGTTGGACCCGCGGTGGCAGTTTGGCCCGCATTTCAGCGGGCTGTCACCGCGGCTCCTCAAAGCAGCCGATGCTTTTGCCTGGCTCCTCCCGAATTTGGGGGGGCCGAAGGCGCATTGCCGGCGCCTTTATGCCGGCATCATAAAAAGCATCGCGCTGTACGGTGCCCCGATCTGGGCAGACCGGGTGTCTCATAGGGACAATGTCGTGCACCTCCGGCGGCCCCAGCGGGCAATAGCCCAAAGGGTTGCCAGGGCATACCGCACAGTAGGGTACGACGCTTCGTGCGCCCTGGCTGGTACCCCGCCCTGGGCCCTCGAGGCTCAGGTGCTAGCCAGGGTGTACTCCTGGACGGCCGAGGAGAGGGCGCGCGGGGAGCGCCCTGCTCCAGCCGAAAGAGGAGCAGTGCGGAGGGAGGCTTACGATGATCTCGTCCTTCAGTGGACGGACAGCCTCGCCTCCGCAACATACGGGAGACGTCTCCTAGACGCACTCGGTCCCGTTTTGAGAGAGTGGACGGAGCGGCCTCACGGCCATCTTTCCTACCGCCTGGTGCAGGTGCTGACCGGACATGGTTGTTTCGGCAGCTACCTGCACCGCATTGGACGGGAGGACTCGGCTGGGTGCTGGGAGTGTGGGGCGGACGTGGATACGGCCGACCACACTCTCTTTTCGTGTCCCGCATGGGAGCCGGAACGCTCCGTTTTGTCCGGAGTGATTGGAGGCTTAGTTGGTCTTCCTGCGGTCGTCTCGGCTATGCTGGGCGGCCGCGAAGCTTGGTCGGCTGTTGCCTCCTTCTGCGAGACAGTCATCTCACAGAAGGAGGCTGCAGAGCGGGCGCGCGAGGACGATCCCTCGGCCCCGGCGTCACGTCGACGCAGAAGGGGGCGCAATAGGCGGGCGTTTGACCGCCAGCAGCCCCCTGACGGGACCCAGCGGGTGGTTGGTGCGGGGGCACCTCCACTCGCCTTGCACGGGTCCCCGTCACTGTCTGATGGGAGTGGGCTGGCCCTCCGGGCCGCTCCCGTCGCTCCCCTAATGGGGGGCCCTGTCGGGCCTGCTTAAGGCGGGCAGCGCTTGTGGTGTCATGGCAGTCTTGGTCCAAGGTCCCGTGGCACCACCCTTTGGGCGCATGACGGAGGGACCGGTGTTTTTAGTGGGTATTTCCCGCCTCACTTCCATCTTCCGAGGCGGGATGAGTCCCACATAACCCGCCGCTCCCCCGAGCGGCGGGTATGCCTAAAAGCATTTTCACCGGTGAAACAAAAAAAAAAAAAGGTTAGGTTAGGTTAGGTTAGGTTAGGTTAGGTTAGGTTAGGTTTTTTTTTTTTTTTTTTTTTTTTTTTTTGGGGTGGGACACACCCCTCTGCTAAATATCCCCGGTTATGTTTTTTACCAAGGGTCTAAATACTATTCTTTAATAAAACTAGGGAAAATGATTGTGTTTTTTTTTTTTTTTTTTGATGAGTTTTGGTTAAATTTAAGTGTGATTTCTATTTATGTTCTCTAGATTTGGTGTTATAATATTAATGACTGTTATTCGTGACAAAGGTGTAGCTTCTCTAACGTAATCAGAGCTATGACAAATTAACAAAATGTTGGTGAATTGGGGCTTAATCTAGGAAAAACAGAAGATTTGAGTAGAATGGGTAATTAATTTAATTGGGGAAAAAGATGCAAAATATTTATGTCGGGATGAAATTTAAACAAAATGATGAATTTGTGGCTCTTGAGGCTTAGATGAGATATCTAGGTCCCATAGTCTGTCTGGTCCTGAAGGCGGGCCATCATGGACTTAATTCGGGGGCATTTCCGGGAGTTTGTGGCATTGTGGGCTGTATCACCCTTTGTGCACATCTTTGCATGATACTTGACGCAGTTGTAGCACTGGCGTTTAGTGCTGTCATTTTTGTGAGGGCACTCGTTGACCTGGTGACCCTCACTTGCGCAGTGTGCACAAGGCTTCTTAGCAGCCGTACATTTGGCCTTTGTATGGCCGTACTGGAGGCACACGTGACATTGCACGAATCGGCTGAAGTCCTCAACGTGGACACGGCTGTGATCCACGTTGAGTCTTCCCAATGCGAGGATGTTGGTGCGCATTGCCGGAGTGACCTCCAGTACCGCGTTATACAGAGTCACATTTCTGTTACTGGTGAGGAAACAGAGGCGCGATATTTCGATATCGTTTTGGCCATGGAGGACGTCTAGGAGTTCGTCCTTGTTTATGTCTTTGGGGATGCCCTTCAAGATTAGAAGAGGGGGGCGTCGTTTGGCCTGTTCGGCCGAAAATCCTTTCACGGATTGGGTGCGTTTTATAGTTTCCTCGCACTGCTCTGCCCTCTCAAACTCCACGCGTAGCTTCCCGTTTGAGATCGGCTGTATTTTCGTTGGCGCGTACTTGTGTTTGCGGAAAGAAACCACCTTCTTCCACTCTGAGGCGACTTCCAGTGGTTTCTTTGACACGTCATCGGCTGTGATAATGATAGCCGGCTTGGTTCGGGGTGCTTCGGGTTGTTGTTTGGCCGAGGCCACGGAAGCATAGGACACAACGGGGGCGGTGGTTAAAGTTGGAGGTGAAGAGGATTTTAGGTCTTCTTTAAACGCAGTTAATTCAGACCTAACTGCCTGAATTATGTCTTCCTTTATGCTTGTCGTGGAATCTCGAACCTCGCATAGAGACTCATGGATGAAGTTCTCCTTAGCTTCAGCGACGAAATCATCTTTAAGGTCGTATCTGATGGCATTTGCTTGATGTAGGAACTCGACGCATTTATTAATGCAGGCCTTGTTCTCTTTGGTCAGGCTTTTGTTGGCGGTTAAGCATTCTGTTATGGTTCGTAGTACATCCTTGGTAATTTCATAACAGGACTCAAAGTCCGTTATGTCTTTCCGGTCGTAGTTCATGGTAATCACCACAGTCTCCTTCTGAGTGGTAGTCATTTTCGCAGTGTAATTCGCAGTAAGTCGCAGTTAAATCGCATAGATCGCAGTTATCGCAGAAAGGCACAGAGCTCTTTAGCCGCCGGCCTGCCACTCCGTTACGGTGGTCAGGACGCGACGTTGCCCAGGGGACGCGACGTGGACGCAAGCTCTGTGGGGGGTCCCCCGGTTAGGTTAGGTTAGGTTAGGTTAGGTTAGGTTAGGTTAGGTTAGGTTAGGTTAGGTTAGGTTAGGTTAGGTTAGGTTAGGTTAGGTTAGGTTAGGTTAGGTTAGGTTAGGTTTTTTTTTTTTTTTTTTTTTTTTTTTTTTTGGGGTGGGACACACCCCTCTGCTAAATATCCCCGGTTTTTGTTTTTACCAAGGGTCTTATATCATTAAATCTAATTATACTGGGTAAATAAATTCAAATCAGTGCTAGGTTTTTTTTTTTTTTTTTTTTTTTTTTTTTTTTTTTTTTTTTTTTTTTTTTTTTTTTTTTTTTCCAGTCCCACGCCCTTACAATGCTATTCTTAATTTTAACATGCTTTTATACATTGCAAAGAGTATAATTCTATTCTTAATTACTTCTATAACTAACATATCGGTGCCTTTTCATGCTTATTTACTAATAAATAATCCTAATTTTCTAGTTTGATCTTAATACATAGTTGGTGCCTTTTACATTATAGATTCCTATGCTAATAGTTATGTTAATACATTATTTGCCACTTTTTATTTTGGCTTGTTATCTATAATATGTATGTTCTTATACAATTCCTATATCTTATTAACTTTATTATCTATGTATTATTATATAATTTATTATTTATTATTATTACTCTATTTACTTGTACTACTCTACCTAATCTACTTTATTTGTTCCAATTTCCTTGTTTTATACAAAGCTTGCTTACTGTACTAATTGTGTCTTAATTACTATTTATTACTATTCTACTATTTATGTGCTATACTTAATTCATGCTTATTTATCTGTTGCAGGTTTGCTGTTTAGCTAGAACACATTTGAGCCATTTGCCCTGCCTACTTGCCTCATCACCTGTCTGCAGTATTTAAAAAGATAGGCACGTCTGGCCTTGTCCCTGACAATCTCCCCCACACTGTCAGGGTCTAGCCGACTCCCGACGCTGCACTCGCAGTCAAAGCGTTGTGCGTCAAATCTTGGACAGTGGAACAACACGTGTTCCACTGTCTCTTCCGCGTTCCCGTCGCATATGCAGTGTGGGGAGTCGGCTAGCCTGTATTTGTGGAGATAGGCCCTAAACCCCCCGTGGCCCGTCAGGAATTGTGTGTCGGCGTTCCTGTGCACGTGGTCTTTTAGAATCTTAAAAGCGTCTGCCGCCAAGGGAAAGAAGACCTTGGTCGTCCTCCCCTGGGCAGAGTCAGCGTACCTATGCTCCCAAATGTTGACGGTGTCGGCCCTGATCAAAGCCCTAGCCCTAGACAATGGAAATCTGTCGTATCGTGGTCGGACCTTTAGTCTGGTGGCTGCCTCCTTCGCTAATTCGTCTGCCCTCTCGTTTCCTGCAATACCGACGTGTGCCTTGATCCAGCGCAGGTCCACCATGCCCCCGCGCGTCTCGATTTCGCTGATGGCCTCTCTTATTTCACAGGCCAGCGGGTGCAGAGAGGTGGGATCCGATATGCAGTCCAGTGAGGATCTGGAGTCACTGAGTATGACCGCTTTGCCGAGGTCTGGCTTACGTTTGATAATATTGAGCGCCTCCAGGATGGCAAGCATTTCCGCCTGGAAGACGCTGCAATACGGTGCCAGCCTCAGCTTTGCACCCCTGACTTCTACTCCTCCCTTCCAGACAGTGACCGCAGCTCCCACTCCGCCATCAATTTTACTGCCGTCAGTAAAAACTGTAGTGAGCTCCGGGTCTAGATCTTCGACGCCCCGCTCGTCCGTGACGTGCCCCACCTCAAGTTTCTTCCTCAGCGCAGGGTGCGGAAGCGAGAACGGGCTATCCCTCCTCTCCAGCTCCCTGTCCGCCAGAGCCTCCAGCGGTCTACCCCTCTTGGTTTCGTAGAGGGCCCGCTGTTCCAAGGCTCTGAGGTCCAGTGGAAGGATGCCCGCCAGCGCGATCGCAGCTGTCGTGGACGTGGTTTTGTGGGCTTTCGAAATTAGGATCGCATATCTTCGCGCGATCGCGTCCAACTTTCTGCGTATATATTTTTTATTTGCAGCTTCCGCCCAGACGCATGCTGCATACAGGACCGTCGGCTCGACGACCACCTTGTATATTAATGACAGGACCCCTGAGCCAAGGCCCCAGTCCGCCGATGCCGCTCTGGCCACCATTTTGAAAAAGCCTATAGCTTTTTTGTTGGCGTCCTCCAAATGCTGACCAAAGCTCAGGTTCCTGTCGATAGTGAGTCCAAGAACCTTGAGCGTATCTCCCAACGCGACAGGGATGCCGTCGAGCTCGATGCGTGGCAGGGTGTATCTCTGCTTTTTGGTGACCAGCAGCGCCTGGGTTTTATGGGCGGCGAATTTCATTTTTGCCGCTCTTCCCCACTCCGCCACGCATGTTAGCGCCTCGCCAAGGTGACCCTCAAGCTCCGGTGTCGTGCTGCCTGACGCAATTATCAAAATGTCGTCGGCGAACGCTTGGACGTGAGCCTTCAGTCTCTCCGCCCGCTCCAAGAGGGGGTTCAGCTGCACGTTCCAGAGAAGCGGGCCGCATGTGGACCCCTGGACGCAGCCTTTATTGGTGTCCCTCCTGACCTCTTCACCACCGTATCTCAGCTTGATGGAACGCCCCGAGAGGTAGCTGGATATAAGCTTTATGAGGCCAGGATCCACCCCCTTCGTCAACAGCTGGTCGATGATACCCGGCCACCAGGCATTATCGAAGGCGCCCTCTATGTCGAGGGAGACTATTACGACGATCTTTTTATTTCTGACCTCATTCTTTATTAGCTCGACCGCGTCATAGAGGGCGTCTTCGGTGCCTCTTTGGGGCATAAATCCATATTGTCGCAGGCTTAGGTGGGACCGGCTCCCCAAGTACCACAGAATCCTGTTGGCCATCATCTTCTCGAAGGTTTTACCCAAGATTGGAAGGAGGCCTATCGGTCTATACGCCTTGGGAACCATGTAGTCCTCCTTGCCGGGTTTGGGGATTACCTTGATGATGGCCGTCTTCCATGTGCTTGGGAAGTATCCGGTGCTGTAGCACGAGTTATAGAGTGCCAGCAACTCCTCCGGATATGACTGGAACACCCTGGTGCAAACATCCGCCGTGAACCCGTCCTCTCCCGGTGCCCGCTTCGGACTCATTTTGGCGAGTACGCACCTGAGCTCCTCCCGGGTAAA
Organism: Conogethes punctiferalis; assembly: GCA_031163375.1. Classification (NCBI taxonomy): domain Eukaryota; kingdom Metazoa; phylum Arthropoda; class Insecta; order Lepidoptera; family Crambidae; genus Conogethes; species Conogethes punctiferalis. Next base: position 14,864,928 of record CM062092.1, on the reverse strand, counting down.
AGGCAGAGGCTGCGGTTCGGGTGGTAGTGCGTCCAGCTTTGCGTCCACCTCAGCCCGGATTCTCGCCTGCTCGGCAGTGTCGGTCTCAGGGAGATCCGGCGGGTAAAAAGTTCCGGCCAGTAGCTCAGCAGAGTCCCTAAGGCCGAGGACCCCTCCTGTGGCAGGGTCCCTGAGAGGCTGATCGTCAATTCTGTCCCCGCTGTTTTTTAGGACCCTGTGTATGCCCTGCCACAGGTTGCCCCTGTCCTGCTCTCCGCAGAAGGACCTCCAGCTGTCCCTAATTGCCGTCTGGACAGCCTCCCTATACGTCTCGCGGGCCTGGAGGTATTCGGCGACTACGTGCTGCCTGCGCGCTGCGCAAGCCGCGCGAATCCTACGTCTCAGTCGTGCCACCTCCTTCTTGAGCTCGCCTAGCTCACGACTCCACCACTTGCTCCGTCCCAGAGCCCGGCGAGCGCTCACCCCCGGCATCGAACTCAAGCATGCAGCCGTGATCGCTTTGTTAAGCCTTTCAACCCTTTCGTCGAGCTCTTCGGGGTTGCAGACCACGTCCGGTTCAGCCCCGGTAAGTGAAATTTCTCCCGCCAGGATCTCGTCGAACTTATCCCAGTCCGCTTTGAGGGAATTGAACTTCCTCGTGGCGGGGTTTGGGATTGCCTCCGGGGCCCTATCCAGTATGATGCTGTACTGGATCGGTCTGTGGTCCGAGAGATCCGAGATGTCCGGATCAACTCGCCACCCCGCCACCATTGATGCCATGTCCGCTGATGTAAATGTGACATCGACAATGCTGACGTGGTCTCTTCCCTGTCTATGGGCAGAAAAGGTTGGGACACTGCCCCTGTTTTGGACGAACATCGACCTCTCCATGACCAGGTCCATAATATCTGCCCCTCTTGCGTCCTCAGCTTCGCAGCCCCACCATGGGCTCTTTGCGTTTATGTCCCCCGCCATCAGGACGCTCCGGGTCCCCAGAGCAGACAGCACTCTCCTAATCTCCGACAGATCCGCCTCGAGGTCCGCGTCACCCTCCAGGTACAGCCCAACTACACCCATGGAGAAAGCCCCGAACGACACCTTGACTCCAACAATGTTCCTGCCCACCAGCTCCGCATCAACAGACACCGTAGCGGTTTCGTCAAGGATCACTATTGCAGATTTTGGTGGGGTGTCTCTTGCCGCGCACTGCACGACTCTTGCTCCTCTTAGGTCCAGTCTGTTCCTGCTCCCAACGTAAGGCTCCTGCAGAAGCACCAGAGAGGCGCCCCGCTGAATAGCCGCTTCTACCACGTCTTTTGTTGCTGCGAAGCCCCTTCCGACGTTTGCCTGTATTATGGTTATGTTTTTACTAATTTGTTTTTCTGTTTCAGATGGAGGATGCAGAGCAGCCAGCGAGGGACCACCCAGGAGAAGTGAAGCGTCCGGTACACCATCACTGTAAGTATTAATATTTCCGCTTTCTGTTGCAGGTGCAGTTCTCCGGGTGAGCAGCGAGCCAGGAAGCCGAGGGTCCGGATTCGTCGAGGAAGATCCCAGCGCATCTTGGTTCTGGTAAGTATGCCTACTTGTTTCCGTGACCTCGGAAACCCCGGAGTCGCGGGGAGCCGGGTCCGTCCCGTCGGGTTCCCTGGTGAGGACTTCAGCAATATCTCACCGTAGTTCTGGACAGCCTGTCGTGCCGCTGCCATATGCTACACTCCTGTGAGTATGCTGGGTGGTGAGAGTCCCCAGGGGCTCCCTCCCTAGCGCAGTTTGTGCACGTGGGTAGTCCATTCCTGTTTTTGCAGGTCCTTGTGTCGTGCTCCCCATTGCAGTAGCCGCAGCTGACTCTCTCCGCTTGGCAGTTGGGCGCTAGGTGGCCAAATCCCAGACAACGGTAACACTGTGTTACCGGGGACTGGTCAACAGCTGGTACCATCTGGTACCCAATGCGCACCTTTTCTCCCTCTAGCGTCTTCCAGATCTGCGGACTTACCTCGATGATAACATTGCACACAGCGTTATTGCGTCCCCTGGTTCTTCTCAAAACCCTTGCATGCTTCTCCGTTTCAGGGATCGTCTTGAGGAGCCCGGCGTTTTGAGACAGGATGGCACTTTCTATTAGGGCATTGGTGACCTCCATGGTTACCCCCACTAGTCTCAAAAGTGGGTCCCTCTGCTTGGACTGGGTCACCGAGAGGCCACACTGGGATCCCTTGATGGCCTCGGCCAGGGTCTCCCTCTCCTCCGCGCTCTCACAGCCCACAAAGACTCTCTGCTTCCTGATGCGCCTGAGTCTGTTGACCCCCACCCCCAGGGATACGACGTCCACCTTGGATTTCAGGGTGTTGATGACGTCATCCCCCGAGTGGCGGGGATCAACAGACTCTAGGATCATTCCATAACTGGTAGTGAACGCCTGCTCCGTTCTGGCCCTGGGCCTCCGCAGCTGGTTTTGGTCTCGAGTCCCCACTGATCCAGGCTCGGCCACCGCGCGGCGCGGACGGCTCACTCGCTCAGAACACTCGGTCTCGCTACTGTCCCCTCGGGCAGGCCTTGGAGATCCTCTAGCCACCTGAGCATAGGACTCTATGCAGGCCTTGGTCTCCGCTGCTTGGTTGGACAGTTTGTCTACCCCTGCGATGACCGGCTGCAAGAGCCCCTCAATTAGGTCCTTTGTGTCGCTCAGGGCCATCTCCGCTCCTAGACCCGCTGTGATGTTGAGCGGGGCGTTGTCCGTGAAGGCAATGTCTCTCACTTCGGCTATCTCCTCCCGTAGCGTCCTGACCAAGCCCATGAGCGGCTCCGTAGCGCTCCTGACTTCGCGCCTTAAGTCCTCCGCCGTCACAGTTGGCGGCGTCTCCCTGTCCTCTGCAGCGCTGATCCCCTGCCGCAATGCCTCGATACTACTCCTGATTTCCGCAAGGGGTTCGGTGAATTCATCACGCTGCGGTTGCGGTTGCCCTCTCTCCCAGTCGTCCCCGTGTCCACGCGCCCTGGCCGACGCCTCCTCCGCCTCGATCCGCCACTTCTCCATGTCTACCCTGATGGATCTAAGCTGATCCAGCATGTCCCTGGTACTATTGGCCAGCGTCTCGAGTTGGGGGGCGAAGTCCTGCACAGGGGCAGGAGCCCTTCTTCCGGCCCTTGGTGCGACCGCCTCCGTCTGTCCCATCCTGGTCACCAGTGAACGAACCTCGAGATGCACGGACTCTATTGTCTTAATAGGTCCGTCCATCTCGAAGCTCAGCCACTTCTTGATGCTCTCGACCGTCTCCCCTGTCCGCTTGAGCTGGTTCTGGGTGTCCTTAAGGCGAGCCTCGACTCTCTCCTGCATGTCAAGCATCTGCCTAGTGTGGGCTCGCTCACTCCTGATCAGCTCCCTCGCCGACCTGGTGCGCTCCTGCTCCAGCGCCTGTCTGTGTCGGTGCCTGGAGTCCGACAGGGAGAGGACCAGCTCATATAGCGCACTCATTGCGTCATGGGCTTCGGTCCTACACTCCCTCTTCATGTTGCCGGCCCTCTCAAGCGCGTCCTTCCCCGCGAGAAAGAGTTCGCCAGCCCTCTCTGTTGCCAGATCTTTGGCGACTCCCGTTTTCCCTGCAAGGGGAGGGAGCATGCTCATGCGTCCAGTCCCCATGCTACCCACACTACTGGCCGCCAAGCTCTCGACGTCGGTCCATTCGTCCTCCTGTTCCATTGCCGTGATATCGGCCTGCAGAGCAACAATTTCGGCCTCCATATCGTGCTCCCCTGTAGTAAGCCCGCCGACAACAGAGGGAGGAGGCACAGGTTCCGATGCCGGTTGGTCTGCCTTTTCAGGCTCGGGGACTTCTTTGCTCGCTTCGCTGTACGTGGGCAAGGGAATGTCCTCCGCCACGTCCACCACCTGGTCAGCAGTCACTCCTCTGGCCGCGTCGGTTGCCATTTTTCGGGCTGTTGATTGGGCATTTTTCACCGTCGCCGTTCGCCTCAATGTAGAACTGGTGCTCTTGGCAGAGCCCGCAGCGCTTCTGCCCGACCTACCGCTCTTCACTGACTCGGTTTTTTTGCCTGAGTCCGACATTCTCTAGCCCTCTATGTAGAGTCTGCTCTATGCACTACCGCTCCCCGCCGCCCCCACCGTCAAGCCGTCAAGATCCGGGTCCGCTGCCGCCCGTCACACCGTTTTTCTCTCTTAGGGGGAGAAGGACTCTATCTAGAGCCGCTCTCGCAGGTCCACCGGGTGGCCAGTCCCGAGGGCCACACACTGAAAAAAGTCCGACCACGCTACGACGTACAGAAGCCGAGATACCAGCTGGTAAACAATTCGGTAAAAAATTACCGTAATTTTTGAGAGACGATATCTCCGCCCCCACGCGCCACAGAGACTTGCGGTCCTCTCCGCCCAACCTCCCGGCAACCCGCGAACCCGCCCAGCCGAAAATAAAAATTACCAAATTTCGGAGCCAACCAAGGGTTGCGGGACAGTCCCCAGCGAAAACCCCAATGCTCCACGACACTCGGGGGCCGAGATACGAGGGTTTTTACAAAAACAAAATGGCGATCCAAGATGGCGGACGCTTTTTGTAACCCTCGTATCTCCGCAACCAATAGCCGCACTGAGACGAGTGAGGTGTCCTCTGAAAGGGCTCGCCGAGGCCTATCCAACAACGATGCCAGCCACAAAAGTGCGGTGTCCCGAATTCAAATTCGAAATTGCAAAAATGCAGAGACGCCAATCCCGGGCCACCGCCCGACGCACCGACACAATCCAACCCGCGGATCTCCTCCAATGAGGATCCCTACTCAAATTCCGGTTTTTTGCTTGCGGAAATTAAGTCTCTACCCACAGTGACTTGGGCGCTATGGAGGAACCGTGGAGTCCGCAGAAACACACCCCCCTGCGAAATTAGCACTTAAATCGGTGCAATAGATACGGAGATATGAATTTTATGAGTTTTGCAGTTTACGTAAATCCAAAAAATTTTTGACCCCCCTGAAATTTTAGAAAAGAAATTTTTCTTTGGTGCCGCCCTAAAGGGGTGACCAAAAAAATACCTTTCGTGCCAAAACCGCGTCGAAAGGCCTAGGGGTGGCTGCTCCACAGCCCCTCGAAAACACGATTTTTAGGTCTGCGACCCTGTGCCTATTAATTATTATATCTAATTAACTATTAGTCTTAAAAATACAAGGTTTTCACAAAAATATAGAAGGAAAGTTGACGTAACAGATTGCAAAAAGAAAATTAAATTTTTTATAATTTTAATATTTTTAATTTTGATTTAAAGTTGAAGATGCCAGATTTTACCAAAAAATTTTGAAAAAATGCCTCAATTTCCTCAACTTTCCGAGTTTTCCGACACTTGATGTCTACAAATGTACAAAAACGTTTAACAAGTAAATAAAAATATTAAAAAGATTTTTTCCGCTGAAGCTCTCGTTGCTATAAGGGTTCTAAATTTGGGGTAGTTTTTCCCTGTTCAACTTCCGGCCTTAATAACTCAGAGGTTATGAGCGGCGCGAAGACGAAAGTTTGCAGTCTTGTTCGTTATTAAATTTAGAATTTTTACATGCCATAAAAAGTTAGGGTCACTGATCTTGTTTCCGAGCTAGGGTTGTCCAAACTTAAAAGTTCCGGAAAAGCACAATTATTCGAGAACCACTTGACTTTTTTCAAATCTTGTTTCGGATCTGGTGCTCTCCCGGCGCCCCCCACAGCGCCAGATGGTCTGGCAGAGCGCGACGCCTCTGCTTCGATGACCACGTGCCACGTGGTTTTTGATGAAAACGGCTGTATCTCCGCTGTCTTGGACCGGAAAAATCCGGTTGATACGCCAAAAGATGAAGCTCGCCACGTCCGATCTTCGTGCAGTTTGAAAAGTATGGGTCGTCGATCGATTCGCCGAGTAAAGCTGCAAAAACCGCACCAAAACTTGCAATTTTGAGGTTATAACACCCAAAAATTTTTCAAATTTTCACTTTTCGGCGTTTTTCGAATTCGCCCACATAGAGCGCTTTAACACAAGCTCACTGACACTTTTTTCGACGAGATCGGACGAAAAATGCCACCTCGGCGAATTTTTATGCGCGGAGACGGTGCAAATCGTGGCGCTCCGGGGTGCGGCGAGCGCGGGACTAGGTTAGGTTAGGTTAGGTTAGGTTAGGTTAGGTTAGGTTAGGTTAGGTTAGGTTAGGTTAGGTTAGGTTAGGTTAGGTTAGGTTAGGTTAGGTTAGGTTAGGTTAGGTTAGGTTAGGTTAGGTTAGGTTAGGTTAGGTTTTTTTTTTTTTTTTTTTTTGGATGAGTTTCGGTCAAAAATTTTTGGATGATATCTGTACTAGTTTTCTCGGAATTTTGAACTATGGAGACGCAGAAGTTTGTACATGTTGGAAAAGAAAATGGTAACTTCTCTAGCATGACCAGAGCTATGGCTATAAAAGATTATTGGGGCACAGTTAGAGAAATACAGAAGATTTTGAGTAAATTGGGAAGATATTTTGTAGAAGGGACAAGAAATAGCAAATTATTTGTCAGTGGCATTTTGGGCAAAGAAAGGAGATTTCGAGGGCAATTGAAAATCAGAAAGAGAGTTTTCTAATCTCCGTAATCTGTCTGATCTTGGAGGCGGGCCATCATCGCCTTTATACGGGGACACTGACGGGCGTTGGTGGCGTTGTGGGCGACATCGCCTCTGGTGCACATCTTCGCGTTGTACTTAGCGCAGTTATAGCACTTACGCTTTTTCGCGTCGTTCTTGTTAGGGCACTCAGAGACTTGATGTCCCTCACTTGCACAATGGGCACAAGGCTTTTTGTCCGCGGTGCATTTGGCCTTAGTGTGCCCGTATTGCAGGCACACATGGCACTGGACAAATCTGCTGAAGTCCTCAACGTGGACACGGCTGTGATCCACGTTGAGTCTCCCGAGAGCGAGGATGTTAGTACGCATCTCGGGAGTGACCTCCAGCACGGCGTTGTATAAGGTGGTATTTTTGTTTGTGGTTAGGAAGCACAAACGACTGATTTGCACATCATTCTGGCACTGTAGGACGTCCAGTAATTCGTCCTTGGACACGTCTTTCGGGATCCCCTTGAGGATCATAAGCGGGGGTCTCCTTTTGGCGGGCTCAGCATGAAAGCCTTTGACAGCTTTTGTGCGGTCGATGGTTTCACTGCAGTGTTCATGCTTCTCAAACTCTACCCTTAGTTTCCCGTTTGAGATAGGTTGTATTTTGACTGGGGCGTATTTTTGTTTCCGGAAGGAAACGACTTTCTTCCATTCTGTCACGACCTCGGTTGGTTTCTTGGAAACATCGTCGGCCGTGACAATGATGGCCGGCTTCGTTCGGGGCGCTGGGGGTTGATTCTTTTTCGAGGCTACGGAGGCATAGGACACCGCCGGAGCGGCTCCCAAAGAGTTATGAGGCTCGAAGAGCTTCATCCCATCTTTGAAGGAGGCGAGTTCAGACCTGACGGCCTGCAATATCTCCTCCTTCAAGCCAACCGTAGTCTCGCGGACCTCACTAATGGACTCATGTAAAGTTGCCTCTTTGGCTTCTGCGACAAATTGGTCCTTAAGTTCTCCGTTAAGGAACTCTAAGCCATATAGGAGATAATCTGTACATTTTAGGATACAGTGTTTGTTGTCCTTGGTGAGACTCTTGTTCGCACCAAGGCAATCATTGATGGTGTGGATAACATCTTTGGTTATCTTGTAGTAGGCTTTGAAATCGGTAAGCTCATCAAGATCGTGGGTCATCTTAATGACCACGGGCTCTCGTTGAGTAGTCATATTGGAAGTACTTGGTCGCAGATGATAACACTTATTCGCATATAGTTCGCAGTTGGTGCACAGAGCTCTTCAGCCGCCGGCCTGCCACTCCGTTACGGTGGTCAGGACGCGACGTTGCCCAGGGGACGCGACGTGGACGCAAGCTCTGTGGGGGGTCCCCCGGTTAGGTTAGGTTAGGTTAGGTTAGGTTAGGTTAGGTTAGGTTAGGTTAGGTTAGGTTAGGTTAGGTTAGGTTAGGTTAGGTTAGGTTAGGTTAGGTTAGGTTAGGTTAGGTTAGGTTAGGTTAGGTTAGGTTAGGTTAGGTTAGGTTAGGTTAGGTTAGGTTAGGTTAGGTTAGGTTAGGTTAGGTTAGGTTAGGTTAGGTTAGGTTAGGTTAGGTTAGGTTAGGTTAGGTTAGGTTAGGTTAGGTTAGGTTAGGTTAGGTTAGGTTAGGTTAGGTTAGGTTAGGTTAGGTTTTTTTTTTTTTTTTTTTTTTTTTTTTTTTTTTTTTTTTTTTTTTTTTTTTTTTGGTTATGTCTAGTTCCTCTAACATAATCAGAGTCTTTGGTGTTGCTTTTTTCATTTTTATTTGCTTTTTGTTTGTTTGCTTTATTTTGGCTGAAGTTATATTTGTTATTTATATGCTTATTTCCTGTGCTTTTATGATTGCTTTGTATTTATGCTTTATATTTGTGCTTGTGTATTTTACATTATATTTATACTTATATTTGTGCTTGTTTATTTGTGTCATATATATGTATATATTATATATATTTTTTTATATATTATTTATGTTTTGTTTCGTTTATTTGCCTTTTCTACGATGTTTGATATGAATTGCAGTAAGTCCTCCCGACTGGCGGGGTCTGCTATGATCTCGTGCAATTTATCGTAGTTTATTGCTCTGCCTATCTTTTGCTCCAGGTCATATCGGGCTCTGTCGTTAGTTGGACATTCGACGAGGAGGTGCTGCACCGTTTCCTCCTTGTCCGGGTCGCATATGCAAGCCGGACAAGACTTGCACTTGAAGCGGTGCAGGTACTGGGCAAACCCTCCATGACCTGTAAGCATTTGTGTGATTTTGTTGTTAAGTTCCATTTCTTTTAGGATCTTGTATGCGCTAGTTGTTTTAGGGAAGAAAGCTTTGGTGACTGCGGCTGTGGTGCCGGATGTGTATCTCCGGTCCCATTCGTCCAGGGATTCCAGGCGGATCTGTCTCTTGGCGAATGAGACCGGACACTGATCGTATTCCGGTTTGGTTTTCTTTTTAAGCGCGGATTCTTTGGCCAGCTCGTCAGCCCTCTCATTCCCCTCAAGCCCCGCATGCGCCTTAATCCAAAAGAGGCACACGTTTTTCCCTTGCTTGATGCAATTTGCGAGGTCTTGGCGCACTTCCTCTGCTAGGGGGTGAAGGGAGCCCGGGTTTTTAATGCTCTCTAGAGCTGACCGAGAATCGCTGAAGATACCAAAGCTTTCTTCCTTTCTCCCACTTATCTCCGTGGTTGCCCTTTTTATCGCCAGTAACTCTGCCTGGTAGACAGAGCAGTGGTCGTCGAGCTTGAGCTTGATTGCCCTTATTTCTGCCTGGTCTTTCCAGATTGAGACTGCCGCCCCGACTTTCCCCTCTATCTTGCTGCCATCCGTGTATATTCGGATGGCCTGGGTACTGTGTTGGTCGACAGTCTCCTGGTCCTCCAGGCAGATGTAGTCATTAACTCTCTGCTCCGCTGGGTGGGGTTTATCGCCGAAAGGGACTTTTGTCTCGATTTCTCTATCGAGAGTTATATTTACGTGTCCGTGCTTAATTTCATATAGCGCTGCCGCTTCCTTGACTCTCAGGTCTAGTGGTAGCAGGCCAGATAGTAGGAGCGCTGCGTTCAACGATACCGTGCGGTACGCTTTCGCTATCTTTTGGGCGAAGCCCCGTTGCACTGCTTCGAGGTGCTTTCTCACCCCTATTTTTTCGACCGCTGGCGCCCATATGCTGGCTGCGTATAGAATTACCGGCTCGACCACTGCCATGTATATCATTTTTATGACCTCTGGGTGAAGCCCCCAATTGGTTTTTGCTGCTCTTGAGAGTTGCGCATAGATAGCAACGGCCTTTTTGCATGCTTCGTTTACGTGATTGTTGAATGTTAGCTTGTTATCAATGCGAACTCCCAAGAGCTTTATTTCATCTGTCATGGCAATGGTCTCGCCTCCCATGGTCAAGAGTGGGGTGTCGTATTTGAGTTTCTTCGTAATAATCATGGCACTGGTCTTATGTGGCGCAAACTTCAATTTGTTACGTGCACCCCACTCATGTATATATGCTAATGCGGCGTTGGCGCGGCCTTCGATGTCAGCTGCAGATCTTCCACTGACTAGAAGAACAATGTCGTCGGCAAATGCCTGACAATACTCTCCTCTTCCTTCCAGGCCTTTTAGGAGGGGGTCAAGGAGCACGTTCCACAGGATAGGGCCGCCTATAGATCCCTGGACGCACCCTTTCTGCGTCTCTCTGTCCAGCTCCTGCCCCGCGTATCTTACCGATACTGTCCTATTTTCTAGGTAGCTGTCCATTACCTTGCGTATGTTAATTGGACAGCCCTCTTCCGCCAATCGGATTTTTATTATCGGCCACCAGGCGCTGTCGAAGGCCCCCTCTATGTCCAATGAGATTAGTGTGACCATTTTCTTCTGATTTATTTCGTTCTTGATATGGTTCATTAGGGCATAGAGGGAGTCTTCGGTGCTCTTTTGGGGCACGAATCCGAATTGACGGGGGCTTAGATTGGGTAGCACGTGATATTTTATGCGCGCTATTAGCATCTTCTCCACGATCTTCCCCAGCACTGGCAGTAGTCCAATGGGTCTATGCGATTTTGGGGTTGTATATGTGGATTTCCCCGGTTTCCTCAGTATTATTACGGTGGCTTTCTTCCAGTTTTTGGGGAAGTGTCCGAGTTGTAGACATTTGTTTGCCAGTGCCAGGAAGATCGCGGGGTCCTGTTCTATTGAGTGCTGACAGATGTCGGCCGTGAGGCCATCGTTTCCGGGCGCCTTTTTGGGGTTGAAGCTATTAGTTGCCCTCATTAGCTCCTCCTGTGTGAATGGAGGATCCACAGGGTCATCGTCGGTGTTATTGTTAATTATCTTTGCTCTTTCTCTTATCATTTGGTGTTCTTGTGTGTCTATTGTTGTATCGTCGGTGGGGTAGAAGGTTTCGGCCAATAGTTTGGTGGATTCTTGTGCGTTTAATGTTTTTCCTGAGGTTTCTAGTAAGATGTCCTCTTGTCTTTTGTGTGTACGTCCGATGACCCTGTAGATTCCCTCCCACACTCCCTCTCTATCTTGCCTTCCACAGAAGCTTTTCCAGCTTGATGTTTGTGCTGACTTTACTTCTAATTCATAGTTTTCCTTCTGTTTCAGGTACTCGGCGACTACGGGGTTAGGTTAGGTTAGGTTAGGTTAGGTTAGGTTAGGTTAGGTTAGGTTAGGTTAGGTTAGGTTAGGTTAGGTTAGGTTAGGTTAGGTTAGGTTAGGTTAGGTTAGGTTAGGTTAGGTTAGGTTTTTTTTTTTTTTTTTTTTTTTTTTTTTTTTTTTTGTTATGTCTTTTACCTCTGACATTATCAGAGACTTTTTCTTGCTTTTTTGTGTTTTAATTGCTTTATTATTTTTGCTTAAGTTTTATGTATGTATAATATTTGCCGTATTTTATGTGCCTTAATTTGTAATTGCTTTATATATACTGTTATGATTTTTATTGTATTTATGCTTTACTTTTTGCTTTGTATTTATACTTTATTTGTGCTTGTCTGTATATGCTTTATATCTATAAATATATATGTAAATATATATGTATATAAATTTTACGTTTTATTTCTTTTATTTGCCTTTTCTACAATACTAGTCATATACTGTAGAAGATCCTTCCGACTGGCGGGGTCTGCTATTATTTCCTGTAGTGTGCCGTTGTTTAATGCTTTTCCTGTTTTTTGTTCTAGGTCATATCGGGCTCTATCATTTGTGGGGCACTCGAAGAGGAGGTGTTGCACCGTTTCCTCCTTGTCCGGGTCGCATATGCAGGCCGGACAAGACTTGCACTTAAAACGGTGCAGGTATTGTGCGAACCCTCCATGACCTGTCAGGATTTGGGTGATTTTGCCGTTTAATTCCATTTCCCTGATGACTTTGTAGGCGTTTGTGGTGTTTGGGAAGAAAGCCTTGGTGACCGAAGCTGTGGTGCCGGATACGTATCTCCGGTCCCATTCGTCCAGGGACTCCAGGCGGATCTGTCTCTTGGCGAATGAGACCGGGCACCGGTCGTAGTCTGGCTTGGTCTTTTTCTTCAGTGCTGATTCTTTGGCCAGCTCGTCGGCCCTTTCGTTCCCTTCAAGCCCCGCATGTGCTTTGATCCAGAAGAAGTGGACAGTTTTACTCTGCTGTTTGCAAGTTTTTAGGTCCTGTCGCACTTCTTCTGCTAGGGGGTGAAGGGAGCCCGGGTTTCTGATGGTTTCCAGAGCTGACCGTGAGTCACTGTAGACACCAAAGCTTTCCTCCTTTCGTTTTAGTATTTCCGTCATTGCTCGCTTTATAGCTAGTAATTCAGCTTGATAAACCGAGCAATGGTCGTCGAGTTTTAATTTTATCGCTCTTATCTCTGCCTGGTCTTTCCAGATCGAGACCGCCGCCCCGACTTTTCCCTCGATCTTACTGCCATCCGTGTAAACTCGGATGGCTTGGGTACTATGTCGGTCGACTAGCTCCTGGTCCTCCAGGCAGATGAAGTCGTGCGTTTCTTGCTCCGCTGGGTGTGGTTTTTCGCAGAATGGAACCCTTGGTTCGATGTCCCGGTCAAGGGTGATGTTTTGGTACCCTTTTTTAATTTCGTATAGCGCTGCCGCCTCTTTAATCCTCAGGTCCAACGGCAGCAGTCCAGATAACAGGAGCGCTGCGTTTAGGGAGACAGTGCGATATGCCTTGGCGATCTTTTGGGCAAAGCCCCTCTGTACTGCCTCGAGGTGCTTTCGCACTCCTATCTTCTCGACCGCTGGTGCCCAGATGCTAGAAGCGTATAGGATTACTGGCTCGACCACTGCCATGTATATCGTTTTGATGACTTCTGGGTGAAGCCCCCAACTAGTTTTTGCGGCTCTTGAGAGCTGCGCATAGATAGCAAGGGCCTTCTTGCATGCTTCATTAACATGAGCATTGAAGGTTAATTTGTCATCTATGCGAACTCCCAAGAGTTTGATTTCGTTGGTCATGGCAATGGTCTCACCTCCCATGGTCAATATCGGGGTGTCGTGCTTCAGCTTCTTTGTTAAGAGCATGGCGCTGGTTTTGTGAGGCGCAAACCTTAGTTTGTTGCGCTCTCCCCACTCATGGATATATGTGAGAGCGGCGTTGGCACGGCCTTCAATTTCAGCTGCCGATCTCCCGCTGACCAGAAGGACTATGTCGTCGGCAAATGCTTGGCAGTGCTCTCCTTTTCCTTCGAGGCCTTTCAGGAGGGGGTCAAGGAGCACGTTCCATAATATGGGGCCACCTATTGATCCTTGGACGCACCCTTTCTGTGTCTCCCTGACTAGCTCCTGCCCCGCGTATCTTACCGATACTGTCCTATTTTCTAGGTAGCTGCCTACTACCCTGCGGATATTAATTGGACAGCCCTCCTCCGCCAATCGGATTTTTATTATCGGCCACCAAGCGCTGTCGAAGGCCCCCTCTATGTCCAATGAGATAAGCGTGACCATTTTCTTCTGATTTATTTCGTTTCTGATATGGTTCATTAGGGCATAGAGGGAATCTTCGGTGCTCTTTTGGGGCACGAATCCGAATTGGTGGGGGCTTAGATTGGGTAGCACGTGGTATTTAATGCGCGCTATTAGCATTTTCTCTACAATCTTTCCCAGCACCGGCAACAGTCCGATAGGTCTATGCGACTTTGGGGTCGTATATGTGGATTTCCCCGGCTTCCTGAGTATGATAACAGTGGCCTTTTTCCACTTTGTGGGGAAGTGTCCAAGTTGTAAACACTTGTTTGCCAGTGCTAGGAAGATTGCGGGGTCCTGTTTTATCGCCTGCTGGCAGATGTCGGCCGTGAGGCCATCGTCTCCGGGCGCCTTCTTGGGGTTGAAACTATTGGTTGCCCTCATTAGTTCCTCTTGTGTGAAGGGAGGATCCACAGGGTCATCGTCGGCGCTATTGTTTATTATCTTGGCTCTTTCTCTTATCAGTTGGTGCTCTTGTGTGTCTATTGTTGTATCGTCGGTGGGGTAGAAGGTTTCGGCTAATAGTTTGGTTGATTCTTGTGCGTTTAATGTTTTTCCCGAAGCTTCTAGTAAGATGTCCTCTTGTCTTTTGTGTGTACGTCCGATGACCCTGTAGATTCCCTCCCACACTCCCTCTCTATCTTGCCTTCCACAGAAGTTTTTCCAGCTTGATGTTTGTGCTGACTTTACTTCTAATTCATAGTTTTCCTTCTGTTTCAGGTACTCGGCGACTACGGCGGCTCTTCGGTGTGGTGCAGCGCAGCGGATACGACGCTTCAGGGTGGCGACTTCCTTCTTCATCGCGGCGAGCTCTTCTGTCCACCAGGGTAAGTTGATTTTACTTTGTAACTTTTTCTTCGGTAGTATTTCATTACATGTTTCTGTTATTGTGTTTGTGTATTTTTCAATTATTTTGTCTAGTTCTTCTGTGTTTCTTATGTTTTCTATTGTGTTTATATTTATATCCTGTTCTACTAAGTGTGATTCTAATTTTTCTTTGAAAAGATCCCAATCTGCTTTGAGTGTTTTGTAAATGCGTGTGGTCCTCTTTATCTCTGTTCCTGACGATTTCTCTAGATTGAGGGTGAACAGAATGGTGGCATGGTCAGAGCTCGTGATTCTTCCGTCAACTCTCCAGTCCTCCACTTTGGGCAATAGGTCCTCTGTGCAAGTTGTGATGTCCACACAGCTGGTCAGTCTCCTTTCGCCCCGTATGGTGTCGAAAGTGGGCTCCGAACCCCTGTTTAGGATCTGGAGCTCCAGTTCGTCTATCATGCCCGCTATTGCTTCCCCCCGGTGGTTGGTCTCGCGACTGCCCCACCAGAGGTTCCAGGCATTAACATCTCCGCCCAGGATTAGGTTTTTAGTGCCTATTTCTCTCACTATTTTACTCAGTAATCCTATGTCGGTATCTATAGGTTGGTCACCTTCCAAATAGACGGACACCACTCCAATTTCCCATGCGCTGGTTTTTAATATTGCCACTGCTATGTTTTCGGTCATTAAGTTCGGGCATGGAGTGATGTCGATGTTATTGTCGAGGAGAATAATAGCGGCTTTGTTTACTTTAGTGGTTTTTCTGTTGCACTGTATTATTCTCGCTCCTTGGTAGTTCTTCATTTCTCCTATAGATCCGACATAGGGTTCCTGGACCAGTGCGAAGGCTATTTTCCTCTGGGAGGCTTCTAGCAATAGTTCAGATGTCGCTAGTTGGCACCTTTGTAGGTTAGCCTGGGCGGCTCGGTAGCGTTTTTCGGTGTTGCTATTCCTGGTCATTTGGTTGCCATTTCTGTTATTCGCCGGGACGCCCTTAACACCGGTATTGGACGGTGGATCTCGCTAACGAGTCCCACCGCCTCCTCACTGGGCAGTCTTCGCTGAAGGCATTGTGCTCGGTGTACTCCAGCTTGGCGCTTGTGCAGTTGCAGCATTTGGGGGCGTCCCCGGATTTAATGCTTGGGCACTCTGAACGCAGGTGCTCTCCTCCGCAGTGACTGCAGGCGTCGGACGCTTTTTCACAAAAGCGTTTGCTGTGGCCGTACGCCAGGCAGCGAGAGCACTGGATCAGTGGGGATTGGTCTGCAACACGGATTTTTTGGAGGTCCACATGTAAGACCTCTGCCTCTGTGAATCTATTCCATAGGACGGGCGACACTTTGATGACTACGTGCGTCATGAGCGGGTTTCTAGTAGGCTTCCTATACTTTATTTCCATCCTGTCCTCTTCCTTTCCTACGTCTTTGAACATCTCTTTGTTCTGCCTTCTGATCCCGTCCAATATCGCGTCATCGGTGTTGTATTTAAGCACGTTTCGGAGTATTACCAGGGGGTCCTTATTCTTTACTTCCTCTACGCTTAACGCCTTTCCTGCTTTTTGCAGTCTTTCCTTGACTTTGCCAATCTCTTCCTTTGTCCTACATCCGATGATTACTTTCCTGTCCTTTGCTTTTCTAATTTTGTCGATCTTTACTCCTTCTTCCTTGGCGTTCACTACTCCTCTAATCTTCTCTAAAACTTGTTCTCCTGTTTCAGATTCGTCGGCAGAGGTGATTACGACAGAGTGCAACGCTTCGGTGGCCGGTCGCAAGGGTCCAGGAGGGTTGGTAAGTACGCTAGCATAGCTTCTTGTGCCTGCGCTTATCGCTTCTTGTTGCTTGCTCAGTGCTTTTTTAAGCTTTTCCATTTCCTCCTTGCTTTCTTTTAATAGGGTTGCATGCTCTTTCATTGCCTTAAGCATTTCCTCTCCTTTCTTTGCAACTGTGCATTCCTTCAGTCCGAGTTCAAACTCATTTTGAAGTTTGTCCTCTTCTTTTTGCGTGCTATTCTTGCTATTTTTTAGCATCAGGTTTTCTTTTTCGGCCTCCTTTATCAGTATATAAAGCCTGTCGAGGGATTCGTTGACGTTTTCTTTAATCGACCTTTTCAGGTTGCCGCTGTTCCTCATCTCTTCCTTTGCAGAGTCGAATATTTCTTTGGCTTCTTCCGTGCGTGAGGTTTTAATATTTGGGTGCGGGTCCCTAAAGGGTACCGCTGCTTTGGGTTTTGTAACCTTTGTTTTGGGCGGATCTTCTGTCGGTTTTTTGGTTGGTGGGATTGCGTTCGCATCCTTCTTTGGAGATGATGTTGCAGTGCCGGTGACTGCCCGCTCCGGGGACTGAGTGGCTTGGGGTTGTGTCCCTTGTGATGTTGATGGGACGGGCTCTTCCACGGCCACTGTCTTCTGGGGAGACATTGTATTGTTTCTAGTTGGTGATCTAGAGACAACCATTGTATAGCTGTTTTTATATATAGGTACAAGTAAGTACAGGTAAGTAGTTAGGTTTTATTTATTATTTAATATGTATTTTAATCGGTTTTTGTATTTTTCAGATGGCGAGTACGAGTTGAGCGGATGGGTGTGCAAACAACTCGACGTTACAAGATGGGGCTGTACTACTCAACGGTGAGGTGGGTGTGATAAAAAATTTTGACTGTCTAAAATGTTCGATAATTTAGGTCGAAATTTTACGAAAATCGAAGTTTTATGAAATCGGTAAGTAAAAGGTTAAATATTATTATGCGTATGTATAGAGGCCTTAATGGCCTATCTATTGTTATTAATTAAAGATATGCTTTCTATAGAAAAATAAGGAATTAATAAAAAATTTCAGGTGGCGCGAAAAAGGTTAACGGATGGGTGTGCGCGGATTATATCACAAATAGTATGTAATATAAGACCGGTAACTAACAACTTAATAATTCTGTGTGGAAAGCTATCTGACTATATGGATCTCGGCAACTAATGGGTTAACAACGAAATTGAGTATATAGGTAGGTAAGGGGTTAATTATATACTATATGTCTAGAAGAGACTTATATAAAATAAAATTTATTGACAAAGTTATTTAAGATTGAAATTTTAAAAGTGAAATATCTCTGGCGGTGAAAGGGTTAAGAGGTGCGAGGGGGGTTAAAAAGATGAAGGGTGCAAATAGAATCCATAAACTAAAAGAAAATTAAAGATCGGTCAAGAGATAGCGAAGATATAGGCAAAACAAAATCGGAAAAATTTTAGGTGCAGTAACCCCGAAACCGGTTAAATCCAGCGAAAAGTCCACCTAAGGTCGGTGAATTTTCGATGAAATTTGTATGGGGAAATTTATATGAAGAATTTGAGAAGGTGTAAAACGGTGTGGTATTAGCGTATGAAGATGGGAGGGGTGTCGGATTATAGGTCTTGAAGAGACCTACAATAAAGGTATATGGACTATATACTCTAAATATAATGGTTATTTAATTATGAATTTTCTAAGAAATTATTTTCATATATGGACTACAGTATGGGAAGCAATACTGCACTAAAGTATCACGGAAAATTCTAAGTCAAAACTGGAAAAATTTATTGCGGGAAAACTATTGGGGATAGACCCGTCGGGTAAAAAGTGGGAGGGAGATAAAAATTCTAGGGATATTAGGTGCGAATTTCAGCAACGTAGCTCTCTTCTTGGTGATTTAAAATCGAGTTGGGTTAGGTTAGGTTAGGTTAGGTTAGGTTAGGTTAGGTTAGGAACAGACTTGGAAGGCCTCCTCGTGTGGCTGCCTACTTACCAGTCCTTGTGAATCCTTACGGATCCTATGGGAACGGTAACAGGCGGTCCTGGCGTATCCTGGGCAACGGAGGGTAGTAATCTCTTAGGGGATTACTACTCGACGGCAGACTTCCTACGAGGGGGACGGGTCTCCCGTCCGTCCCGCCTCGGGTTGCCGCGCGTTAGCGGCGTCGTATGGCGGACTGAGTCCGCGGCTGCAGCCTTCCGCAGCAATTTGGTGGGGTGCCTCTATGCACCATCGTTTGTGGTCCGATCGGTCGTTATTTCGTCCAATTGGACTTTTATTGTCGGAGCTTCGGCTCGTGGTGTGGCGGTGTAGCACCGCGGCGCGGCGGCCTGGTCTTCTGATCAACCGTCGGGCAACCTGTTACCCCTGCCGTGTTTCTCGGCAAGGGCCAGGGGGCCTGCCTTTATCGGCGGGCCCGAGTGGAGACAACCACAGTAAAAAACCACCAGCGCGGCGGGTTCGTCGGCTGCGAGTACGCAGTCGGCGGACAGACTTCGGTCAACCGTCGGGCAGCCTGTTACCCCTGTCGTGTTTTTCGACAGGGGCCAGGGGGCTTGCCTTAACCGGCCGGCCCGAGAGGAGACAACCTCAGTAAAAAACCACCTCGCGCGACGGGTCCGCTGACTGCGAATATCGTAGTCGGCGGACAGACTCCGGTCACCGTCGGGCAAACCTGTTTCCCCAGCCGAGTTCCTTGGGACTCTAGTAGTTCCATGGGATTTTGCTGGGACCAGGGGGCTTGCCTTGACCGGCCGGCCCAAGAGGAGCCAACCTCATTAAAAAACCCCAATTCCACCGCTGGGGATGCACGTGGCAGGTGGAGCCTCTATTTGGAGGTCGTGGACCGGGTGAAGGTCCACGGAGCGACTCAGCCCACGGGGACCGCCCGCCCCCCGTGGCCGTAAGTAGGGTTACCCGGGCACAGGGGTCTCTGCCCGGGTGGACCACATACATCCCCCTTAATCGTGGGAATCGCATGGATAAGTTTATAAAAAATTCGTTTCACCTATTAGAATGTGAGTTGGAGGATGAAGAGGCGCTTTCGGGCGCGGAGATAGTGCCTTCGGGCGTGGATGTGGCGCTTTCAGGCGCGGAGGTGGCGCTTTCAGGCGCGGATGACGAAGGTGCGCCAAGCGGCGCGGAGATGTCTAGTCGACCGCCTTCTGCGGCGTCTTCGTTAGGGTCATTTTTCACCAGACCCACCGGACAGGAGGAACTAGAGTCAGACGATACTCTAGCTAATGCTTCAGGAGATAGCTGTGTCACAATGGCCAGCTACCTAAAGCGAAAACGCACCCCTAAGAGCCAAGAGGGTGGCTCAACATCGGACTCGGCCGCGCCGAAAGGCAAGGCCAAGTCCAATGCCAAACGAGGGCGTGGACGATCGACTACATCGGGAGAGTATGTCGGTCGCGCCGCGGCCCAGAGAGAGCTCAGAGCTCTTAAGAAGGCGGAGGTACAACGCGAGTTGGAGGAGAGTGCGGCGGCTGCGGAAAGGAAGGCCCGCGCCGCCAGAAACAAAGTCGGATACGGGGCAGACCCGTACTTGGATGAGGACCTAGAGGGCAAATCTCTGGAGGAACTTAGTAGTAAAGGCCTCCACGAGTACAAGGAGTTGAAGAAATACGTCGTCAACTCCGGCAACATTAAAGGGACGTACCAGAAGGGCATAAATATGAGCGCTAAGAGCATGCTGCATATTATAGAGGAGGCTACCAAACGAAACTCCTCCGATGAGAATAAGCGACTCCAGGCAACGGTCAGCCGTTTGTCAGCGGAGAACGCTCTGTTGCGAGCTGACATGGAACGCAACACGAAGGAAGTGGCCGACCTTAAAGCACAGCTTAAGGCCCTGAATGCCAAACCGGCCAAGAGGGCGGCCACACCCAGACAGGATGAGATGGAGGTGTGCGATGTTCCGGCGTCGCCATCCCCATCAACTCTGACACCGGAGATACAGGCGGCGCTGAACCAAATGGCGCTGGAGCAGAAGGTCTTCACAAGGACCCTCATGGAGAGCTTTAAGAAAAGCCTTGCTCCCTCCGTCTTCCTTCCCGAGGAAAGGATACGCCCGCCACTCGCGGCGGACAAGAGGGCAAAAGAAGCGGTTGTCGTCCTTGAGCGGCTGGACAACCCCTTCAAAATCCCAGAGCCGCCCAAACCTCAGAGGGCGAAGAAGGTCTCCAAGGTGACCAGGGCTCCTAACACCTCTGCCCCGTCCCCTGGAACCTCTGAACAAACGGCACCTGCCCAGCAGGAGGAGGACCTAATGCTACCTTCAACCACTCCGGCTAACGAGGGGTGGTCGACGGTAACCAGGAAAAAGACAAAAAAGCCTTCCACGGCCCCCCAACCTAAACCGGGACCGTCATCGGCTTCCAGTCTGCCGAGGAAACCAGCCAGGCCGGCCAAATCGGCTACCAAGTCGGCTGAACCCGTCGCCAAGACGGGTAAGAAGAAGAAGAAGAAGAAGGCGAAGAAGGGCCTGGTTCCCCCCAAAACCTCAGCGGTCGTAGTCACCTTGACCGCAGAGGCTACCGAAAAGGGGGAGACCTACGAGTCCGTGCTGAGAAAGGCACGAACTCAAATAGACATGGCCGAGTTGGGAATCGGTGCGGTTCGCTGCCGCCAGACTCTAACCGGGGCGCGGAAATTTGAATTCCCCGGCGCCCAGAGTGCGGAAAATGCCGATACATTTGCGGCAAAGCTCAAGGAGGCGGTGGCGGACACCGCTAAAGTGTCCCGTCCCCAAAAAATGGCGGGCCTCATGCTAGCCGACATAGACGACTCGGTCACCAGAGACGAGGTTGTCGCCAAAGTGGCAGAGGTCGGTGGTTGCTGCCCTGAAGATGTAAGGGCCGGATCCATCCGAACAGGTCGCGGTGGCGTTGGCGCAATTCGCGTTCGGTGCCCTATTGTCGCCGCGAAGAAGTTAGTGGAGGGAGGACGTCTTTTGCTGGGCTTTAGCTCTATTTCTATAAGAGCCTTAGAAGCCCAGCCCCTCCGCTGCTTCAAGTGCTACGGCACTGGCCATACTCGCGCGCTCTGTCCGTCCTCCGTTGAGAGGTCGGACCTATGCTTTAGATGCGGCGAGAGTGGCCACAAATCTGCCACATGCTCCGCAAAGCCCAAGTGCGCGGTATGCGCAGCCAGTGGGCGGCCTTCAGGGCATGTTATGAGGGGGAAGAATTGCTCTCCCCCCTACAAGAGGGGAAAGTTTGGGGCTCAGACACAGCCCCAGAGCTCTGCCGCCGCGGCTCCACCGACGACGGATGGTGATGGTGCGATGTCCGAATAATGGCTTTAGTCGGACATCGCACCTTTATTCAGGCGAATCTGAACCACTGCCGCTCGGCCCAGGACCTTTTGTCGCAGTCCGTGGCCGAGTGGGCAGTGGATGTCGTAATTGCTGCCGAACCATATTTTGTTCCTGATTCTTGGATCGGGGACCGTGAGGGTTCGGTGGCGATTTTTCGTAGGGCATCGTCACCCACTCCCCCTCTCACACTTCTCGAGAGAGGTTCCGGGTATGTTGTCGCCGAATGGGGCGAAATGGTGCTTGTGGGAGTGTATTACTCCCCAAATCGTCCTCTACGGGACTTTGAGGTGCTGCTTGCGCAGTTATCGGCTGTTGTGGCGCGACTGACCTCTCGTCATATCATCATCGCCGGCGACTTCAACGCCAAGTCGGTGGCTTGGGGCAACCCAGCCGCCTCTTGCAACAGACGCGGCCAGGTGACGGAGGCCTGGGCAATTTCTACCGGGCTAGTCGTGCTGAATAGGGGTAACTCCTACACCTGCGTGCGACAGCAGGGGGGGTCAGTGGTGGACCTCACGTTCGCCACTCCCGCTCTCGCCGCACGTGTGGGAGGCTGGCATGTCTCGCGGGTCGAGACTCTTTCCGACCATCGATACGTTCGGTGGTCGATCTCCCCGCAAGTTCAAGACTCTGGCGTCGCTCCAACCCGTCGTGGGGCGTCCTTTCCCCGCTGGGCTTTAACCCGTCTGGACCGGGGAGCTGCAAAGGAGGCCGCGTTCCTTCAGGATTGGTTCGCGCCCTCCCCCTCCGGTCTCGACGTCGACACATCCGCAGCGATTCTGCGGGGCTCCTTGACCGAGGTGTGCAACTCAAGCATGCCTCGGTCCAGGCGCCCCGCAGCCCGTCGGGCGGTGTATTGGTGGAGCGCAGAAATTGCCGAACTCCGAAAGAGCTGTATTGCCGCCCGACGCGCGTTTCAGCGCAGTCGCAGGCGCCGCGTCAGAGACTCTGACAATGAGGCCCGTCTATATGCCTCCTATGTCGAGGCAAGACGGGTCCTCAAGGCGGCGATCGGGGAGGCCAAGGACCGTGGCAGAGCGGAGATGCTCGAGGGCCTGAATAACGATCCGTGGGGGAGACCGTATAGGGCAGCGCGAAACCAGCTGCGCCCAATTGGTCCCCCGCTGACCGAGACCCTCGAGCCTGGTCTTCTTGGAGAGGTGGTCCGGGCGCTGTTCCCGGCCCAAGACACATCCTTCTCACCGCCTGTCATGTGTCCTCGTGGGAGAGTCGCCACAGCGGCACGGGACGTTCCCCCGGTCACGCCGGAGGAATTTACGTCGGCCTGGGAGTGCCTGCGCCGAAAGAAAACGGCACCTGGCCCCGATGGGGTACCGGCCCGGATTGTGGCCATCGCGGCCTCACAAATGGACGAGCGCTTCCGGGATCTCTTCGGCCAGTGTTTCTCGGCCGGGAGGTTCCCGGATATATGGAAAGAGGGACAATTGTGCCTCCTCCGTAAAGAGGGGCGCCCATCGGACTCTCCATCAGCTTACCGGCCAATCGTTCTTCTGGACGAGGTCGGTAAGCTGTTTGAGAGAATCATCGCAGCTCGCATCAACGAGCACCTACAGGGCACAGGGCCGGACCTATCGGACAACCAGTTCGGTTTTAGGTCCGGGCGGTCAACCATCGACGCCATCGCCCGTCTTCAGCGGCTTGTTAGGGATTCGGAGGCGCGTGGGGAGGGCGTGTTGGCGGTGTCGTTTGACATTGCTAACGCCTTCAACACCATCCCCCACGCCACCATCTTGGAGGCCCTTCGGCACTTCGGCCTCCCCTCCTATCTCCAAGCTCTGCTGGAGAGCTATTTGTCGGACCGTTCGGTTCAGTTCGTGGACAGACAGGGCGTCCTGCGAAGTCATGGGGTGCAATCCGGTGTTCCACAGGGGTCGGTCCTAGGCCCCCTCCTGTGGAACATCGGGTTCGACTGGATGCTCCGGGGAGCTTTCCTCCCGGGCACGAGTGTCATCTGTTATGCGGATGACACTCTTCTCACAGCCCGGGGGAAGAGCTACGGCGAGGCGGCGTGTCGCGCGGCTGCGGGTGGAGCATTCATTGCCCGCCGCATCCAATTGCTGGGACTTAAGGTGGCGCTGAACAAAACGGAGGCCGTGTTTTTCCACGGCCCCCGGATGCGCTGCCCTCGGGATGCCCATATCTCGATCGACGGAGTGGATGTGGCCGTCAAGAGTCACATCGTTTACTTGGGCCTCACCCTGGACTCGCGATGGCAGTTTGGCCCGCATTTTAGCGGGCTGTCATCGCGACTCCTTAAGGCCGCCGACGCCTTTGCATGGCTCCTCCCAAATCTGGGGGGGCCAAAGGCGCATTGCCGGCGCTTATACGCCGGTATCCTGCGCAGTATGGCAACATATGGGGCGCCAATATGGGCTGACGCTGTCTCACGTAGAGACAACATAAAGCACCTGAGGCGCCCCCAGAGGGCCATAGCCCAGAGAGTCTCGCGGTCCTACAGGACCGTGAGCTTTGATGCGTCTTGTGTCTTGGCCAGCACCCCGCCCTGGGAGCTCGAAGCCCAGGTGCTGGCCAAGGTCTACTGGTGGACGGCCGAGCAGAGGGCGTGCGGGGATCGTCCTGCTCCAGCCGAGAGAGGAGCAGTGAGGAGAGCAGCCAACCAAGACCTGCTTCAGCAGTGGGCTGAGGGCCTTGCCTCCGCTGCGTTTGGGCGGCGCCTCTTGGACGCCGTCGGTCCGGTGTTGCAACAATGGTTAGAGCGGCAACATGGATTCCTCACGTTTCGTCTGGTGCAGGTATTGTCTGGGCACGGGTGCTTCGGACAATATCTGCATCGGATCGGACGGGAGGAATCCACTGTGTGCCGCGAGTGTGGGGCCGGGTGTGACACGGCAGATCACACCCTGGCAGTCTGCCCGGCTTTTGACGGTCCCCGAGCCGTTCTGGTCGGCTCGTTGGGACCAGACCTGTCGCTCCCAGCCATCATTTTATCGATGCTGGAGAGCCGCTCGAATTGGACGGCGATGGCCTCCTTTTGTGAGACGATTATGTCCCAAAAGGAGGCCGCGGAGCGGGAGCGGGAAGATGATCCCGACGCTCCTCCCCTCCGCAGACGTAGAGGTGGCCGCGCGCGGCGACTTTTCCGCCGCTTGATGCCGCCTGACGGGGCCCAGCGGGTGGTTGGTGCGGGGGCACCTCCACCTGCATTGCACGGGTCCCCGTCTCCGTCGGACGGGAGTGGGTTGTCCTTTCGGACCCCTCCTGTCGCTCCCCCCTAGGGGGGTGAGCTCGTGGGTGTCTGCCGCATAGGGCGGACAGCGCTGGCGGTGCCAAGGCTGTATGAGTTACCTCAGGCCCCTTGACACCGTCCCCATAGGCGCATGACGAAAGGGCCGGGGTTTTTAGTGGGTATTCCCTGCCTCCCTTCCACCTTGAGGCAGGGCGAGTCCCACATAACCCGTCGTTCCCCCGAGCGGCGGGTATGCCTAAAAGCATTTTCCCCGGCTTAAAAAAAAAAAAAAAAAAAAAAAAAAAGGTTAGGTTAGGTTGGGGTATCAGGCTGGAAGACCTCCTCGAGTGCCACTCAGATGCCAGTCCCCGGTAATTCCTTCTTAATTACTGGGGAACGGCAGTTGGGTTGGCCGGTTTACCCTGGGCAACGTATTCTGGTGGGGACCGTTCTGTCGGTCGTTGCCAGATGCGGCTGACGTTCCAGCACTCCACCCCTCCCTCCCCTTCCCTGTTGGGAAGGGTAGTAGTGGAGGGGTAGCACGGCGTTCTGCCGCCGTGCACACTGTTCCCCCCTCCTGGGGGCCAGTGGGCTTGACTGCCTACTTGCCAGTCCTTGTGAATCCTCGCGGATTCTATGGGAACGGCAACAGGCGGTCCTGGGGTATCCTGGGCAACGGAGGATAGTAATTTCTTAGGGGATTACTACTCGACGGCAGACCCCCTACGAAGGGGACGAGTCCTCCCGCTCGTTTCGCTTCGGGTTGCCGCAGTCTGGCGGCGTCGGATGGCGGATAGTTTCCGCGACTGCTCTCCTGTGGCAGATTGGTGGAGTGCTTCATGCACTGTCGGTTGTGAAGTCTGGTTGGGCGACGTGCTCTTCGTCCTATTGGACTTTCATTGTGGGAGCTTCGGCTCGTGGTGTGGCGGTGTAGCACCGCGGCGCGGTGGTTGGTCTTCTGATCAACCGCCGGGCAACCTGTTACCCCTGCCGTGTTTCTCGGCGGAGGCCAGGGGGCCTGCCTTTATTGGCGGGTCCGAGTGGAGACAACCACAGTAAAAAACCACCAGCGCGGCGGGTTCGTCGGCTGCGAGCACGCAGTCGGCGGACAGACTCCGGTCAACCGTCGGGCAGCCTGTTACCCCTGTCGTGTTTTCGACAGGGGCCAGGGGGCTTGCCTTAACCGGCCGGCCCGAGAGGAGACAACCTCAGTAAAAAACCACCCCGCGCGACGGGTCCGCTGACTGCGAATATCGTAGTCGGCGGACAGACTCCGGTCACCGTCGGGCAAACCTGTTTCCCCGGCCGAGTTCCTTGGGACTCTAGTAGTTCCATGGGATTTTGCTGGGACCAGGGGGCTTGCCTTGACCGGCCGGCCCAAGAGGAGAAAACCTCATTAAAAAACCCCAATCCCACCGCTGTGGAGGCACGTGGCAGGTGGGGCCCCTATTTGGGGGTCGTCGGCTGGGTAAAGGTCGGCGGAGCGGCTCAGCCCACGGGGAAAGCCCGCCCCCCGTGGCCGTAAGTAGGGTTACCCGGGCACAGGGGTCTCTGCCCGGGTGGACCACGTAGATCCCCCATTTTCGTGGGAACCATATGTCGTTGCTCAATAAAAATTCGTTTCACCCTTTGTTTGATGATGAGGAGGCGCTTTCGGGCGCGGAGTCGGGGCCTTCGGGCGGAGTTATGCCGCCTTCGGGCGAGAAGAGTGTGCCTACGGGCGGAGTTTTGCCGCCTTCGGGCGAGGCGAGTGGGCCTTCGGGCGTAGCATCCTCGGGCAATATGCCCCCCCCGGAGTCTGAGGCTCCATTTAGAAGCCGCACGTCATCCGCGGCTTCTTTGATCGGGTCATTTTTCCAAAGACCCTCTATGGACATGTCGGAAACGGACGATACGCTGAATCATGTATCGGACGAGAGCTCTACTTCACGCGCGAGTTTTCTCAAGCGGAAGCGGAGCGACAAAAGCGCGGATTCTGCCTCCGCCTCTGATTCCCAAGTACCGAAAGGGAAAGGGAAGAATACCACCAAGGCGAAGAGAGGGCGCGGCCGGCCGAGTACTACAGGAGAGTACGTCGGCCGTGCTGCGGCCCTGCGGGAGCTCAACGCGGCCAAGAAGGCTGCACTGGAGCTTGAAATGGACGAGAGGCTGGCGGCTGCGGATCGGGAGGCCCGTGCTGCCATGCTGAAGTCCGGATATGGCGCAAACTCTGCCGAAGACCTTAGGCAGATGACCACGGCCCAACTTTCCGAGGTGGCAGTGAGCGACCTCGTGGCAATGGATCAATACATTGCCACGTCGTCCAATCTGAAGGGCACACATCGGAAGGGCCTGAACGAGAAGTCCAAACATCTGAAGGACACAATGGAAGAGTGGTCGAAGCGCACGACCTCAGATGAGACCAAGCGTCTACAAGCTACGGTCTCTCGGCTGTCGGCCGAAAACGCGCTTCAGACCAGACAACTGGAGGAACAATCGGCTGAAGTGGAGCGCCTCAGGGCGGAGATCGCTACACTGAGGGCCGAGATGAAGGCTGCGCTTAGTGGCGGCCTTTCACAAACGAGTGAGCAGAGGATGGAGGTAGTCGACGTTCCGTCGTCGGTGCCTCCGTCTTGTTCAGTGCAGGCGATCATCGACCGTGCCATGAACGACCAGAAGGAGTTTACCAGGACTCTGGTCGATGGGTTGGAATACAAACTCCGCAACCCTGGCGCGGTCGAACGGCTTCGCCCTCCACTTGCGGCGGACAAAAAACGGAAGGAGCCGGTGGTGATCCTGGAGCGCTTGCCGGAGTCTTCTAAGGCTCCTCAGGCGCCTCCCAAGCCGCAGCGGGCAGCCAAGCCCACTAAGGCTTCCACTGGCCCCTCGATGACCAGGGCTGCTAGATCGGCCCCTCCGCCAATTCCAACGGCGGTCCCACCGGTGGTACCTGAGCCTCTTCCCGAGGACGACGTGTTGTTACCGTCCACAACCCCCGCGAATGAGGGGTGGGCCACAGTCGCCCGAAAGAAGAAGGCAAAGAAGACTTCCGCGGCTCCTCCTGTGGCGCAGAAGGCGCCACAGTCTAAGCCGCAGCAGGCGAGAAGGGGCAAACAGCCCGCCTCTAAGGCTGCCGCTGAGGCTGCAACACCTGCGGCCAAAGCAAAGCCCAAGAGGAAGCCGAAGAATAAAAAGAGGAAGTTAGCTCCTCCCCAAACCTCCGCGGTGGTTGTCACCCTATCCGAGGAGGCCGCCAAAAAAGGGGAGACGTATGAGTCCGTGCTGAGGAAAGCGCGGACTCACGTCGATGTCGCACAACTGGGCATCGGAGCGGTCCGCTGCCGCCAAACGCAGACCGGGGCTCGCAAGTTCGAGTTCCCCGGGGCTGCTAGTGCGGAGGCGGCGGACAAATTCGCGGAAAAGCTGAGGGAGGTGGTCGCGGATGTGGCGAAAGTCACTCGGCCACAAAAAATGGTGGATCTGGCCCTCTCCGACCTCGACGACTCAATTACCAAGGAGGAAGTCGTCGCCAAGATCGCGGAGGTAGGAGGATGCAGCTCGGAGTGCATCAGGGCCGGTAATATTCGGACTGGTCGCGGCGGCGTTGGTGCGATTCGCATTCAATGCCCGGTTCTTGCCGCAAAAAAGGTCATCGACGGGGGGCGTCTGCTGCTGGGCTTCAGCTCGATCTCGGTCCGAGCATTGGAGGCCCAGCCCCTCCGATGTTACCGATGTTTCGGTATTGGGCACACTCGCGCCCTTTGTCCGTCCCCGGTTGATAGGACGGACCTATGTTTCAGGTGCGGCGAGTCGGGCCACAAATCCGCTGCGTGCACCGCTAAACCTCGGTGTGCGGTGTGCGCAGCTAGTAGGAAGCCATGTGGGCATATTATGAGGGGGAGAAACTGCGCTCCCCCCATGAAGAGAGGAAGACTCGGGGCCCCGACCCAGCCCCGGACTTCAGCAGCCGCCAACCAACCGGTGGCTGATGGGGATGGTGCAATGTCCGAATAATGAATCAAGTCGGACATTGCACCTTCATACAGGGTAACCTAAACCACTGCCGCTCGGCCCAGGACCTCTTTTCCCAGTCCATGGCCGAGTGGGCAGTGGACGTTGCCATCGTCGCCGAGCCTTACTTTGTTCCCGACCACTGGATCGGGGACCGTGAGGACTCGGTGGCTATTGTCAGGCGGGTCTCTTCGACCTCTCCCCCTATCACGCTTCGTGAGCGGGGGTCAAATTATGTTGTGGCAGAGTGGGGCGAATTCGTCATCCTGGGGGTTTACTTCTCCCCCAACCGTCCCCTCTCGGAGTATGAGCAATTTCTCGCTCAGCTCTCTGCAGTTTTGGCCCGATTTGCGTCCCGCCAGGTCTTGGTTGCCGGCGATTTTAACGCCAAGTCGGTGGCTTGGGGCAACCGGGCTGCCGCTTGCAACAGGCGTGGCCAAGTGACCGAGGCCTGGGCGGTGTCTTCTGGTGTAGTCCTCCTCAATAGGGGAAACACCTACACATGCGTGCGACAGCAGGGGGGGTCTGTGGTGGACATCTCGTTCGCCACCCCTGCTCTCGCCGCACGTGTTAGGGGCTGGCGTGTGGAGCGGGCAGAAACATTATCCGACCACAGATACATC
>CM062092.1:14810822-14835604 GCA_031163375.1 Conogethes punctiferalis | reverse complement strand
CCATCATCGGCCTATTTCAGTCCACTGCTGGACATAGTTCTCTTCAGTTGTTCGCCACTTTGAGCCATCATCTAGAGAATCTATCCATAATTGAGATGCTTGGCAGGAGGGTTAGCGATCGCAGGGTGTAGCTCTTCGCTCAGGTGACGATGCTGCTCGTCATCTGCCTGTGGTATTTAGCTACGCCTTCAACTGTGATGGTTATACCGCCAGAGAACCACCATCACTGGCTCCGAGCCAACATCACCTGCCTGCGGTGCATTCTGCCGAGCACCGAACAGCCCTCTGACAACTTATTGATGGCGTTATAAACATCAACCAGTCATCAACCCTTTATTTGGCAAATTTCCCCCAAAAAAACCCAAAACATAATGAACACCAGCCATTGTTTGGGTAAGCGGTTTGAATGGTGGGTTCGGTAATTTGCCACTTCATGAAAAATAAGGCACTCGATCAATTTGAAAGAATAATCATTAAAGTTTAGCCGTCCCGTTCGCGCATTCTACGTTAAAATCTTCAGAACATTTTGCATTTCCACATGAAAGATTTCGTTTTATATAGGTACATGTCTATGTTTTATCAGCTCAAGTTCAATTTCTGTCAATATTAATACGAAGTCTGTACACACCATTACACGCACGCACCGTATCTTCCCCAGTCGAGGCAGTCGCGAGAGCAAATCGATCTCCGTACACACAAGCTTATCTCAGTCGAGTGACCATAGCTTGTGCTGCGAGCACGTTTACGTAAATCGGATTTCGTTAATCTTGAGTTTTTATTGTTTTGCTTACTTATATGCCTCATGTTATTTTATTTAAAGAAAACATTATTAATTACCTACACTTAAAATTTACTCAGTTGGACCGTGACTTTTTATCTCTAAATGTTCAAATACTGAGCACAAACAAATGTGTGTTGCAGGTGGGTAACCTGATCATCTACAGCCCGCGGCGCGAGGACTCGGGCAACTACTCGTGCTCGCCCTCCAACCTCGACTCCGCCTCCGTCGTGCTGCACGTGCTCAGCGGTACGTACACACCTAGGAAGTTAGTTACAAGTAGATCGGAACATTTACTCGTATATACGATACCACCTCACCTCATACTAGAGATTTTTGAGGATCTTTTCTACAACGTACGAGGATGGAGACAGTCGTAGGAGGTACGGAGATACCGATTTATGGTGCAGGTTCGAAAAACTGGCATAAAGCGCTTTGCCTCTAAATTCTTACATACTTTACAGGAGTCCGTGTCCGAGGAATGCCTCGAGAGATATAATTTTCTGACTTTCAAAGCGAGTGTGAATCGTTTTATGTTGATCGACGTTACCTACCTATACTTAATCTACGATAGAGACGATTATACGACGCGAGATGTACCGACGCGACGTAACGCGTCCTATATGTACTTCACCGCACTCTTGACGCGACGACGTTGGCCATATTTCATACTAAGACTACCTACTTGATATTTACTCACATCTCTTCGCGTTGTCGTGAAGTTACATCAGGCGAGTTATGGTCAAGCGCTACCCATCTACTTAATTAAAAAGGGTCATAGTTTTGACAACATCCGTGGTGCATTGTGTAAAGTGCTCTCGCCTTTTATCTGATACAATATATGTATTGATAGCCATTATGTATCGCCTGCAGGTGAGCAGCCGGCGGCCATGCAGCACGGCAACGCGGCGTCGCGGGCGCAGGCGCGCGGCGCGCTGGCGCTGCCGCTGGCGCTGGCGCTGCTGCCGCCCGCGCCGCCCGCGCGCTCGCGCCGCGCGCTGCTCAGGCTACTCGCCGCGCTGCTGCTCGCCGTGCTGCTGCCGTCAGTACCTAGCTATCTTACCACATTTCGTTTTTCATTGCTTTTTGGTGGCAGACGAGCAAGCGTCTGATATTGAACAGTAACCGCCGCCCGTGGACGTCAGCGATGCCAGGGGCACAGCGATGCCGCTACCTACCGTGATGATAGAACTCTCTTTAAATCACGTTTGAAAGAGGACATCTCGTAGCGATCAGGAAACACCTGGTGTTCGTGGCAGAAACGTCGAGTCCGTGACTGAAATGAACCCTGAAAACGGACGGTTTTCCTTCTTTTGCTTTAATACTCTTTAATAATGCTCCCCAAACCGAACGAATACCAAATTTCTGGGATAATATTTTATAGACCCATATCTTGCTGCTCAGGCTAGGTGGAGTGAAGATTTGCGCAAGATGGATAACAATGGAAAGGCCTTTGTCCAGCTATGGAATGCGAAAGGCCGATGATGATGATAAGTATCTTGCTGCCAATTATATTCTTTTAGTGGACTTTTAAATTTGATTGTCCCGTTGTGTGTTGCAGCGTGATGTGTCACGACGAGGGCGCGCTGCAGCTGCGCAAATAGCGCCCCCCGCCCCGCGCGCCCGCGCACGTCCACGCTACGCCCAGAGCCTAGTGAATTACATTTAAACATATTGTAAAAATTTCAAATACTATATTGAATAGGTAAGGACGATCGTACGCGATGTGATATGAACGATGTGAGATGATTGAGGAGTTACGAGATTATTTGTATCGGTACTAAAGTTTATATTATTATGGGAAACAAACTATGTACATAGATGGCGCGGTGAGGGCCTCGCCCGCGGCCGCGCCCGCGCGTTTGTAAAGTTGTACATATTAATTATATTAAATTAAACTTACCAGTACGATCGATGTCTCGGCTCGGCGGCCGCCGGTCCGCCCGCGGCCGGCCGCAGCCGCCGCGTCCCCGCGCGGAGCCGCCCGGCCGCGCCGACCGCCGTTTTGTATTAGCTAACTACTTCGTTGTAAATAACTAATTTGGTGTAAGTTACTAATATCGGCGCGGGCCGGGGCGGCTCCTTATTTTAATGTTTTCTTTACTTTATAAACGTCGTTTACGTTTCTACTCCTACTTTTTCCCGCTGAACATTCAAATTGCATTCGACTTAGATTGTAAGTACGTACCTAAATGGCGTTTATAGGTAAACATGATAGATTTATCGCGGTCGCCGCCCGGCGGCGGCCGACGCGCGCGCAGCGCCGGCGTTTGTTATTTTTAGTCTATAATTAATTGTCAAACAGTGGTTCCGAGTTAAATAAGTTTGGTTCGTTGACACTGTTACTGCCTCACTTGTAAATAATAAATGTAAGTAATACAAATAAAGATGAAATCGTTGAAACATTTATTATCCTGTATTATTTAAAAGCCAATAGAATAAGCCACAAGCACACTGCTTCTTGCTAATATTTGATAGGAATTCGTTCTACAAACCTAAACAGTTTCCAGGCGAGGCAGCGTAAACTTACTTACTACTCAATGTGTTTAATACAACAACATTCGCCAATAAACATAATGGTTACTGGTTTTGCATGGCACCAGACGCGATGGTAGTAATTACTAAACCACTAAAATAGGATAAAAACTTATTGAATTAATAAAAATAAATTGCATGTAGTAAAACTTTATTTTCAAGTATACAAAACACTCTTGGAAAGTCAAAATTTAGCGCATGTAAAGAACATCCAATATAGAGAAAAAGTCAGTCTACGATAGATTGCTTTTTACTTTCACATTACTAAGATTAGAATTAACAAATATTATTAAGCCTTAATTATCTATAGAACTAACACTATGAGCGTTAGTTCTAAGGTGAGGGTTATTTCAACAAAAGCGAGGCTACATGTTTCTGACAAAATCGACCAATGATTTTGTTCCTCCGGTGTTTGGAGTTTTTGAGTTTGGAGTGAGATTGGAGAGGGAGTGGCGGAGGTGACATGTGTGCTTGAGCTACATCATTGGTTAATTGTTGTTAGCTTCGCGCAGCTCCTCTTGTGACAAACTACCCTGCTAAAGGTCATGGGCACACGTATACGACTCTGCTCCCACCCGCCAAAAAGTCAAATTTGGTTCAAATATGGGGTTTAACTATTGGCCTAGATATAATTTCACATTGGCACCGAGCTGTCTCATGGCGGTAAGCTTGATGACAACGAGCTGTCTGCTAATTTATGATGCCAATGTAAAATATGTCAAAAGAGCAATATTTATAGCCCATATTTGACTTTTTGTTTTGCAGGGAGCAGTGTAGTGCTATGACCTTTACAATTTTTACAAAGGACATTATGATACGAAATGAAAATAAGTTTACCAACCAGTTAAAAAAATACCAATAAAAGTTTTAAAAAAAGTATGTAATGAAACCCATAATATAATCTACTAGCTGTGCTCGCGACTTCGTCCGCGTGGAATAGTTATTTTTTCCCCGTTTTTTTTTACATTTTCCATTATTTCTTCGCTCCTAATAGTTGCAGCGTGATGTTATATAGCCTAAAGCCTTCCTCGATAAATGTTCTATTCAACACAAAAAGAATTTTTCAATTCGGACGAGTAGTTCCTGAGATTAGCGCGTTCAAACAAACAAACTCTTCAGCTTTATAATATTAGTTAAGATAAGAAAATGGGTTTAAAACCCATTTTCTGCATGATCCTTATACATAATATTAAAAATTGGTCCCGGTTTAGTATATGTGTTAAATCACCTATTTGTTTTAAATCACCTTGTTATATGAACGTCATAAAATTTTACAAGGTTAGATAGACTGAGTCACTCATGCTAATCCTGTGACTGACGCCAAACTATACTTAGAGCGGCCGTATACGAACTACTTCAAGCAGTTGAGACCGACTATTTAAAGCCGCCACCGCACGGCGAGCTAAAAAGCGGTCGCGACTGCTCGAGCAGTCGTATGCGTGGAGTATGAATGCCTATAGTTCACCGCGCAGTCGCGGTTTTAAGCAGTCGGTTCTCAACTGCTTTTAGCAGTCCGTGTACATCCTCTTAAATCTTAGTGATTCGTTATTACGAACGCCTGTTTTCAAAATGTTAAATTGGAAATATTCAAAATGCCTTTAATTGAAAGCGCCTTTAGTTCGTAATAACGAATGAACTATAAGGGTATGTTCAAATTACAAGCGTTCGACTCGCGTTTATATATACGTTTTTGTACAGAATCAACAAAGTAGGTAACCTTGTACCGGCGGGCATAAAATATTATTTATTTACTCTAAGATAGATTGCACAATTGCATTTATATTACAATGAAATAATATCCAAAGGAAGTAATTTTACGACATACATTCACTATTAATTTAAAGAAACATTTCTATGGCGCGCTGTCAAAACGCGCATTGAACGCTTCTCATCTGAACGGGGTCTAAGGTGTCGTTACTCACGTGCGCGTGCGTGCGTCGAGGCGTCGGGGTCGGTCACTGGTCGGGCGCGGGGTCGTGCTCGGCCAGGAAGGCGCGCAGCCGCGCCGCGAGCGCGTGGTTGGGGTGCAGGCGGCGGTTGCGCAGCGGGCGGCCCGACAGCGGCGACGCGGCGGCGGCGGTACACGCGTCGGCGGCCAGCCGCTCGGCCAGCGCGCGGCGCGAGTACGTGAAGCCGTCGGCCGCGCGCGCCGGCTCGACCAGCAGGCGGTGCGACAGCGGACACAGCAGCGCGTGCGGCGCCGACGCCGCCTGCGGCACACGCGCTGTACCCCGCGCACAGCGGGGCGGACGGGGACGAGGACACTTACTCCGCCCCCGTTCTCATCCTATTTCCGTACTTAGGGAGATGATATGGAGATGGCTCTATCATAGAGGGCACTTTAAGGTAGAATTATTAGATTGAAGTCTATTTATTTGAAAAAGTTTACTTAAAACAACAATCAAATGCAGGTCTGAAAATTTTTTTTAACTCAAAGACACGCTTACAATTAGCGGCAACAAGTCTGACAACTATTCAGCGATCACCTTACGTCGCGTCGTTGCAATATTCATCAGTCCCGATCCGAAGTCTCCTTCACAGGAATGCAGGTATAAACATGATAATTCGTTTCACTTTCTTTTCGCTTTCCTTAAGACGAACCACTATATTGTAATATTCAATACCTAATAAGTTTTTAGAAATTAAAAACAACAAACAACTTTTATATATGGCAATGGGACTAGGAAGTACACCCTATCGATTAAACATTTTTTTTGATTTTTTCAAATCGGTTCTCAATTTTTGACATTAATTGGAAACAAAAAAAAATCAGTCGAATTCAGAACCTCCTCCTTTTTTGAAGTCGGTTAAAATGTAGTTACCAGCTCTGGCGGCGGCGGCTCGCGGCGCAGCCAGCGCAGCTCGTCGGCGAGGCGCGCGCGCAGCGCCCGGCGCGCCGCCGCCTCCTCCGCCTCCTTCTCCTCCTCCCCATCCTCTTCTTCATCATCATCAA
The DNA here is from genome assembly GCA_031163375.1 of Conogethes punctiferalis. Classification (NCBI taxonomy): domain Eukaryota; kingdom Metazoa; phylum Arthropoda; class Insecta; order Lepidoptera; family Crambidae; genus Conogethes; species Conogethes punctiferalis. Next base: position 14,829,338 of record CM062092.1, on the reverse strand, counting down.
TATCTGAAAATAATAAGGACTAGCGTTAAGAGAGGTAGGGCATAGCGAATCTTCGTATTGAGCCGCCCGTCCGGTCGAGGACCTTCACCCTATAGAATACCGCAGCCAAATGACCTCCGGGTCGTGTTTCTGCCGGTGAGTAGGGTTTCGGGAGCTCGTGGGAGGTTAAGGTTGGGTAACTGACCAGTTATGTGCCCGGTGGCACAGGGACTTGGGCTTCTCTTTCGCTTTCCATCAAGCGTAAGGAAGCCATTATGTCGAGCTACTATAAAAAATAAAAAAGATCCATGTGGTTTTCGGGATTTAAAATTAGACATCACATTCACATCACATCCTGTAGGTGTCATAGAAGACAACGCAGCAGCGATCAGCTGGGTACAAGAAACCCTACTGCGGTCGCAAACCCGCCTGTCTAGAGTGGCGTGGAGTGGCAGATGCTGGGTAGGTGTTCACGACCGTTTAGTTCATCATCCATTTCATAGATGTCGCGTGGTCTGTGACCACAACCCGGTAGTGGACCGCGGGGCTCCGCGGATGAGTGCAGCTCCAGCACTACAGCACCAAGTGCTGCTGGAGACAGCCAAGGTGGACTGGGCTGTGACCATCGTGCTGGAAGGCTCCAGTCCTTGAGGTGGAGTTGCAGCTGATGGTGGTGACGTGCTTCCAACGTCACAGGGAACCTCGCTGGAGTGGCGCCGCGGCGGCGACGTCGACGTCACAAATGGTGACGTAGTAGTGGACGTCACACTAGCAGGAGCACCAGGTTTGGTTCAGCGGTCAAGTGCGAGACGCGGTCAAGTGCGAGAAGCGGTCAAGTGTGAGACGAGGTCAAGTGTGAGTCGTGGACAAGCGTGAGTTGCAAATTTAATTGTAAATAGTTCTCAAGCGACTTTGAACTTTATTTGGACTCGGAATATTTGTAAATAGTTTAGTGGTGTTAGTAGTTAGTTAATGTTAGGACAAAAGATTCTCTTAAGTTAGTTGTGTTTTTGCATTTTTAGTTCATTGTATATAATTAATTTCGGTTTTAAAGATGGAAGGCATTTTTAATGTACAGAAACAATTGTCAAAATCTATAGAGAAAGGTTTGATTAATTTTGAGAAAAGTCCAAAAGAGAGAATTACTTTAGAATATTTAGAAACAAAATTAGAAAATTTAGAAAGAAATTGGCAATTGTTTCATAAGAATAACATACAATTATATGAATCCTATTTATTGGAGGACGTAGAAGAATGTAAATATGTTAGTGAGGACATCTACGACAAAACAGAGGCCAATTCTATTGTTTACAAATCGACTTTGAAAACGGAAATTAAGAAATTATCAGTAGGTCAAACCCAAAGTGTAAAAGAGTCAGTTAAGAGTGAGTCCCATAGGTCTTTCGTTAAGTTGCCGAAAATTTCCATACCGATATTCTCAGGTAGATATTCCGAATGGCAGACATTCAGAGATTTATTCGTTTCGTTGATTGACACGAATAAGTCTTTGGATAGTGTACAAAAGTTGCACTATTTAAAAGGGCACCTTACTGGAGAAGCCGAGTTGTTGATAAGGCACACGCCAACTACTGGAGATAATTATAGTCAGTGCTGGGAATTACTTGAGAAAAGATACAATAATAAGCGCTACTTATCAAACTGTATTTTAAAGAGATTATTAGGTCAAAAGCAACTAAATTTTGAATCGGCTTCCGGATTAAGGGGACTAATGGACAACACCTCTGAATGTTTAAGTGCATTAAATAAATTAAATATTGATGTGAGTTCATGGGATCTAATTGTTATACATATTGTCGCGGGTAGGTTAGATCCTGAGACTCGAAAATATTGGGAGTTGCACGTTTCGAGTACAGACTTAAGTGAGCTGCCAACTCTTAAACAGTTTCAAGAGTTCCTTGAAAATCGTTTTAGAGCTTTGGAATTCATAGATCCGAAAGAACCTCCTCATCATGTTAACGTTCCCCGCGAAAGGCCAGTTGTTTTATTTTCGAGAAGTAGCAACAATAACAGTATGAGCTGTGAGTACTGCTCTGACAGACACAAATTGTGTTTCTGTAAAAAGTTCACTAAGTTAAGTACCGAGAAAAGGCGGGAATTTGTAAATAAGAATCATATTTGTTTTAATTGCTTGGGGGGGAATCATATCATCTACAACTGTAAAAAGTCAACCACATGTAAAATTTGTCGTAAACGTCATCATACACTCTTACACTCAGAGTTGGTGAAGAGTAATGGAAGAGAGTACAATGGTCGCACTAGTTCGTCGACTAGTGTTGCGCCAGTATCATGCATGCATGCAAGAGTACACGAGAAAGATTCTTCGAAACCATTTCATGAATATAGAGGTCAAACATTTAGTACAAAGAGCAGGACAAAAGAAGAACAAACACGTAAAGAAATATTTAACAGTACAATTAAGAACAAATTTGGATATAGTAATTCACCTTTTCGAAAAAACCCATTTCGTTGCAAGGGTTGTTATAATAGTTCACCGCAAATAGCTGTCAGGAAACCAATTTAGTTTTAGAAGTTTTATACTTCATTATGTTACGTTTATAGAAATGTTGTAGTGCACATATTATGTTAATTTTAAGAAGTTTATATTTGGTTTTTGTTTTGTAAAGTTAGGTCATGGTGGGCGGTCGTGTACATATCAGTTTGTTTTTACCATGGAAGTTCATTATTTGATTTTAAGTTCAGTTCATTGTTTCGTTATTTTGTTTAAGGCCATTTTTCATAAATGTCCTTGGTGGGCGGAATGTTCACGACCGTTTAGTTCATCATCCATTTCATAGATGTCGCTGTATAGCAATAACTGCATGTGCTGTCATTTTGTGTCATATTTGTAAATACGTAGTTCATAGGTACATCGCATAGATGGCGATGTGCCTAATTACATCGCGGTATCATTATGTTTCTCCGTCTGTATATAAGATCACCGGCCCGTTGTATGGGCAGTTCAAAACCAGTTCATAATTAGTACAAACCAGTTCAAGAATATAAGATCAACAGTGTAAATAAATAGTTCAACAGTGCAATAAAAGTATCTTCAAGAAGTAACAGTGTTTCAGTTCAATTCAGTGTGAGCTATCATCGACCAGCTAGAACAGTACGCCAGTACTAAACAGTAGGTTTCATACAACGCATCGTATGCCCTCTCCTTGATTAGCGCAGGGGCACGATTGGGGTGTGACGGAATGGTAGGCGCAACCACACTGTTGCACGAGGTCCGCCTGGGGACATTGTAGTGCTCCCCAGGGCCGGAGGTGCGGGCATTTGCTCTCCCCGGGCCCGAAGTGTTTGGCCGCTTTTATTTTCGGTTGGCCAGGGCATGGAGGGATACGACCGTATGTTTCGGCGCTACCCGAGTCCCTGCAAGCTGCTACCCACTGGCAGCACAGGGGAATTTAGTAGGTATGGGTCCCAGACTGGGGAAATGTGAGTCCTACACACGTCATCTCCCCGCGGAGGCGGCGTGAAGGCTCCTAATGCATTCTTCTCTAATAAAACGTGGTGCCGGTGCGCTCACCGTGTCCGAGGACGGCGCGCAGCAGGTCGGGCGCGGGCGCGTCCAGCAGCCGCGCGCCCGTCAGCCGCGCCGCGCGCGCGCGCTCCTCCGCCTCCACCGCCACCTCCAGCGACGCGCTCACCCCTGCACCGAGACAACAGTACTACATGAAAGACGCATTCAACTAGCTATATGCGAAGTTATTATGAAAGGATTATTTTCTGTAACTGAACATCAGACCAAGTATTTGCGTAAAGTGGTCCTGTTGTTGGCGGAAATCTGCCATACCAGCTCATCCCCCCTTTTGCTTTTGCTTGCCGAAGATGACCTAATGCGAGCCGGCATGCTGGGAGTGTGACGGCTGTTTACACTGTGGTTCTGGAGATGAATGTTGATGAGGCCGTAAGGCTGCTACGACCCGCCTCAGGCGTCAGTTGGCTTCTATTTAACTTCACGCTAAAGACGATTAGACGTGGTTCAACGTCGGTAGGACGGACGTACCCGGCGCCCTCGTGACGTAGTCGCGCAGCCAGCGCACCACCTGCGCGTCGTCCCAGAAGCGCGGCGGGTCGGCGTCGTCGTCGGGCGCGTGCTGCGCCGCCGGCAGCCGCCACAGCGCCAGCTCGCCGCGCATCGTGCCCACCGCCACCAGCGCGCCCGCCGCACGCGAGCCCTCCTCCGCGCCCGAGCCCTCTGAAAACAGTACACGGGTACTCAACAACTAGAGAATTGCAAACTGTGGCCAACATCTAGACAACACGCACAGTTTATTCACTTTTACCTTCAAAAGCTAGACGCTAGACCATAACCCATAATCTGGTTCTTCTTCTTTGCGTTTCGATGGCAAATGATAATGGGTTATGACGCTAGACGCTAGGAGACTATTCCACAGCTCTGTCGTTCGCATTATGAAATTTGAAACATTTTTGAGGTAATGTAGAATACCGACAGCATAATATTATGAAGGGGAACACCGCTACTGCGATGATGGCAGCGAGGCAGTCCTTGCAAAACGTTAAGTTTAGGTCTTGCACCGCATTGGCTATAGAATGAATGCTCTCACTACGTCTATTTACATTACCATCACCATCACCACACCATCTATCGCAATCCACTGCTGAACATAGGCCTATCCTCTCGTTCGCCACTTTGGTCAAGTGGTTCGGCGACACTCCCCGCTCCGGTGACGCCGGTGTTGAGTGGTCGGTTACCGGGCCCGAGCAGCGCGACGGCGGGCGCGCCGCCGGCGCCGCCGGCCGGCACCGCGGCGCAGGCGGCGAGGCGGCCGCCGCCGGGCGCCGCGCGCCACACGCGCGCCCAGCAGTCGCCGCCGGTGACGCCGGTGCTGAGTGGTCGGTTACCGGGCCCGAGCAGCGCGACGGCGGGCGCGCCGCCGGCGCCGCCGGCCGGCACCGCGGCGCAGGCGGCGAGGCGGCCGCCGCCGGGCGCCGCGCGCCACACGCGCGCCCAGCAGTCGCCGCCGGCCGACGCCAGCAGCGCCGCCGCGCCCCAGCGCACGCTCGCCACGCCGCCGCCGTGCGCGCGCACGCGGGCCGTCTCGCGCAGGCTGCCCGCGCCGCCCGTCTGAAACGCACACCGACCGTTACTGCCTATTATGCTTCCTTACTATACATTCTGATACCTTCGTTTCTAATGTCTTAGGTTACAATTAGTACAAGCTGTAGATATTGTAGTAATGGTAAATTCATAAGAAACGAACTAAAGAAATAAACTAGGTATGTTTTGTGTTTGTTCAGATTTCTCAGCCTGCCAATAAGAATGAAAAAGTGAAAATAAGCTCTTCATGACAAACACTGTTTATTTTTCAACAATATCTCTTTGACCAGCCTTACCTCATCGATCTCGACGAGCCAGAGCTTGACGAGCGAGTCGGCGCCGGCGGTGGCCAGCAGGTACGCGCCCTCCTCGGGCAGGCCCGGCACGCTGCCGTGGGGGGCAAAGTCGCAGCTTTGCACACCTGCAACATCACTGTATTATATTTATGTAAAGCTGAGCCTTTGAGCTGGTCCACCTTACAACTGACAACCGGTTTCAATTGATAAAAAATTACATCACGTTGATACCAGACAGTTTAGGAACTCATAATAATTAGTGTGTCGTGACTAAGGCAGATCCCCACCAAATAGCAATTGTCATTGAGGCAAGCATTATGTCCAGCAGTCGTGGCTGATGGTGAATAGGTGGCGACCAATCATTTTTTCCTTTCAAGCCACCCTCACTACCCGTGGTGCATCCTGCTGCATAATAAACGAGGCGCTGGCAACCGATTGGTGGTGGTATAACCATCACAATTGAAGGCGTAGCTAAATACCACAGGCCAGTGACGGGCGGCAGCGTCACCGGAGCGAGGAGCTACGCCCTACGATCGCTAACCCGCCTGTTCAGCGTGGCAATAATGGGTAAAACCTCCTGGATAGACTTGGGTCTAGCACTGGACTGCAATCGTCTGATGTGGTCTCTCATCCGCTTGCCAAGCTAGGTGGTAGGGAGGCCTGTGTCCGGCAGTGGAGTTCGATAGGCTGGTGGCTAAGAGTGGTCACCGTCGTCGTGCGCGCGCGGCTCGCTGTGCAGCGTGGCGGGCGCGGGCGGCGGCGCGCGCAGCAGCAGCTCGCCGCCGCAGCCGCCCGTCACCAGCGCGCGCCCGTCGCCGCTCCACGCGCAGCACGCCGCCGCCGCCGCGTGCCCCTCGTACACGCTGCGCACACGCACACGCATCAGACACATCACACATACTCAAGACAGGTAGGGCATAGCGAATCTTCGCTCGAATTGAGCCGCCTGACCGTACTTTAGATGTGTGAGTGCAAATATTAATATATTAACACCGGCACTTTGTCTGTATGGGAGCCCCGATTATTTAATGACCTATGATTTGTATGTGCACATGACGGCCGACAACGCTCGCTCTATGGAGCGGCGCCGTCACATTGTATGAAAGACGACTTTTGCTCTCACGAGTTCACGATCAACTAAACTAGTTGGACAACAAATCCGAGAATGGCAAAGTCACCAGTGTGCGCCTAGGGTAACCGTCAACTGAACGCCCAATATAATTGCATTGTTTGTGTATTGCGTCCATATTTGAAATTTACTTGTGCGCAAAAGCGGTGGGGCGTCAATTCAGATTGGACCGACCGACCTATACACTATTTTCTATTATGCAATAAAGAATGAATAAATAAATTTAGATATAAAGTAGGGGTCATAATTACAAGAGCGGGTTGGGGTCGGAGTCGGCGAGGCTCCAGAGGGCCGCGAGCCCGTCGTCGGTGGTGAGCAGCACCAGCGGCGGGCGGTGCGGGGACAGCCGCGCGCCGCGCACGCCGCCGCCGCCCGCCGCGCCCGGCGCCGCCAGCGAGCGCAGCAGGTACCCCGTCTGCGACAAACGATTTGTATACGCGACCTGTCTCCTCCGAGCCCCCCTCACCTGCCCGTATGTGTACCTGCACGTCCCAGAGGCAGGCGGCCGCGTCGAGGCCGGCGCTGAGCAGCAGCGCGCCGCCCGCGCCGAGGTCGCAGCCCAGCGCCGGGTACGCGTGCGCGGCCAGCGTGTGCAGCGGCTGCGCCCGCGCCGCGCCGCCCGCCCAGCGGAACACGCGCACCACGCCGTCGCTGAAAAGGAGATTATGGGTATATCCTCCAGATGTTTATTTGCTAAGTGGCGAAAAAGGATGGACTGCAATAGGCTAATGATGATGATGACGACAGAACAATGTCACTAAATGAGAGCAGTCACCTGGAAGCAGTGGCGAACAGGTCCCCGTGCACGGAGATGCAGTTGATGGGCCCGGCGTGCGCGGCGCGCTCGCTCCACACGCGCCGCGAGCCGTTCTCGTCCGCCTCCTCCTCCACCTCGCTGCCCGCAGACCCCTCCTCCAGTTCCTCTTCGTCTACTGGACCGATGCCCTGAAATCACACAGTATGCTTTTAAATTTGAAGTAATAAAAATAGGTTGTTCCTGTATACGTCTACCGGATCCACCAGTAAAAGTTGTATAAGTACCTACGAATAGTTTTTTGAGTACGAAGTTTTTCGCGTCTGCGCGCACTGTGAGACCTCATCTCAAAGTAATGTTTGTGAATACGGGTGTTAGTCTACATTATTTAAAAAATAATTTAATTAATAATTTGGGGTGCAAGAAAGGAGCCTCCCCGCGGCGCACCCTGGAAACAGCTAGACCCGGTAACGCAGGATCTAGGCTGGCCAATCCTATCAACACAATGGCAATTGATAACCCAAGTCTTCCCAAAGCTAAAAAAGGCTGCTGCGTAGGATGCTCAAAATAAAACCGCCACTTGCTATTGATAAAACTTTTTTTTTATTCATCACACATGAGGGGTTATATGGTCGGAGAAAAATATTGCTTGCGTGATTGAACTACATACAGCGCCATCTCTAATTTCAACACAGTACTACTTCCTTATAGAAATATAATTACTTATTTGTTTTAAAAATATTATGTGTTTTGAATGGAGGGATATTTAATTTATTAATTACTTTATATAATTTATGTATTTATTAATTTTTAACTTTATATTTTAATGTGACTAAACCGTATTAAACATCCCGCCCACCAAAAGGCCTCGTCCTTTTCCACACTAACACTCAATTTACTACTAGTATATAAACTGTATCTATGACATTAAAATCATAAAAAACATAACCCGCCCACCGTGAGAACTCAACATAGACTCTAAAGTTCTGAACACAACTCTATAGGTACTCAAAACTCTTAAATAAACATTATAACAGAAAGGGTTACACGGTCAGTACCTACTTAATGCAAGTCATACAGACAATATAAACCTAACACGACAGTCATACAGACAGTAGGTAATAAACTTTACTCTCAACATTATTAAATTCAACTTTCAACACTATTAATTTTAACTTTTAACAGTATTAAATTTAACTTTCAACAGTATTAAATTTAACTTTAAACTCTATTAAACTTAAGACAATTCGTTTATTGAACATTTAACTAAATTAACAGGTACAAAAATGTAAATTAATGCCTTTTACACTGACATCAAACTAAAAAATGGTAAGTACATCATAAAATTTATGAGACTATTTAAAACTGATAAATAATTTGATAACTTTACTATCAAGTACAGAAACTTACATTTCTACATAATATGTTACTTAACAGCATAATAGGTTAAACAATCAAGGGTGCCTTCAACTTAGGCCCTTGGCAATAAGCAAATTTTATTACAGGGGCGTTTAAAGTTGCCATTTTTGGTTTTAATAGTAACTACTCGGGTCAAGTTATCCTTTCCCGCATGTTTCTCAATTATTTTCCCTAACAACCATTTAGCTGGAGGAATGTTATGATCTCTTACAACTACTACATCATCAATTTCAGGCTCAGTTTTTTTTGTAAACCATTTATATCTATTATTTAAAGTCACTAAATACTCATCTGACCATTTTCGCCAAAAATCGTTAATCATTTTTTGAGTGAGTCTCCATCTCTGAAGGCCAGATAAAGAAGATGCAGAGTAGTCCTCATCTGGTATTATAACTAATGATTCCCCAACCAAGAAGTGACCTGGTGTTAAGGGCATCGGGTCATCTGGGTTGTCACTCAAAAAAGATAATGGACGAGAATTCAAGCACGCCTCTACTTGTGTCAAGACGGTCGTCAATTCTTCAAAGGTAAGTGTTGCATCACCTATAACTCTCTTCAAATGAGCTTTAGTAGATCGAACACCAGCCTCCCACAGCCCTCCAAAGTTGGGTGCGTGGGGTGGTATAAAATGCCAGGTGGTACCTTCTTGAGTAAGTGCATTGGCAATTTCGTCAGGCAATTGAGATTTGGCTCTGTTAAACATATCCTGAAGTTCTTTATCAGCTCCAACAAAATTGGACCCATTGTCGCTGTATAAATGCTGACAGCTGCCTCTACGAGAAACGAACCTTTTGAATGCAGCTATAAATCCCGTAGATGTCAAGTCTGACACTGCTTCCAGATGAATCGCCTTAGTTGACATGCAAACAAAGAGACATATATATCCCTTGTAAGACTTTGATCCTCTGCCTGGTGAAAATCTTATATTTATGTGACCGGTGAAATCTACTCCTGATGATCGAAAAGGTTTCTCTGGTGTCAGTCTAACCTTGGGGAGTTGACCCATAAACTGATTGTTATTCTGTCGCGAATAACGAACACAGATTACACAATCTCTGTAGCATTTTTTTACCTTTTCTCGAGCTCTTATAATCCAATATTTGCTTCTCAAATAATTCATCATAACTTGTGGTCCTCCGTGAAGTGTCCTTTGATGGGCGTCCAAAATTATTAACTTAGTGAGATGAGAATCACTAGGCATAATTATTGGATGTTTCTTGTCAAATTGAACCGTAGCCAAATCAATTCGACCACCTACCCTTAGCAATCCATTTTCGTCTAAAAATGGAGAAAGAGTATGCAGTTGACTTCTTTTATGAACACATCCCGATTTAGATTTCAGTTGTTTAATTTCTTCTTCAAAATATACTTCTTGATTTTTCTTTATACATCTCTGTAAGGTTTCATTCATTTCCTTCACAGTAACCATTTTATTTATTTCTCTAGTTGGTTTAGGCTCTATCAGTTTCAAAATCTTCCTGCAGTACGATAAAACTCTTAACATCCTGTTTAGCTTCGAGAATCGCACCCATACAAAATCATCAGCCGGCTGTAGAACACCAACAAGTGCTCGTTTTTGCCTCTCCTCAATAGTAGTGTCAACTTCTAACTCACTTGAATATTGGTCGGTGCTCCGTATGGTTTTAGAACCATGCCACCATAGATCATGCTCAATTAATTCCCCTACCAATATGCCTCTGGTCGCACAATCGGCCGGGTTGTCGTTGGTGGACACATGATTCCACTGATTGCGATCCAGGATTGTTAAAATTTCAGATACTCTATTACTCACAAATGTGGTCCAACGACTTGGTTCACCTCTGAGCCATGCAAGCACTACAGTCGAGTCTGACCATGCAAACAACTGTTCCTTGGGAACTTTCAATATCTGTGCTACTTCAAATATCAACTTAGCTGCCAACAAAGCTGCACACAGTTCCATTCTTGGTATGGAAATCTCTTTCTCTATTGGGGCCACCTTGGTTTTTGCTGTAACAATATTTACGTAAGTATTGTTATCATTATCTTTATGTTTCACAAACACAACAGCAGCATAAGCTAACTGAGAGGCGTCAGCGAATACATGAAGCTCAATTGGATGGTCTGTTTTAGTCAACAGCCATCGGGGTATGACAACTTTAGGTAATTTATTTAGTTCTTCTCTATACTGGAGCCACTCCTTTGACAACTCTGGTGTCAAGTTTTCGTCCCAGCTTAAACCAGACTTCCACAAATTTTGCATGAAAATTTTTGCAGTGATCAACACGGGCGCTACCCAACCCATTGGGTCGTAAAGTCTCGCTATATCGGATAACACTTTACGTTTGGTTGCCGCTTCATCTAACTCTGGTAAGTTGTAAGTGTATTCGAAATTGTCAGAATTTTTGTTCCAGGAAATACCTAAAACCTTGATTGTATCGTTGATCTTAAAAGTGAAAGTATCATTGGCACTCTGTTCTTCTTTCTCAATATAATTTAGCAAGTTCTGACTATTGCTGCACCATTTTTGTAGCTGAAATCCTCCTGCTTTCATTAGGTTATTCATTTCACTGTAAATATGTATAGCTTCATCTTCGGTTTCACATCCAGTTAATAAATCATCCATATAATAATCTTCTAGTGTAATTTTTGCAGCCAATGGATATTTCATTTCTTCGTCTTTTGCTAGTTGTTGGAGAGATTTCACCGCCAAATATGGTGCACACGATGTTCCGAAGGTAAGTCTCAATAACTTATAATGTTGGATGGGCTGTTCTGGATCAACACGCCAAACTATTCTCTGAAAATGTACATCATCGTTATTCACTACTACCTGCCTATACATCTGCTTCAAGTCGGCAACAATACAATATTGATGTGTTCTCCATCTCATCAATATGTGACGCAAATCTTGTTGGATCTTGGGGCCTACCATCAATGTATCATTTAATGATATGTTGTTGACTCCTTTACAAGAAGCGTCATACACTACTCTCACTTTTGTTGTCTCTTTATCCTCTCTCACCACGGCGTGGTGAGGTAAATACACAGCATAAGGGTTTCCTAACTCAATGGGATCCTTGATTAGTTCCATGTGGTTTTGCTCTAAATAATCTGAAAGAACTTTTGCATATTCTACCTGTAATGTTGAATTTTTCTTTAGTTTCTTTTCTAATAGTTGAAGTCTCTTGATTGCAATATCTTTTGATCTTCCATAGACACATTTTGGGTCGGAGTCCTTGAACGGTAACCGAACTACATAACGTCCTTCACTATTTCTTATTGTAGTGCTGTCAAAAATATCTTCACATCTGCTCTCTTCTCTAGTCAATCTCTTTCCAATCAGATCCGGTTCTCTCTCAATTTCCCAAAATTGTCTCAACAATTGTTCTACCTTGACCTGTAAATGCATACTCACGACTCCTCGACTTGACTCATTTTGGTGACAGACCCTTCCCGACAGTATCCAGCCCAACTGGGTATGTTGTGCAACTGGACCCCCCGGAGACGGATGTTTCAACAGACCACTCAATATTATTTGGCTATATATCTCAACTCCTAATATTATGTCTATTTTTCCAGGTGAACCATATTGAGGATCTGCTAAAGGTAACTTGTCTAAATCTGGCCAGTTCTGAACGGAAGTCTCACTCGATGGAAGAAAAGAAGTCAAAGTGCTCAAAACAAAGGCATTGACCGAAACCGAATAGTCAGGATTATGTAATGACTCCAAATCAAAAGTAACAACATTCTTAGTTCTTAGTTTACCATCACCTACGCCTGATACTAAACCATTCACAGGCCTACGCTCAAGATTTAAAGATTGTACAGTTCTTTCGCTAACAAAGGATGCCTCAGAGCCTTGATCAATTAATATACGAGCAGTTTGACAGTAACCATTTTTTGATTTTACTCTAACTAAAGCAGTGGCTAATAAAACCTTACCTTGGCATTCTTCCTTAGCAAAATGAGCTACTACCTTCCTCTCGTACATTTGGGTTGGAACATCAACAGGATCAGAAGATGGTTCCACATTCGTAGGCGACATGCCCACAGATTCTGGAACCGGGCCTCTCTCTATGTGTAGCAAAGTGTGGTGTCTTCTGCCACAACGACGACAGCATGTCGACTGGTGACAGCTCTTTACATTGTGGTTGGCTGAAAAACAATTGAAACAAAGTCTCTTGGTTTGAATAAACATCGATCTCTCTTCGGGAGATTTGCTTCCAAATTGTTTACACTGGTATAATAAATGTGGATTTGAACAAAATACGCAGCATACTATATCTCTATTTTCTTTCTTGGATTCTTGCACAGTTGAGTGAAATGTTCTCTGTTTTGATGCTTGTTTGACAGTAAAATTTGGTGTAGATTTTGTGTTTTGTTTCGATTCACAAAGCATTTCCAATGTATGAAATCTCATTTCTAAAAATTGCACAAGTTGCAGCCATGTTGGAAAATCATCTGATGTGGACCGACCGACTTCGGTCTCCCACTGTCTCCGTGACTCATAGTCTAGCTTCGAAACAATCAAGTAGTTAATCATAACATCCCATGACTTTGTATCTATACCCAAATTTTGCAGGGATTTCAAACAAGCGGTTGTAGTGTCTAGTACTTGCTTTATGGCAGCGGCGGACTCATGACCAATAGGTTTTTGTGAGAATAATTGTTTCAATATTTCATTTGAGTTATATCGCTTATTATTGTATCGGCGTATTAACTTTTCCCATGCTTCTGCATAATTCATTTCAGTAGTAGACATACTTCTTAACAAGTTTTCAGGCTCACCTCTTAAGCTACTCTTAAGGTAATGCAACCTTTGCACAGCACTCAAATGTTTATTGTTGTGAATTAGGGAGACAAACATGTCATGAAAACTTTGCCATTCTTCGTATGCACCAGAAAATGATGGTAATTGTATTTGTGGTAGCTTTACTTCCAGATTTGACGGGACACCGGTATTTGCATCGCTGTCTTTCGTCACACATGGTTGACGGGGTAGGCTGAGACGTAAATCGATTTTCATCTTGCTTTTACAATCTGTATATATTTCTTCTGACCGTTCGTACCAATCTTCTGAGAAATATGCCATCTTTTGTCGATCTGATTTCCTTGTTTCCACTATTATTTCGAAATGGTTGTCCGTAAATTTTTTCCATAGCTGTTCCAAATTTTCTAATTTTGTTTCGATGTATGATGTAGTCAATCTGTCCTTGCTGGTTTTCTTATAGTTTTTAAATGTCTTTTGTATTTGCTGTAATATTTCGTCTTGTTGATTTAAAATATTGTCCACCATGATAACCACGTTTTTTCACCACACACAGAAAATTTTTACTTTTTATTGCGATATATTTTTCTAAACGTCAAATTCACTCCTAATAAAATCCGATCATTCGTTCAATTTTTTTTTTTTTTTTTTTTACTATTCCGCTGTCACTATATAGCACTGGCACTGTGTCACTTTACTCACGATTTGTCCATACTTAGTTCTCTATTCCCGGGTTTCGGCACCAGATGTTGCTGCGTAGGATGCTCAAAATAAAACCGCCACTTGCTATTGATAAAACTTTTTTTTTATTCATCACACATGAGGGGTTATATGGTCGGAGAAAAATATTGCTTGCGTGATTGAACTACATACAGCGCCATCTCTAATTTCAACACAGTACTACTTCCTTATAGAAATATAATTACTTATTTGTTTTAAAAATATTATGTGTTTTGAATGGAGGGATATTTAATTTATTAATTACTTTATATAATTTATGTATTTATTAATTTTTAACTTTATATTTTAATGTGACTAAACCGTATTAAACACTTCTCAGAGCCAAAACGGTTCTTCTCGAACCAACCAACATCATAGTGGCGAATGTGCCCTTCACATTACCTCTATCAATATAGAGGGTTTCTCTGGGGATAAGTCCTTGCTTCTGGCTGATCTGTGCCGTGAATCACACTGTGACGTTCTTTGCGTCCAGGAAACTCATAGGGATGAACAATCGGAAAGGCCTGAAATCAGGGGAATGTTACTTGTTGCGGAGCTTCCTCACCCCAAGCACGGTAGTGCCATATTCATCAGACCATCTTTAGCAATAAAATCAGTCTGCTCAAGCAATGAAAATGGTATGGAACTGCTCACGCTTGATACGGGAAATTGCACCATTACATCTGTCTATAAGCCTCCTCCGTGTGAGTTTAATTTTACCCCTACCCCTAACTATTTCAACCAACCGGTAAGAATCATTGTCGGTGATTTCAATAGTCACAGTACCTCATGGGGATATGCGGTAACCAATCCTGATGGGGACGCAGTAGAGCAGTGGGCTGATCTTGAAGGCTTGACACTTCTTCATGACCCAAAACTTCCTGCCTCTTTTAACAGCCGACGGTGGCGGCAAGGTTACAACCCTGATCTGATATTCGTCAGTGATAATGTTGCATCTCTGTGTAGGAAAGCCGTATGTGCCCCTATACCAAACACACAACACAGACCTATTTCCTGTCGAGTGGTGTCAGCGGTTCGACCACATTCGGTCCCATTTAGACGTCGCTTCAATTTCACTAGGGCAAACTGGGAAAACTATGCCGTGAAAATTGATTCGCACCTACGTGATCTGGACCCTACCCCTGACAACTATGACGGTTTTGTTAATATTGTCGTGTCTCTCGCCAATGCATCCCCCGGGGATGCCGTACTTCATATGTCCCGGGTCTCGATAAAGATTCTGCGAAGTTATATAGAAAGTACCAATCTCTATATTCGACTGACCCCTTCTCAGAGGAGACATTGACAGTCGGGGAACAGCTGATGCAGGCGGTGAGTGAGAGTCGGAAGCAAAAATGGATGAACCTGGTGTCCAGCGTCGACATGACGAATAACAGCAAAAAGGCTTGGACTACCATAAAGAAGCTTACTGACGACTCTCCCGAAGCTACCAACCCTGGTTTGGTATCCGCCAATCAGGTTGCACATCAGCTGCTGCTTAACGGAAAGTCCCCTCACCGTTTGAGGAGACTTAAACGGTGAGGGGACTTTCCGTTAAGCAGCAGCTGATGTGACACGGCCACCTAAGCAAGACGCATCCAACAATACAATTAGTAGTCCATTTGAGGTAGAGGACGTGCTTGACGGCATACGATCTCTCAGAGGCGGGAAGGCCCCTGGAGTGGATGATCTCAAGACGGAGCAGTTAAAACACCTGGGCCCGGGTGCGGTGGCATGGCTTCTGGGACTTTTTAACAACTGCCTAAAAACAAAGAAAATTCCAAAGATGTGGCGGAAAGCTAAAGTTGTGGCACTTTTAAAACCCGGCAAATGCCCCAGTGACCCCAAAAGTTACCGACCAATCTCACTACTCTGTCACACTTTCAAGCTATTTGAAAGGCTCTTGCTTAACCGACTTACACCGATCCTGGAGACTGGACTTATCCCTGAACAGGCGGGTTTTAGGCCTGGTAAGTCATGCACGAGTCAGGCCTTAAATCTAACACAATACATAGAGGATGGCTACGAGGCCCAAAAAGTAACTGGTGTCGTATTCGTAGATTTATCTGCTGCATATGACACCGTGAATATCAAAAGGTTACTTGTCAAAGTTGAGAATTTAACGAATGACGTATGCTTCGTGGGTATCCTTAGGGAAATGCTGACTAACAGGCGTTTTCAGGTTCATCTCAACCAAGGCAGAAGTCGTTGGCGGTGCCAACGAAATGGTCTCCCACAGGGAAGTGTCTTGGCTCCTGCATTATTTAATGCATATACAAATGACCAACCAATAGCTGAGTCTACCAGGAGCTTTCTATATGCGGACGATCTTGCCATGGCGGCTCAGTCGGTGACCTTTGAGGAGGTGGAGCGGGTCTTGGTAAAGGGTCTGGAAAACCTAGGCTCATATTATGACGCCAATGCGCTTAGACCAAACCCCTCGAAAACTCAATCTTGTGCCTTTCACCTCCGCAATAGAGAGGCTAACCGCACGCTGAGGTTGACCTGGCGAGGAGTCAACGTTGAACACTGCTCTCATCCCCGCTACCTTGGTTTGACATTGGACAGATCTCTTACATTCAGAGCACACTGCACCGGTGTCAAACACAAGGTTAGCTCCCGAAACAACTTGCTTCGACGACTTACCTCCACCACATGGGGAGCGACACCACACGTGGTTCGTACAACGGGGCTGGCTCTGTGCTTCTCGGCGGGTGAGTACGCTTGCTCGGTGTGGCACAGGTCGGCGCACTCGAGGGAAGTCGATGTAGCTCTGAACGAGACCTGTCGTATTGTCACGGGGTGCTTGAAACCCACACAGCTAAACAAATTGTACCCTCTGGCTGGAATAGCACCCCCTGACGTGCGTCGGGAAATAGTTTGCGGCATTGAGAGGCGGAGGCAAGAGACTGACATTAGGCACCCTCTGTACGACCATCATATGCCCAGAGGGAGGCTCAAGAGCCGTAAAAGCTTTTTGAGACGGACGGAAGCTATCTCAACCTAACCCTCTGAGGCAAGGATTGCTCTTTGGAAGGCGAGGGTCCCCCCTCCACCTAATTATATACCACCGGCCGAATTGTTGCCCCCTGGTCATCAGGAAGTATGGCCGGTGTGGAAATCGTTAAACCGACTTCGATCCGAGGTTGGCCGGTGTGGAGCCAATTTAGTAAAATGGGGGCATGGTGGGGAGACGCGCGCGGGCTGTATCTGTGGTACTCCACTGCAGACTATGGGTCACCTGCTCACTTGCCGGAAGTGCCCCACCACGTGCACGATGAGAGACCTTCTCGAGGCGACGGATCGCGGCGTCCAAGTCGCTAAGTTTTGGATGGGTTCTATATGATTTTGATCGCCATTGACACGAAAAGAAGAAGAATTTAAAAAATATGTGGATAGAGTACAAACCTCTAGGTCTCCGAGGGCGAAATGTGCAAGAGTGGAACACGCAGGCTCCAGCTCGTCGTCGATCGTGAGCGCACCCAGCGACCACATGCGGACTGTCTTGTCATTTGAACCTTTAATGCAAACGATCATCACCGATTTTAAAATTTGTTGTTGGTTTGCCGTAAACGGACTTACTACTGGAGGCCGAAATTCATTTTACCATTTCGCATCGATCGATCTCACGAACCCCTTTAGTCCAACAACAGATAATAGATGGCGTTGTTAAGTTGTGTAAGTGTATGTGTGTGGTGCATGGTACCGGTGAGCATGTAGCGCAGACCGTGGTCGAGCGCGACGCAGGTGAGGTAGCGCGGGTGTAAGTGTTTGTGTGTGGTGCATGGTACCGGTAAGCATGTAGCGCAGGCCGTGGTCGAGCGCGACGCAGGTGAGGTAGCGCGGGTGTAAGTGTTTGTGTGTGGTGCATGGTACCGGTGAGCATGTAGCGCAGGCCGTGGTCGAGCGCGACGCAGGTGAGGTAGCGCGGGTGTAAGTGTTTGTGTGTGGTGCATGGTACCGGTGAGCATGTAGCGCAGGCCGTGGTCGAGCGCGACGCAGGTGAGGTAGCGCGGGTGTAAGTGTTTGTGTGTGGTGCATGGTACCGGTGAGCATGTAGCGCAGGCCGTGGTCGAGCGCGACGCAGAGGAGGTAGCGCGGGTGTAAGTGTTTGTGTGTGGTGCATGGTACCGGTGAGCATGTAGCGCAGGCCGTGGTCGAGCGCGACGCAGGTGAGGTAGCGCGGGTGCGCCAGCAGCACGTGCAGGCAGGCGGCGGCGCGCGCGTCCCACAGGCGCGCCGAGCGGTCCAGCGCGGCCGACGCGAGCAGCACGTGCAGGTGTGTAAGTGTATGTGTGTGGTGCATGGTACCGGTGAGCATGTAGCGCAGGCCGTGGTCGAGCGCGACGCAGGTGAGGTAGCGCGGGTGCGCCAGCAGCACGT
>CM062092.1:14729673-14810722 GCA_031163375.1 Conogethes punctiferalis | reverse complement strand
GGTTAGTAACCTGTATGTAAATTATATGATCATAACAAATATTATGAAACTAGCTTTTGTTCGGAACTTCGTCCATATAATATGTTTCCTTTATTTATTTGGACTTAATGAATGCCGTCTCTACCATTACTTTATCTGAGCTTACAGTAGTGTCCCCGTCAATCCCGGGATTTCGGGATCATCTACAGTTAATTCCGGGATTCCGAACTTGTCCCGGGACTGTATTGGTAATAGAAAGTGGTAACAAAAGGACAGTAAAACATCAAAATCAACTTTTTATTTTATGTTTTCAAAAAAAAAAAAACTAAACAAAATTATACATCATACAAAATTCTTTGGATGATGACATCGTTTACTTATTTAACCTAAACGAAAATGAAAAGAACATTTATTCCGCGGCCACACATTGGCTTCAACTCTACGTCCAATACTGGCTATTATTTGAAATGTTCAATCTACAGCAATATACCTACTTAACTCCAAGTCCTACCCACCTCCCCGGGACTCTTTAAATGTAATGCCGAAATTTCGGGACTAAAATATGACCGGAATCCCGGGATCGAATCCTCTAGTGTTTACATACTTTCCTCACACTTCGCTTTCAAGTTCCGGCAATGGCAGACGCAGCGGCGTAGCGTGGGTGTCGGCCGCCCGGGGCGGAAGACAATTTTGCCGCCCGGGGGGGGGGGGGGGGGGGGGGGGAAGACAATTTTGCCGCCCGGGCGGAAGACAATTTTGCCGCTCTTTTATTTTGAATCGTCAGTAATTGTCGCTGTTGTTTTGTTAGTCATAAACAAAGCATAAATAAAATACGGGGAATCCCCGCAAGTCGTGGACGGTGTTGGCAGCAGTCGCTACAAAATATCATTCAAAGAAAAGGGATTCCCCGAATCCGTTACAGAATAAGTAATGAAAAATTCCATGCTCTTTTCAATCGGTCCGAATTTGTAGTTCCGATAAAAATATGAAATGACTTCAAAATATTTTATTACTTAAATTAGTATGGATAGATTATAAATTGTGAAATTTTGCCGCCCCCTAAAATGTGCCGCCCGGGGCGGGCCGCCCCCACTACGCTACGCCGCTGGGCAGACGTTCAAATTGTTGTCAGTTCTCGGTTGACGATGTTGATGGTCTCAGGAGCGATTGAGCAGAATGTAAATAACCCCTGCCGCTCGCGCTGCCGGTCCTATGAAGTCCGCACTATAACCCGCTCTTTGGGCAGCGCTGGGCAGCGCGAGTGGCATGAGAATTATTACTTACATACTTGTCCTGCCCACTACAGCTGAATGTGACTGGCTCGTTGGCTCAATTGGTAGTGACCCTGCCTTCTGAACCTAGGGTCGTTGGTTCGTTCCCCACCCGGACAAACATTCGTGTGATAAACATCTTTGTTTGTACCGTGTCTGGGTGTTTATATGTATTTGGATTTGATTGTACCTTCGTTGTTCCGATACCCATGACACAAGTGCTTAAGCTACTTACTTTGGGATCGGGGCAATGTAACTATGTGATGTTGTCTGATATTTTTTTGTTTTTTTTTTTTATAGTAGCTCGACATAATGGCTTCCCTACGCCTGATGGAAAGCGAAAGAGAAGCCCAAGTCGCTGTGACAACTGGCAAGTAACTGGTCAGTTACCTGTCAGTTGCCACTGCCATGCCGGCTCAACCCTAACCCCCCACGAGCTCCGGTGTTTGTAACCCCTTTAGTTCTTACGTGCAGTAACAGATGGCGCTGTGCGCAATTACATCGCGGAGGCGTTGCGATTTTATGATTGTACTAGGCAGACAAATATTTTTTTAAAATTACCTACTCTCTCAGATTAGATCACCCTACGTTTGCGGTTTTATTTATTTTAATCCCAATAATTGTAGTGGCTTTTAGAACAATAGGTCAGAGGGTCACTGACATCCGGAAACCCTACTCACCGGCAGAAACACGACCCGGAGGTCATTTGGCTGCGGTATTCTATAGGGTGGTGGTATTTATTTAAATGAGGCATAACGGGCCCTGCGCAGGCTCGTTCCACTACCCGGGGGAGGTGTACGGCGGCGGCGAGCTGTACTACGGCATGCGGGGGGCGTATTACCGCCGCCCGAGTCGTACGCGCCGCGCGGCCGCGGGCGGGGGCGCGGCCGGGGACGCGGGCGGGGCTTCCGCCACCAGGGGCCGCAGCAGTACTACAAGTGAGACAACCTTATTTATTTTATACTAGCTGTGCTCGCGACGTCGTCCGCGTGGAATAGTTTTTTTTCCCCGTTTTTTTTTACATTTTCCATTATTTCTTCGCTCCTAATAGTTGCAGCGTGATGTTATATAGCCTAAAGCCTTCCTCGATAAATGGTCTATTCAACACAAAAAGAATTTTTCAATTCGGACCAGTAGTTCCTGAGATTAGCGCGTTCAAACAAACAAACAAACAAACAAACAAACTCTTCAGCTTTATAATATTAGTTAAGATCACTACATAGTATAAAACAGGAGAGGTTGGCTTGGAGCGAAAATATGATGGATCACCCTGATCTTCCCTGGTACATCCTGCCGAATAGCGAAAGAGTCAAAGTCAAGTCAAAATAATGTTATTTGTATAGGTTTAAAAAAAAACACTTACAAATCGTCGAAGCTACCACCGGTTCGGAAAGCAGCGTTTTACCGAGAAGACACCGGCAAGAAACTCGTGTAGTTGCTCTTTGCAACATAGTGTTTACAATATTATCATGGGAGGCTATGGTAATCGACTGGTGGTGGTATAACCATCACGATTGATGACGTAGCTAAATACCACAGGCTAATGACGGGCAGCAGCGTCATCAGATTTAGAAGCTCCACCCTGCGATCGCCAACCCGCCTGCCCAGCGTGTCGATTATGGGCAAAGCCTCCAGATGTTGACCCAAAGTGACGACCAGCTTCAGCGCCTACATCATGAGTCTTTGGAACTTGCACCGTATAACGGTGCGGTGAAAGTTTGAAATGTTACATTGAACATATTTTCAGAAATGAAGACGACAGAGAGCGTTCCCGTTCTCGGTCTCGAAGACGATCGCATTCGCGGTCGCGATCGCGGCGGCGGTCGCGATCACGATCGCGATCGCGGTCACGCAGCCGCCGGTCGCGTAGTCGCCGCTCTAGAAGCAACAGGCGGTCTCGCTCTAGAAGCAGAAGATCAAGGTTAGCAATGTTAGTTAGTTACTGTTGCGAATAGGTTTTCTCCCGAACGGCTAAATAGTTGAAGTTGTTGCTATTCTAAACCTCTCCTTCTTGTTCCAAACTTAGTTTAAAATGTTTTGTTTTGACGTCACTTTTTCCAGCACTTTTTATGTAAAACGCGCGATTCGGGCTATCTATCCACGAAGCAGTCATCATCATCATCGGCCTATCGCAGTCCACTGCTGGACATAGGCCTCTCCAGTTGTTCGTCACTTAGGGCAAACATCTAGAGGATATACCCATAATCGCCACGCTGGGCAGGCGGGTTGGCGATCGCAGGGCGTAGCTTCTCGCTCCGGTGACCGAAGCAGTGCGAGGCAAGAATACACTAGAAGAACTGTCGAGCTTGAATAGTGGCGGAGATTTAATGCAATTCTATTGGTTGGTTTTACCTCGGTTGCCGCTCCGTAGCCTTCGCCGCGTCTGCATAGACAACCTTAAACATGGGCTTACACGGTAGATTAAAATTACGACGCAGGTTTGAAAATCGTTCGGTTAAGTTTGTGTCATATGATTATTTGATAAACACTTACAATTTTTATATCAATTCTACTTTTAAGGCTGTTGCCATAGCCCATAAGTAGGTCTATTGTGCCACTACATAAAATCCTCATTTCAGATCACACCACAGCCGCTCCAGATCCCGATCCCGCAAGCGTTCCCGCTCTCGCTCCCGCTCCCGTCGCTCCCGCAGCACGCGCCGCCGCAGCGCGTCACCCAAGCGTCGCAGCGCGTCACCCAAACGTCGCAGCGGATCACCCAAACGTCGCAGCGCGTCACCCAAACGTCGCAGCGCGTCACCCAAGCGAAGTAGCGCGACCCCCGCCCACACTGACCCCCCTGTCTCTTCTAATTCCGCTCCCCGCGAGAGGTCCAAATCCTGGTCGCTCCCGAGGGAGAAGGCCAAGTCGTGGTCTAAGAGCCCGAAGGATAACTGATTCGAAATATACGCTTACATATTTTAAAAGCTTATTTTAATTTATATCGCAAACACATACCTATCTTTATTAATATAAGTTTGAGACAAGCACTTATACATTATCAAATTTCTACCGAATTCGGAAAGCAGCTTTATCAAGATGAACGGCAAGAAACTCTATAAAATGTCATTTTTTTCTTACAACGTCATATTAGGTACATCATCTCTTTATCAACTTTCAAATGTCTTTCTGCTAATAATCGTTTAATTTTCTTGTTAATTTTAAAACAAAAGAAAAACAATCCAAGGTCCTACATGTCACAAAAAATAATAGCTAAAAATAACAACATGGATTGTAATAAAATACAATATCTACCAAAAACTGCAGCTTGTATGTAATGTCTATCTAAAAACAGTTCTATTGTATTAAAATATCGGGGATCGTTTGAATATGCCATATTTAGATAGCAAAGAAACCACCTTATTGCAGACTATTTCTTTGCTTTTATTTATGTCGTCTCAAGAAACCTGACATCTACAAACTAGGTAGGTACACCAAAGATGTTGTAGTATGAAAATAAGTAGGTCGTGCCTTCTTAACAGCTTCCTCATATCCGCTTATAGTCATAATTGCAGATTAACTCAAAAACAAATGTCCAAGGAAACTCTATTAATTGAAGAGCTATCAATCAGCCTAGCAATCAGCACCTAATACAAGTACTTTACTGACAGAATTTCGGCCAGTGGTCATGTCTAAAAGAGACTAGCCAAGTGGGTACACAAGAGATGTTATAGTAAGGGGCAGCGCAGAGACTATCCGTGACGCACTTTTTTGCAATTATAAGCAGTAACGCACACGACGCGCAAAAATCAGTCGCGGATATTTCACAGACTCAACGCACACGACGCACAACTTCGATCATTTTGTCGGTAGACCTAGACGCTCTTTTTAAATGTCTCAGACGCAGACTATCGCACAAAAAGTGTGCCGTCTGTGCTGCCCCTAAAAGAGACTAGCCAAGTGGGTACACAACACAAGAGATGTTATAATAACGCACTTCAGTCCGCGTAAAGACACAAGCATGCGTGTGAGACCAATAAACTGGTCTCTGACTACGGAACCTTTACCGTTTTAAATGCAACTCGTGTGTAGGTACACGTTGAATCTACAATGCAATGACATAAAAACACAGAATGCACCTAAAATAGCCCATTGTGCCATTTAAAAGTAGTTACTTGTTACCCGTAGAATCTAGAAGTACCAAAATGATTCTGACTTTAATTGGATTTCTGATCCAGTCAATTTTTTACTTGGTAGCAATCGTTACCGCCGCACTATATCTTACTAAAATATACGTAAATTATACCAAAAGTTTATGTACATGCACTACAAGACTCGATGGGAAAGTGGTGCTGATAACTGGTGGAAATGTCGGCATCGGGTTCGAGACTGCGAAGCGCCTCGCCAAACACGGCGCCAGAGTCGTTATCGCAAGTCGCAACTTGGAGAAATCCCAAGCAGCGGCACAGGTCATCAAGGACGCCACGGGCAACCCCGCGGTCGAAGCCAGGAGACTCGATCTCTCCAGCTTCTCGAGCGTAAAACAATTCGTGGATGACTTCAGGAAGAACTACGACCGACTGGACATTCTGATCAACAATGCCGGTTACACTCATACCGAGCAGGCCTGCACTGAAGCAGGGATCGAGCTGTCAATGCAGGTGAACCATTTCGGCCACGCCTACCTCACCCACCTGCTGCTAAGCAAGATAATAGCTTCGAAGCCTGCGCGAATCATCTTCGTCACCTCGGATATGCATTTGTTCCATCTTTTCGACCCCGAAGACTTGGTCGGGAAGAAGCCGCGTAATCTAATCATACGATACGCGAATACTAAGTTGTGCAACGTTCTGAGTGCGAAGGCTTTGGCGAAGAGGTTGCCTGCAGGTGTGACAGCCAATGCGGTGCACCCTGGAGCGTCCGACACGGATATATGGGACTGCGTGCCGTGGCCTACGGTGAGGTACTTGACTTCTTTA
Source organism: Conogethes punctiferalis (assembly GCA_031163375.1). Taxonomy (NCBI): domain Eukaryota; kingdom Metazoa; phylum Arthropoda; class Insecta; order Lepidoptera; family Crambidae; genus Conogethes; species Conogethes punctiferalis. The sequence continues at coordinate 14,804,553 of CM062092.1, read as the reverse complement.
GTGTTGAGATTCTCCTCTAAATCGATCGAGGATTGTGCCCAGAGTTCTATCCACGCAGCCTTGGCGCCTTCATTGGCAAATGTCACTGGAAAGTATATAAGAGAGTGTAATTTGTCTTCGTATACTCGGACGCCCTCAGTAGAAGTGGCTGAGCGGGTGTGGGACGAGACCATCAGAATGGCTGAGGACATTCAAAGTAAAAGCAAAAGTTAAACATGAATGTGAAGCCGTTATACCTGCACAACTTTCACGAAAAAAATAAACATTTTCGGCATTCTTGTGTTTCAGCTTTTGTTAAAGTGTAGATAAAAATAAATTATCCCTGTTGTATGCTGTTCTATATAATGTGAAATACAATTAGGTATGTAGCATTTGTGCTATAAACCTAATTGTATTTAATTTAATTATTTAAATTAATTGATATATTAGAACACGGGAGGGACAAATGAGAGGGATTTATGGGGCAAAAATACGCGATCCGTTCAACGAACGATCGTTTTCGTTTTTTGTAGTAGGGCCCCTGATTCTACAGAGTTCTCAGCACCAAATCATAATACTTAAACGACTCTAAAAGACTCATGACTCACATGAGCCATGCAAAAAAAATCTCGTGTTTAAGACAGAAACACGAGTCTGTTACAAGGTTACAACACCAATATATATTCGGCCACACAAAATCTATCCCCGTTTGTACTCTATCTATAGGTATGTGTCACCGTGTAATTGTAAATACCGTTTGATTATAATCTAACTTGCGAGATTCTAAACTGTCGAAAGATTCTGTCACTTATAATTTTTCGGTAGATTGTGATCGATTAAAGGGGCGCTGTTAATAAATTGAAACACGCGACAGATTTTAATTTAAGAATTTCACTTCGATTGGTTAAATGGATAATTTCCCATTTGTACCTGTAGGTAACTTTCAAACGTCTTTGCGCATATCAAAACAACAGACAAACAAACATCAAAATGTTTTTCAAACAATAGCTCTATCTTGTTATTTTGAACATAGATTTTAATAATTTTCAATAAGTAGGTAATACAATGTGCTGCTCTATAGCACTGCATACCCACAAGTGCCTGTTTTGATTTCTGTAAGAAGTCGTATTAATTTTTTATTGAAAATAATTCGAGAAATATTTGTAAAGATACATTTATAACCTAAAAAAAGCAACCTTCGCGCAGCTCCGTCCCGTGTTGCAATCGCGTAAACTAACCAGGAGGGTTAAGCTGAAAATATTCCGGGCCAATATAAAAACTGCAGCGACCCCACTTGATATGAGTTGCGGGTGTCCATGGGCGGTGTCGACTGCTTACCATCAGGCTTATCATTTGATCGTCAGCCGCCTCTTGCCAAAAATATACCTATTTTAGTGTTATTTTCTTTTTCTATCAAACGAAGAAATTGGATAAATAAATCATACGTACTCGGTACCTAGTATCTAATGTTCCTGCTACACGTGTTGGCTCAACCGATCCGGCAGGTATGTCATGTTGTCTGATCTATTTAAGTATGTACCTATTTGTTTATAGTAGGTACGACGCTCTACAGCTGTCGTAAAACATTTAACCTACAGGTCAAATAGATTTTAACGCAAGTGTTATATGTAAAGTATACCTAAGAAACAGGTCTATTGTATTAAAATTATATCTTTTTATATCGGGGATCTGTTTCAAATATAATATGTACTTATATAGTCAGATTAATAAAATTCATCAATTATTTGTAAGTAACAATTTATTCTTAAATAAAGCAACGTTGGTAACCGTAGGTAAATCATAATAATAGTGTATGGAACGATTTGGTTTGAAGAGAGTTTGGCGGGTGGAGGAAGATTAACTTGGCTCGAGCCTTCAGAAAGATTGGAATAACGGAATATCGGATTAATGACCAAGGAATGGTCGTAGATATGATTCCTGGGTGGTTTGTGGTTGTCCTGGACGGATGATCTTATTTTACTTGTTCAATACTTGCCTAGTAATTTATCGTTAACCATTTAAAACCAACCTCACTTCTGGTTTCTAGAGCAGATTAACTGAAAAGCAAAAGAAAATATTGAATAGCAGAGGAAACTAATGTATTTGTAAGACGTACCTAATATTATGTAGTTACTTATTTTATTGCCAGAATTTCGGCCGATGATCAATCGCTAAAAGAAATTAGCCAAATGGGTAGACAAGAGATTAAATGTTATAATAACGTAGGTACTAGAGTCCACGTAAACCAGCAAGCTTAAGACCAATAATAACTTGTCTCTGATTACGGAACCTTTACCGTTTGAGATGCAACTCGTGTGTTAATCAATGAAACAACATGAAAAACAGAAGGCTTCTAAATTTCTTGCTAACAGTCCATTGTGCCATTTAAAAGTAATTACTTGTCGCCAGTAGAGGTTTAGAAGCATCACAATGGTTCTGGCTCTAATTGGATTTCTGATCCAGTCAATTTTTTACTTGGTAGCAATCGTTATCGCGGTACTATATGTTTCTAGAATATACATAAATTACACCAAACGCGTTTGTACGTGCACTACGAGACTCGACGGAAAAGTGGTGCTGATAACTGGTGGAAATGTCGGCATCGGGTTCGAGACTGCGAAGCGCCTCGCCAAACACGGCGCCAGAGTCGTTATTGCAAGTCGTAACTTGGAGAAATCCCAAGCAGCGGCACAGGTCATCAAGGACGCCATGGGCAACCCCGCGGTCGAAGCCAGGAGCCTCGATCTCTCCAGCTTCTCGAGCGTAAAACAATTTGCGGATGACTTCAGGCAGAACTACGACCGATTGGACATTCTAATCAACAACGCCGGTTATTCTCAAACCGAGCAGGCCTTCACTGAAGCAGGGATCGAGCTGTCGATGCAGGTGAACCACTTCGGCCACGCCTACCTCACCCACCTGCTTCTAAGCAAGATCATAGCTTCGAAGCCTGCGCGAATCATCTTCGTCACCTCGGATATGCATATTCTCCATCTGTTCGACCCCGAAGATTTAGTCGGGAAGAAACCGCGTAATATAATGATTCGATACGCAAATGCAAAGTTGTGCAACATTCTGAGCGCGAAGGCTTTGGCGAAGAGGCTGCCTGAAGGTGTGACAGCCAATGCGGTGCACCCTGGAGCGTCCGATACGGATATATACGACTGCGTGACGTGGCCTACGGCGAGGTACCTTATTTCTGTAATGCTGAGATTTGCCTGTAAATCAGTCGAGGACTGTGCTCAGACTTCTATCCACGCAGCCATGGCACCTTCGCTGGCAAATGTCACCGGAAAGTATATAAGAGAGTGTGATTTGTCTTCGTATAATCGGATACCGTCAGTAGAGGTGGCTGAACGGGTGTGGGACGAGACCATCAAAATTACTGAGGACATACAAAGTAGAAGCAAAAAGTAAACATGTGATGCCGCTACCTAGTAGGTAGGTACATGAAAAGTAGACATTCTTGTGCCGTTGTGATTCGCAGTCTTTCGCAGATTTCATACTTGTTTTTTCACCTTAGGTACTTAAATACTTAAGTGTAGTTTTAAATATATAATTTCTATTTTATTCTATTCTAGTTATTTTACTTTTACGTGTACTTTTAATTATATATATACGAGTATAAGCAAAAATTAAAAGTATCTAGTTTCCTATTGCAACCTTTGGCAGCCTATGCATTACCTAATACCTACGTCTTTTAGTTGTTTTTTTTTCAAGAACATACTTATTTTCTAGCGTGATTCAAGACACTTGTAATCCAATTGCAGTGCTACCTATGTCATTAAAATAGACATCATTGGGTTAAAATATCAATATTTCTTATAATAAATAAAGCTTATTTTGGCTGACTGATGGCAGTATAACCATCACAATTAAAGGCGTAGCTAAATACCACATGCTGATGACGAGCAGAAGCGTTACCGGAGCGAGGAGCTATGCCTTACGATTGTCAACCCGCCCGCCCAACGAGGCAATTACAGGTATATTCTACAGATGTTTACCCTTAGTAGCGAACAAATGGAGAGGCCTATGTTCAACAGTGGACTGCAAATACTGCAATAGGCTAATGATGACATATGGACTTTAAAATGAATTATCGGTTTCATGACAGAATATGGGTACTACATTCTTCCATAATATACAACATTCTGTAATGAACATTCTAATCAGATTAGGAGAATATCAGGAAACGGGCAGTAGCGTTTACTTGAGTAAGTACAACTAAAACCTACTGTGGTCTCCAACGCACCTTCAAATTCAGTGGTAGAGTCATTACATTATATTTTTTTTTGTACGTATGTCTCAAGTCTATATGAATGTGTAGGTCCTATAAATATTGAACTTTTTGAAAAACATATTAAAAAATATTACTCGAAAAGCAGGTTCGTCAAATAATTAGAGGAAATTACATTGTTATCAAAGGATTATATTAAAACAAAATGTGATACAAAAATACTCCTAGGATAAGTTATTGAAATTAATCTGGCTTTATCTCAAGATTACGATACTGTGACGCTGGAATTACAGATACGACGTTAATTACTTACCATAAAAGCTAATTATTTAATATCAATAATTAGTGAGTCGTTGGTGTTTGAAATATGAAGGTGTTCGCTTTGATTCTGTTGTTCGTGGCTGCGGCTTCGGTGAGTTGTGCAAACGTCTTCTAAAAGTCCTACCGGACCAGGACTCAGTGGCGTAACTATACCATTCGAGGCCCGTGATCAGATTTTCACTAAATGTGTAATTAATAATAAATGTTGGGAGTTTGGATTCTCCTCTGACCGGGGGTCCCTTACGGCTGGGGGCCCGTGGCATTTTGCCGACATGCCACCCTGTAGTTACGCCACTGACAGGAGTGCTGACCGCTTATCATCTTCTGCTGCAAGCCACTGCCCACTGGCGACTCAGGGTTTAGTGGCTATGCCCTTCCATTCTGGGAGATGTGAGTCCCACACACTACGCAGACTCCCCCCGGATTCAGCGTGAAGTTGCCTAATGCATCACCTCTTTAAAAAAATGGTCTTTAAAAGTGACTAGGTACACTAGGGAGCACGTGATCTTATTTTTTTATAAGTTAACTAGCGACTAGCTTTGTTTTTTATAACAGATAAGTAGATCGATTCAAGATACAGTATAAAATAAAGTCGCTTTTGTGTGTCTGTTCTATGTAGGTATGCCTAAGCATAAAACCTTAGTATCTTTAAAACGACGGAACGGATTTTGAAGCGGTTATTGCACCCTAGGCTCTGGCCTAGCAGGCCCTGTAACCTCTTTACCTACATATAGGCTTGTTTGGCTAAAAAATGTAATTAGTCCGTCTAGTTTATTCAAAAATAAAAGACACGTATTTTTTTATTTGTAAATTAGACTAAAAATTACAAAGTTATAGCCAGTTGAAATTACTCGTGACGTCACGCGGAGTGGTATTTTTACGGGATAGAGTGACGTCAAAGACTCCCACTCCTAACTTTGATGCCTTGTATCTTTGCTATTTTTTATTTGAATGAAAAAAGGAAAAATACGTGTCCAATACATTTTTATGATTTAAAATACGGACTAAAATAATGTAATTATTTTGACCCCCAAAGCATCCCTATTTAAAGATGTTTAAAACATCCGTTTATTCATTTATTATTCTTCCCATTCTGTCGATATTAAGTTGATGATCAGTAACTTATCTTTCGGGAGCTTGTTAGCAAAAAACAACATTTAAAACAAGTTTTAAAGGCTTATAATTAAGTTTGCTTACAGCACCCAATAACGAAATTATGTCGAAGGACTGTGAAGTTCGGAAGCATAATTTAATTAGTTCAGATCGGGCCAGTAATAATAAGGATTTTCGATGCTGTAGTATCACCAAAATGGAGACGTAGGCTTGAGTGTACATACCTTGGCTGGAATAATTACTGAATCGGGAAGTGGAGTTTGGAATTGTATCCTGACGCCTACATCAAAGGAAGAGGGTTAGCTTTCATAAAACATTTTACTGAACCAAACATTTTCCTGCTCATCTGTTTCTTTCCTCTTACAATCCTGGGTTCTTTAGGCGGGGCGTGAACGGCTTCTCAGTGGGCCTTCAGGGTGAGGGCGACAGGCGCGGTGGGTTTGCTCTATTATGTCTGTCGACCTCACCCTGAAGGCCCACTGAGATGCCGTTTCACGCCCCGGACCTAACATTTGGACGTCACGACCGCTTACCATCAGGTGGAGTAAGGCCATCCTGAATGCATATCTTATATATAAAAAACCGGCCAAGTGCGAGTCGGACTCGCGCACGTAGGGTTCCGTACCACTGATTGAATGAAAAAAATTAGGTAATTTGATTTATGATGTTTAAAAAAAACTACTGTCTAGATTTCATTAAAACTAATTTCGTTAGTAGTTTACATAGTAATACACATCATATATTTTTTTCAGTTTTATAGTGCCCATATTTTAGAAGTTACGGGGGGGGGGGGGGGACACACATTTTACCACTTTGGAAGAGTCTCTCGCGCAAACTATTCATCTGAGAAAAAAATGATGTTAGAAACCTCAACATCATTTTTAAATACCTATCCATAGATACCCCACACGTATGGGTTTGATGAAAAAAAAATTTTTGAGTTTCAGGTCCATGTATGGGGAACCCCAAAAATTTTGGATTTTTTTCTGATTTTACTTTAAAATCTTAATGCGGTTAACAGAACACATTTACGTACCAAATTTTTAATAATGTAGCTCTTATAGTTTCGGAATAAACTGGCTGTGACGTACGGACGGACAGACAGACAGACAGACGGACAGACATGACGAATCTATAAGGGTCCCGTTTTTGCCATTTTGGCTACGGAACCCTAAAAAATAGACAAGGGCTATACCTACCAGATTTTTAGGTTGTTACTTAGATTAGCTTCACTAAGGAAGAGCAGAATAACTCCTAACACAGGTGTTAGGTCTACCTATTTACTTAAAAATATACCTACCTCTTGTTATACAAGGCGCCGAATAAAGATTTTCAATGTAAAACATTACAAGGTTAAAGTGGTTTTGTTACGTGAAAATAACATTGTTAACTATAGGTACATGAAGTAGGTAGGTATATTATAGGTATGTATTCGGATGACGATTTTATCCTCCATTTCACAGCGGTTATGACGTATTTATATTTAAAGTGCGTAATGATAAGTACCTAACGTACGTACGTATGACATTGCGGTTGAAATCGTTGGCCATTTTTGAGTTCCTTTTATCATCATTACTATATGTGCCCTTGAAGCCCTTTTTCTTAAGACTTACAATGGTCAGTTCAGACAATGTCCTGCGGCTTTCAACAAATTCTTCAGGCCTAAGCTACGGTGACGTTGCTGCTCGTCATCAGCCTTTGATATTTAGCTACGCCTTCAATCGTGATGGTTATGCAACCAGTCGGTTGTCAGATCCTTGTTTGTTATTCAGCAGGATGCACCACGGACAGATAAGACCCGGTTTGGAGCGCAAAGATGATAGGTCGCTCTTACATCCCATTGTAACTTTAACCTGCTAATTACCTGTGCTGGGCTATGCCCCTAGTTTTTCTGACTAATAAACATATTTTGTATTCATAATTCCTAACAAAGTCGATAGTGGTAATTTTTCCTTTTTTATTATCATAATTAGTGATAAATAATAATGTTTCGCTACTGATTCGAGACGCATAAGTATCTAATCTTGAACGCAATACATCATGTATTAATGCCACTAATTCTGAGATAACAACTAATTTCCTTTCCTATAATTCCTTCTATGTTTACGTAATTATGGTTGGTTAATTTCTCTCAGGGGACATGAATCATTATACTCCGTCTTTGGGTGTTAGACAATTTGTAATTAATTTTCTTGTAGGCTTTGCTCAATTCCGCGTCAGGGCTTAGGTATACATTGTATATTATTGTAAAGTTGAGTAGTTGGTAGCTTAGCGGCTGTAGTAAACCGTAAGTCTGGTTTGTAAAATAAACTTTTAATTTAATATCTTTAATATGTGGAATTTGTCTAATTCAGTTTTTCTATAATTTTCAAACTTAAGCTCAAAATATCTTTAGACAAGCACTTTATATTCTTTAACTAGCGATCCACTCCGGCATTGCACGGTGCAATACTGTGTGCATGTATTATACACGCCTTGACATTCACTGAGTGGATACCAATTCGGCTGCACATTGTATACCATTGTAGCTTAGTTTTAAGTTACTTTGTAGATTTAGTACACCCTTGTATTATTAAATGTGCGCTGAATAATCTATTTTTTATTCTATTCTATCTTTATCTATATACTTATAATAAATCTGTACAGAGGTCAATTCTGTACATGAAGTATTTTTTCAAAATAACTATCGGGGGCGATAAGTGATCGATACTCATGCCAAAAATGCAATCAGTAAAATTTTTGTCTGTCTGTATGTTGGTTATAGAAAAAAAAACTACTGGACGGATTTTAACGAAACTTGGTACGATTATTCTTCATACTCCTGGATAGGTTATAGTATACTTTTCATCACGCTAGGATCAATAGGAGCAGAGCAGTGACGGGAAGTGTAGGGAAAACGGGAGAAATTTTTATCTGCATGTTTGATCGCTCATCATGTGAAAACTACTGCATGGAATTGAATGCGGTTTTCACTAATGTATTGCTAGAGGTCTAACTTAAATGTAAACTCCAATTTATGGCAGTCCGTTATTTTTAACCGACTTCGAAAAAAGGAGGAGGTTCTCAATTCGTCTGTATGTATAATATTTTTTTTTTTTTATGTATGTTCACCGATATTTCCGTCAATTATGGATGGATTTCAAAAATTTTTCGACAGTTCCACAGAGGACACTTCCGAGGTGGTCCCATTATCACCAAGTCAGGATCTGATGATGGAATCCTGGAGAAATTGAGGGCAACAACCGAAAATTGTATGCCCATATGGTGTTTTTGTTACGTAATCATATTTTACTCAGGTATATGCTTCCGGGCGTCAACATCTGGTGCTGATGATGAAGCCACAGAACTCCTTAACGGTTAGGAGTTAGGGGACAGTACTGACATTGGTCGATATTCAACTAGGTAGTAGTATGTACTTATGCAGGGCTAATAGGGCAGGTGATTTGGTAAGTGATATGCTTGATTCTAGATCGCAAAGTCAATTTCAATTTCAATTTCTTTATTTGCTTACTAAGTGTAGGTACAGTGCAGGTGTTATGACAATGTATGAACTTATGACTTAGTCACCTTTTGGGTATTGCAAATAGGTGCGAGGACATCAATTCTTAAACTAATTAAACTTAATTAATATAATTAAACATAACCCTCTATATGACATATAAATATAGAGCAGGTGATTACAAACATAATCAAACTTTTAGGTACTTGTTTATAAGGTCTACAAATTCTTGTTTTAATTTTCTTTTATATTTAAAAATTCGTTTATAGAGTAATAACATTTTGTAATTAAATAGTCCTTAAGAGCCCTTGAAAATAGTTTAAAATTAGGTTCATTCTTTATATTTGCTGGTAATTTATTGAATATTTTAACTGCCATATAGTAAGGGCTGGTATTTAACATTTTTATTCTTGATTGCGGTAGGTACAGTCTATCCTTATGTCTAGTATTTATGTTGTGTGTATCTTTTACTTTAGTGAAGTTATTGATGTTTTTAAATGTAAATATGCATATATCAAAAATATATAAAGATGGTAAAGTTAGAAGATTTAGTTTTGTAAAGTATGGTTTGCAAGATTGTGTATTATCTATTTGAGCTATTATCCTTACACATTTTTTTTGTAATATGAAAAGATCATTAGCGTTGGAACTATTACCCCATAGCATAATCCCGTACCTAAGATGGGAATAGGCATATGCATAATAAGCTGCCAGGGCAGCTTCTTTGGTTGTGCTGTGTACTAATTCGAATAGCGCGTAAGTGAATTTGGATAATTTTGACTTTATGTATTGTATGTGTTGTGTCCAGTTTAAGTGTGTATCTATTATTGTGCCTAAGAGTTTAAATGGTTAAAAGAGTTTTATTGTATGATCTGAACTGTATTATTTTATTATGTTGTTGAAGCCAAGTGGATACTATTTGCAATGTTTTATTAAGAATGGTATTAGCTTAGTCTTCACTTGACTTAAAGCAAAAATTTTTATTCTTTAGTATAACTCTTAAGGACATTAATTAGCCTTTATTCAAGGTCACAGCATATTAACGCAACTAAAAATAGAGAAATAAAATTATTTTTTAAAAAAAAATTAAACCGACTTCAAAAAAAAACACAAAGGACCAAAACTAAAAAGCGATAAATAACGTAAGTAATTCTATCCTTAATACATAATTATATAAATATTACAATTATCACTTATTTTTGAAGTCGGTGCCAGCCAAACAAATAAATGTATTATTGTCGTGTGGATTTGCCGGCCGCGCGCGTCATACAACAACAGTCTACGTTAGGTACCGAGAGGCTGGCACCGACTTCAAAAATAAGTGATAATTGTAATATTTATATAATTATGTATTAAGGATAGAATTACTTACGTTATTTATCGCTTTTTAGTTTTGGTCCTTTGTGTTTTTTTTTGAAGTCGGTTTAATTTTTTTTAAAAAATAATTTATTAAAACCCGATATCCACGCGTGCGACGCCGCCGGCACAGCTAGTTCTACATGTAAACCTTCCTCTCGAATCCGTTAAAAAGCCTCATCCAAATCTTTTGCGTAGTAAACATTACTACAGGAGCATCGTCATTCCGGATTCGGAATGTACTTATCTATTGAGAAGAACCGACAAGAAACTCTGTAGTTACTTTTTTTCTATGTACCTAATGTTAATTTGTGTGGCATCTTTCTACATTGTCCTTTATTTGTTACAGGCTCGCAGCACAGGCACGAAAGGTACCTAATTTATATAAACTTTACACATTTTATTTACCTACATATTGAGCTAAGACATTTTCTGGATCATATTTGTCAAACTTCTTTAATACTCTAAGTTGTTTATTTCTAGCAAATCAAATCAAATCATTTATTTGTTAAACATAGGTGGAGCATACAACTTTAATTTATTTCACGATCACTTTCAAACTTCATTATTTTTTTATAATCTACTAGCTTTCCGCCCGCGACTTCGTCCGCGTAAAGTTTTTTTTTCCAAAATAAAATTGTGCCTATGTTACTCGTGGATAATGTAGCTTTCGAATGGTGAAAGAATTTTTAAAAACGGTCCAGTAGTTTTTGAGCCTATTCATTACAACCAAACAAACAAAGTTTTCCTCTTTATAATATTAGTGTAGACTAGCAGCCCGTCCCGGCTTCGCACGGGGTAGACAATTATAGTGTTCAAATTTTACCAAGGATCCCTAATTTAATTTTTTTTAAATGAAATGTAGCCTATGCCATATTGGAAGAATGTAGCATTCTATTGGTGAAAGAATTTTTTAAATCGGCCCAGTACTTTTTTAGCCTATTCTATACAAACATAAAAAAATAGGTACAAATCTTTCCTCTTTATAAATTAGTGTAGAAAAAGAAAACACAGACTAAATATAGGTATTGTAATTTGGACGCTGGAAATAACCCTATTTTGATTCGCAGCCGTCGCCCGCGCCGAGCTGGGCGAGAACCCGTGGCTGGTCCACTTGCGCCTGGCCATCACCACCAGCGGCTTCCTCGAGACCTGCGCCGGCTCGCTCATCGACGCTCGCTGGGTGCTCACCACCGGCGGCTGCGTCGCTAAGTAAGTCTTGAGACCGTGAAACCGGCCCCCCCTCCTCAGAACAGCCTCTGTAGAGAACAGACGCTGTTCTGAGGAGAGGCCTCGGCGAAGGGGCGTTGCTGGGGGCACGCCGAGGTTAGAGCACCACAAGGGGGGCGCCTTAACTGTGTTGCTTAACTTTTCTAAGAGTAAGAGCCTTCCGCTCCCCTAACAGCATGGTCATGATGACATATCCACTTTGGCTATCATCGTAGTACCTAATTTAGAGAAATCAAACCGCCGCTATGTGAGTTTACCTACATTTACTCCTGACCTTTTTTATGTTAGGAATATCTATATAAGCGTACACCAAGACCATAGGTACGGGACATCTGGGTTAAAGGCTCACGAGGAGAAAAGGAAAAGTAGGCGGCACACCTCGAGAGGGCTCAGTGATTGTCCCGGTCCGACGTCACTGACCACATCCGAAGATACCTATCGTCGTCTTCCTGCTGATTTATTTATTTATTTATTTGGTTCACCATCAATTGATACACTTATACATGTATGTATACGTATACAGAGTTTTGAAGCTTAAACTAAGTGTTCAATAGTAGGTCGGTGAACACTGCATGCTACTAATAAATTAATAACTAAGTATTACACAAAAATAATTATAAAAAAGGGAAGGGAGTACAAGGGAGTTCCCCCAAGCCTCGAATGCCCTTTTAGTCGCCTCTTAGGACAAGCAGGGACAACTCAGTAGTATTCGGTGGTTAGCGTCCTCCTTGAGGTTTCGACAGTCACTTGGACACTATCAACTCACTCATGCAGACTTATTTTTTAACCAATGTCTTTCTATCGATTGATAAAATAAAAATTAGTCAAGTATCTAATACTGTTGTGTTTTGACTGGCTCGATGGCTCATTTGGTAGCGACCTCTGCCTTCTGAACCAAGGGTCGTGGGTTCGATCCCCGCAAAGTACAAACATTTGTGTGCATGAACATGTCTGTTTGTATTGGTCTAGGTGGTTTCTATGTATAATATGTATTTAATTTATTTACAAAAAAAAGTAGGTATCTACGTAAGTAAATCAGTTGTCTAGTACCCATGGTACAGGCTTTGGCTTAGTTAGCTAGCTAGCTAGTCTAGCCCCAGACGGGCGCTGTGTGACCCAGCGTGGCATGTCTTGGGTTATTTATTTAGACATTATCCGTATTTTTATCATCATCATCATCAGCCTATTGCAGTCCACTGCTGGACATAGGCCTCTCCAGTTGCTCGCCACTTAGGGCAAACATCTGGAGGATATACCCATAATCGCCACGCTGGGCAGGCGGGTTGGCGATCGCAGGGCGTAGCTTCTCGCTCCGGTGACGCTGCTGCCCGTCATCGGTCTGTGGTATTTAGCTACGCCTTCAATTGTGATGGTTATACCGCCACCAGTCGGTTGCCAGCGCCTCGTTTGTTATTCAGCAGGATGCACCACGTGCAGGTGAGGTTGGCTTGGAGCGAAAAGATGATGGGTCGCTCCCTTACATCCCGTATCCGTATTTTCATAACATTTTCAAAAACTTCAGCGTGCTAATAATCTCGTCATTCCAGTGCCCGCTTCGTCTGGGTCCGCTACGGCGTGATCGACGTGATCAGGCCGTCCCTGGTGACGGAGACCTCCTCCGTGTGGACGCACCCCAGCTACGACGCGGCCACCGGCGCCAACGACATCGGTCTCGTCAGCCTGAACAGAGATGTGCTTTACCCCGGTGAGTAGCCCAGGGTAAATTTTGTTTCGCAATGTAAGTGACGCTGCAACCAGTGACGTAGCTAGGTAATCAAGGGCCCTGGGGCCATAAAAAAATGGGGCCCCAATGCTATCTAAACTACCGTAGCCCCGGTGAGGAAAGCCCTGGATACTCTAGGAGACATTTTCTTTCGCAGCATGACGCGCAGCGCTCAATGTAAGTGACGTAGCTAGGTAATCAAGGGCCCTGGGGCCATAAATGGGGCTCCACTGCTATCTAAACTGATTAAATTCAAATTCAAACAGCTTAACTTTTTTTTTAGAGGGTAATGCATTAGACACCTTTATGCCGCCTCCGGGGGGAGTCGGCATGGTGTGTGGGACTCACAACTCCCAAAAAGAGAGGGCATACTCACTAAACACCCCTGTGTCGCCAGTGGGCAGCAAATAGCAGGGATACGGGTAGCGCCGAAGCATACGGCCACATCCCTGCCTGCCCTGGCCAGCCGCAGATGACAAGCGGCCGGCACTTCTGGTCCGGGGAGGGCAATTACCCCTACCGCGTCACCTGTTGCCGCGACATAATGCTGAGCATTTTGTCCTTTTCACTTTTCAGTGACATGTTATTATGAATTTAATTGTCTTACTTTAAGATTTAATGTATGTCACTGAATAAATATTTTTTCTTTCTTTCTTTTTTCAAATATTCATAAATAGTAGAGTCAGCCCTTGAGTCAGCCAACTTGGACATTTTGATCATTTTGCGACTTGGACATTTTGCTACCACTTGTCATTTTGCAACTTGGACATTCAGAGACTGAAGGAAATATTTATGTACAAAGTAAACAAAATTGTCTATATCTACTGGTTGCAAGCCCGTACAGGCATACATCTACTGAACATGGCTTTTACATGAAAAATTCTCAGCTCAGAAACGCGGTCACTGAGAAGTTTTAATTAATATGGACTGGGGAACTTTTAATTGTGGCCAAGTGTCTGGCTTTGATGTTTCATGAACCTTGACCAATGTTGGCTTAGGGTCAGCTTAGACAGGCAGGAAAAATCCTAATGATCCTCGCGTGGTCTCAGGCATTCTCTATACGGATCTAAAAAGCGCTCGAAAAAGCGCGAGTCTTTATGTCAGGTTCAAGCATCTATGCACTTTACTTTAATGATTATGATGATGTTTCGAGTGCCTTATAAAAATCCTCTCCACTACGCTGCTTTCTATCTGTGGTGACCCTTAAGTAGACGTGCATAGAGGGCTATCCTTATTATCGATATTATTGTAGCGTGGGCGGTGATTCGGACGGTGTGGTGTCCCCTCTTGTCGTCGTCTGCCTCGAGGTCTTTAACGGTTTATCTATCGGAGTTACCGTACTATAATATAAAATGTATGTGTTTGTCTAACAGAGAACGCGAATATCGCTCCCGTGGCTCTGGCCAGCGCCGGCGCCGACCTGCCCGAATCTGCTACCTTCTGTGCCTTCGGAGAAAATGACGGCAGTAAGTCGCTCTTGTAACTTTTTTCACTATATGTATCGTCCAGATTACGCTAGAAGAGTAGAAAGTTTATCTATATTCAGTCGTAAAAAGGGATACCTACGTTGTTTCATTTTCCAAAAAATTTGGCAAAACGCTTTGGCTTAGGTACTTTATAAAAGTAAAATTTCTAGCTAGCTTTTGTTTCTTTCTCTCTAGCGGCATGAAATGCTGAGAGGAAAGTATGGTTACCCTTAGAATAGACGTTCTTAATCTAAAACTTCTCTAACTATGCTCCTCAAATTATCAAATGAAAAGGAGTCGATTCTTTTGGAGCAGTTAATTAAGTCGAAGGTGTAATTTATTGTATGCTGCATCCAACTTACATGGGATTTAGTGCTTACCATCATCATCATCAGCCTATCGGAAGCCCAATGCCCCTCTTCAGGTGTTTACCACTTTGGGCCTGGAGGATTGAATCACCTGGAGGATTTAGGATTTAATCGTTAGTGCTATTATTTAGTTATAATGTGAAATAAACATGCTTAGAAACGTTTAAATAAATCAGGAAGTGATGTTGAATTAAAAGATATTACAAATTTTTTACGTAACGTACATAGTACATACCTAAACATCGTAATATGGTTGCGTATTTCAGAGACCCAGTTGTAGCACATGCCTACATAAAACGTGCTTCATTGTAGTAATTAAATATTTTTAATCAACTTTATGTACTACTGTGCCAGCGGCGTCCCACGCATGGGTATCGGGTTTCAAAAATAACGGACTTCCATAAAATGGTGCTTCAATTTTAAGTCAGACCTCCAGCAATATATTGTTGAAAACCGCATTCAATCCCATGCAGTAGTTTTCGCGTCATGCACGATAAAACATACACAGATAAAAATTTCTCCCGTTTTCCCAACACTTCCCTTCACTGCTCTGCTCCTATTGATTGTACCGTGATGAAAAGTATACTATTACCTGCCCAGGAGTATGAAGAATAATTGTACCAACTTTCGTTAAAATCCGTCCAGTAGTTTTTGTTTCTATTACGAACATACAGACAGACAAAAATTTTACTGATTGCATTATTGGCATCAGTATCGAATATCGATCACTAATCTCCTGATGGTTATTTTGAAAATATATTTCATGTACAAAATTGACCTCTCTACAGATTTATTATAAGTATAATGCTTCTATATAAATGTGTTTCCAGCTCCTGGTGACATCTTGAGCTGCATCAGCGTCGAAGTGAGCGCCGAAGACAACGTCATCTCCGCCCAGAGCGAGGATGGAGAGGCCACCAGGGTAGGTCTCGGATAACTCAACCCTCTATCGTGCACACGAGGGTTGTAAATAGTTATTGGATCGCGAAGCTTAGATGATATGGAGAAACAATGTCATATAATTGATTAAGATATTATCTTTAGACAGGCTCGGTAGCTTAATTGGTAGTGACGCCTGCCTTCTGAACCAAGAATGCTCGATTGCCACTCGGGACAAACATTCGTGTGATGAATATTTGTGTTTGTTCTGTCTTCTTCTTCTTCTCGAGTCAATCGTAATTGTGACAGGCTCGGTGGCTCATTTGGTAGTGACCTCTGCCCTCTGAGCCAAGGGTCGTGGGTTCGATTCCCGCACAGTACAAACATTTGTGTTCATGAACATGTCTGTTTGTATTGGTCTGGGTGTTTCCTATGTATAATATGTATTTATTTCCAAAAAAATGTATATAAGTAAGTTTATCAGTTGTCTAGTACCCATAGTACAAGCTTCGGCTTAGTTTGGGGCTAGGTGGCGCTGTGTGGCCCAGCGTGGCATGTCTTGGGTTATTTATTATTATTATTTATCTACCTCAAACAAAACCTGGATGCCATTGTCGCTCGCCCTGCAAAGATCATCTACCGTGCACGTAGGTACTCGTATTGGGACACAGATGGCAGGTGAGCAAATGTGCCATGGTCTGCAGTGGTGCACCACAGTCGCAGCCAGCATTAACATTCCCGCTTGTCTGCCGTCTGAGTGTTTATATTAAGTATTTAATTATACATACATATATTTGTGGTAACTTCGTTGTTCTGATACCCATAGCACAAGTGCTTAAGTTACTTACTTTGGGAACGCAGCAATGTAGGTGTATGTTGTTGTGTGATATTTATTTTTACGTATTAGACTTACTCGTTTCATGACAATAGGCTATCATGGCAAAAAATTGTAATAAGTCCGTCTTTTAGCTTATTCAAAAATAAAAGACACGTATTTTTCTTTTTTTCATTCAAATAAACAATAGCAAAGATACAAGGCATCAAAAATCGTAAAAATGCCACGTCACGCGTAATTTCAACGGGCTATAACTTTGTAATTTTAGTCTAATTTACAAATAAAAAAATACGTGTCTTTTATTTTTGAATAAGCTAAAAGACGGACTAATTACAATTTTTAGCCATAATAGGCTATTGGCAATGGAGGAGACCTATGTCCAAAGTGGGAGTTTGATGAACTGACGATGACCTGATTCAAATTAATGTTTAACTTTGAATAGAGGCGTCTTCTAGCAGATCAATAACTGAACATCCAACCCTTCTTTGAATATCATTAATATTGTGATGATATTGTTCCAGTTCGATCTTGGAGCGCCCTTGGTGAAGGATGGCGTGCAGTACGGTGTCCTCGTCAGGCCTGCCGACGGCGAGAATGCTGGAGGTATGTTTATGGAAAAAAGACCTTAAGTATCAGGGGGATAGGTAGTATAGTTAATTACTGCTTAATTTGAGTTCTTTCCTGCGGAGTGTAGAGATGGGAAGGTAGGGCGGGTGCGACCCTGGGTGATTGACTGTCTTCCGCTTCCTCGCGGTCTGGTGATGATGACATGGCAGCTTTAATTATCATTGTAGACATTTAGAAAAAAAAAAGAAGAAAATAGGATTTCTTCCACATCTTCTGCAAGGTGGGAAGGGTTCCCTGCGATTTCTTTTCATATAAAAATTTAAAGGAAAATATAATAAGAAGACTGGAAAAAAGTCTAAGAATACTTTTTTGCAACGTGGTAAGAGCTGGATGCTAGAAGCCCTGGGCCGAACATACTAGCGCACGCGTCCAACAGTGTACTGCAAAAGGATGATGATGATTGGACAAACAGTAGGTGTACAAAGTAAAATAACAATAAACTTGTACTTCCATTCTCATTTACAGGTAAAATGGGAGTCATATTAAAGAGTTCGTTTTCTAATTAACACTACTGGGTATCAAACCTAGAACTTTCTAAAACGCCTTGTAAGCCTTAATAAGAGATTTGCAGACACAATAGTTATAACTAGGGTTGCCATCATTTAAATTACCGGCGTCGGATAATACGGCAAAAAATCCAGACATTTGGACGAACTATGGATTTTTCCCCGGACACTTCAGAATTTTTTCATTCATTTTTTATTATTTTAACGTACCTTCTTGATTGTAAAATTATCGCTCATCTATAAGAATTTGAGTTTTGATTTCAAAAGTGTCCGGATACTTTTAAAAGCCCCGGCCGGACGGGCCCCGGACGCCTTTCAAACTAGGACAAATTCGGGGAAACCCGGACGGATGGCAACCCTAGTTATAACAAAAGATTAGGAATTTAAAGGACATTCGGCCTTATTTATGACCTGTTGCTTTGCAGTCTTCCTGAACCCAGCTGATTACACCGACTGGATCCTGGGTGACGCCAACATCCAGCTTAACACCGCGGAGGTAGACGCCGGCCGCCGCGTAAACTTCGTCAGCGCTTAACCGTGACGTCACAACGGACGGAGTGAAGCTAGAAACTGCATTGTGGCGTGTGACATCATCCTAAGCTCATTTTCAACATCAATCAAGGCTGCTTTTGGAGTTACTACCGCTTGCGTGGGTGATAAGATCGCGGGCCACGGGCAAGATGTTGCCTTCTGCCGTGTTGTAAGCGCTGACAGTAAGCGGCCGGTAAGCGCGCCTACGAAACGGCGCAAGACAACACCTTGGTTGTGGTCCGCGCCCTTGCCAACCACGCCTGCGGTCTAGTGACAGCATGTGCGAACAGCACATAAGCAGTCTTCAGCAAGCCCTCACAAGCGCCTTACACAAATCACTACTTTTTGCGTTCGTCCCGACTCACTGCGGATTCGAGCTCAGGCACGCACAACGTATGGCGTGGGTGATAAGAGCGCGGACCACGGGTAAGATGTTGCCTTCTGCCGTGTTGTAAGCGCGCTGACAGTAAGCGGTCGGTAAGCGCGACTACGAAACGGCGCAAGACAACACCTTGGTTGTGGTCCGCGTCTTTGCCACCCACGCCAGCGGTCATAGGGACTCTGAAACTAGTGTTTGGTATGTGTGAACAGCACAGCAGCAGTCTTCAGCAAGCCCTTATCAGCGCCTTACACGAAACCCCGCTCATCGCGCTCTTCCCTACTCACTGTGGATTCGAGCATGTCCAGGCGCAATGCTCATTCCGACTATCTGTAGATTCGAGCACACACACGCACAGCGCACATCCCGACTCACTTTGGACTCGAGCATACGCAGACACACAATGCTCGTCCCGACTCATTGTAGATTCGGGCACTTTCAGGCACAGCACACATTCCAGCTCACCGCGGATTTGAGCACACACACGCAAAACGCACATCCCGACTCACTGTAGACTCTAGCCACGCAGACACAATGCTCATCCCGACTCACTGTGGATTTGAGGTGGTGAAAACGAATCAAGGGTAAAGTGCTGTTAAGGGTAAATGCTGCCTAATTTAGAAGGCTGTTGTGATAAATGGGCGTCCGCATATTAAGTAACACATTGCATTATACTCGTATAATACGAAATGACACGGCATGGTGATGTTTCTAGCTTAATTTTAACACCTTTTGTAATTTCATTGTTTGTTTAAGATGCTTCATGCACTATGTGGAATGAAATAAAATTATTATGTAATTTTAATACTTGTTTTGTTTTTTAATTTTGTTTACTAACACAGACAAACACACCTATTTTTGTCTGTGTTACTGATGTTGTACACCACCCTACACCTATTATCTATTTAAGTATTTATTTACATGGTTAGGCGGGGCTAGGGCTCTAGGGTCTTAGCGTCTTAGGGGTAAATGGACTCTAGGATTACTAGTGAGTTAAGTTTCCTTTCTAACCATATTTCTGGCCGGCGGGACGAGATGCCAGGGCGTTTAGCTTCTCGCTCCGGTGACGCTGCTGCCCGTCGTCACTGTGCTGTGCTACTACAGATAAAACAAAATCCAATATGACGAAAGCTATTAATTCATACGTCCATATTTTATGTAAAAGGGAACATTCGGATCATTACGGACGTAAACAGACGCTCGTATCCGTTAAGCCGCCTTAATGATCCACAAACATACTCGTAATATTTCGGCTGAATTATTAATCACAACCCTCACTCATTTCGTATATTAATGCTTTACCGTAAGACTCGTAGATTTTATTAAAATTAGAGGTACCTACCTAGTTAGTTATCTCTCTCACTTCAATCGGTCCCTCATTACTGAGGATCGTGGTCACTGGAACCCCCTGCACGGACAACCTGCCTCCAACGATTCCGGTCCGACGTAGCCTTCACAGCTTGGTAAAACTTGGATGAGGAGGTGGCTGCTATCACTTGGTCAGACCAGCGTGTTGGCGATCGGCCTCGTATTCTCTTGCCTTCGGTGTTGCCAACAATGACCAGTTTTTCAAGGCTGCCATCCCCTCTACGCATTATATGCCCAAAATACGAAAGAATCCGTTGCAAACAGACAGTGGATAAACGGGTTTTAATGTCCAGTTGGGAGAGAATAGATACATTTGTGCGCTTGGCTGTCCAGGGTATTCGCAGCATTCGCCTCCAGCACCACATTTCGAATGCATCTATTCTCTGCCTTTCTCTTGCTTTAATGGTCCACGTCTCTACACCATAGAGGAATATAGGAAATATTAGAGCTCTGACTAATCGCGCTTTGGTCTTATAGCTGATTCCCCGATTTCTCCAAATGTTCTGAAGACGTGTCATCGCATCTTTGGCCATTGCTATTCTGCGCTTGATCTCAGGAGCACAGCTGCCTTCATTAGTTAGTTATAATGATATTGAAATGGCAATATACAGTTAGACCGTGTGTTTTCCGGGTTTAGAATAGGACCGGTCCATCTCCTACCGTGGGTGTCGTAGAAAACGACTAAGGGAATTTCGGGAATCTATAAGTATCCCAAGACCACGCCTCTTCACCTAGCACCAAAGTAACCCGAAGCTGTACTATATAAATATTAAATATAAATAAATATTAGACAACATCACATACATTGCTCTAATCCCAAAGTAAGTAGCTTAAGCACTTGTGTTATGGGTATCAGAACAACGAAGGTACCACAAATAAATACTTAAATACAAATTATAAACACCCAGACACAGAACAAACACAAGTATTCATCACACGAATGTTTGTCCCGGGTGGGAATCGAACCCACGACCCTTGGCTCAGAAGGCAGGGGTCACTACCAATTGAGCCACCGAGCCTGTCGCTATGGGCACTAGACAACTAAGAGAGATAGGGCATAGCGAATCTTCGCTCGAATTGAGCCGCCCGTCCGGGGAAGGGCCTCCACCCTATAGAATACCGCAGCCAAATGACCTCCGGGTCGTGTTTCTGCTGGTGAGTAGGGTTTCCGGAGCTCGTGGGGGTTTAGGGTTGGGCCGGCATGGCAGTGCCAACAAACAGGTAACTGACCAGTTACTTGCCAGTTGTTACAGCGACTTGGGCTTCTCTTTCGCTGTCCATCAGGCGTAGGGAAGCCATTATGTCGAGCTACTATAAAAAAAAACGAGTTCTGGAGTGAAGACCGCGTCTCGGCAAACGTAGTGTAGTCAGTTGCCACTGCCATGCCGGCCCAACCCTAACCCCCACGAGCTCTGGAAACCCTACTCACCAGCAGAAACATGACCCGGAGGTTATTTGGCTGCGGTATTCTATATGGTAGAGGTCCTTCCCCGGACGGACAGCTCAATTCGAGCGAAGATTCGCTATGCCTTACCTCTCTTAACTCCAACGGTTATCGGTTCTGCGGCTGATGTGGCCAGCCCACTGCCACTTCATCTTACTAATCCGATGAGCTATGTCGGTGACTTTCGTTCTGTGCCGGATGATCTCTGCACTATCTATCTATGCATTAAATATCTATCTATCGTACTGTGTGTCAGAATAGCCTCAGTGGCACAGTGAACATCCGCTTACAAACCAGAAAGTGCTTAGTGTCGGATTGCGCAATCTGTTAGATAACGCGCGGCCTTCGGCGAGTTTATCGACCCACATACCTACTTGACGGATCGCAAAACAAACATTGGGTACATACTTTCGTTTTATGTACTTTTTTATACGTTCCATCCAGTTTTTGGGGATGTGACCCGGAACTTATGCGGTTAAGTATTAGATGTAGGGCAGAAAAAAGAAAACTATAGCTTTGAGTGTATCTAATATCTGTCAAGACCGATATAAGCGCTCTAAGCTTTTATGCGATTTAACATTTGACAGGCTCGGTGGCTCAATCGGTAGTGACCCCTGCCTTCTGAACCGAGAGCCGTGGGTTCGATTCCCACCCGGGACAAACATTCGTGTGATAAACACTTGTGTTTGTTCCGTGTCTGGGTGTTTATTATTTGTATTTGAAAGAAAGAAAGAAATTATTTGTGGTACCTTCGTTGTTCTGATACCCATAACATAAGTGCTTAAGCTACTTACCTACTTTGGGATCGGAGCAATGTATGTGATGTTGTCTGATATTTATTTACTATTTAAAAAAATAATTTAATGTAAAAATTAAAGTCCCTTAATTCTGTCTCTTGGGCGAAGATAGACTTAAGACTAGGGTTTAGAAGTCCTTCTAATTCATAATGGTTTCCTAACAAGAAATCGTTCCAACACAATACTGAGTGCACCACTTGTTCTTTTCCTCTCATTAAATCCGATGGGATGATGATTATACATATACAGCAAAAGATGAGAAGCCACACCTATGACTAAATGTGGAACAAGTGAGGAAACTTTCTCATCATTGATCAAGAACCATTTGGAAAACGGTATTAAAGAATTCAGAGAGTATAAACATTTAAATAATCTGTTGTCGGGCGACACGTGCATCTGCCGTTCCACCACACGTCAACCACACACCCACATAGAAACCACGGGCTTCATGAAACCCGCTTCCAACGGTACCTGGAGGCCACGAACTGGACGGCCGCGGGAGCGGGAGCGGGAGCGGGGGCGACTGCGGCGCGGGCTGCTTGCGGGCAATCGCCGCCCGCGCCGCGGCCCTCCAGAACGGTTAATACAGACTTTTAGCATAAACTAGCTGTGCCAGCACCCCGATATAGGTTTTCAAAAATAATGGACTTGCATAAAATGGTGTCTAAATTTTAAGTTAGACCTCTAGCAATACATTAATGAAAACCGCATTCAATTCCATGCAGTAGATTTTGCGTTATGCGCGTTCAAACATACAGGTAAAAATTTCCTTTTTCCCAACACTTCCCTTCACT
The DNA here is from genome assembly GCA_031163375.1 of Conogethes punctiferalis. Taxonomy (NCBI): domain Eukaryota; kingdom Metazoa; phylum Arthropoda; class Insecta; order Lepidoptera; family Crambidae; genus Conogethes; species Conogethes punctiferalis. The sequence continues at coordinate 14,781,101 of CM062092.1, read as the reverse complement.
GCTCTGCTCCTATTAATTGTAGCGTGATGAAAAGTATACTACTTATACATGCCCAGGAGTATGAAGAATAATTGTACCAAGTTTCGTTAAAATCCGTTGAGTAGTTTTTTTTTATAACGTATATACAGACAGACAGACCAAAAATTTACTGATTGCGTTTTTGGCATCAGTATCGATCACTAATCACCCCCTGATAGTTATTTTGAAAATATATTTCATGTACAGAATTGACCTCTCTACGGATTTATTATAAGTATAGAAGATAGATATCAGACAGGCTCGGTGGCTCATTTGGTAGTGACCTCTGCCCTCTGAGCCAAGGGTCGTGGGTTCGATTCCCGCACAGTACAAACATTTGTGTTCATGAATATGTCTGTTTGTATTGGTCTGGGTGTTTTCTATGTATAATATGTATTTATTTACATAAAAAAAAATCTAAGTAAGTTTATCAGTGTTGTTGTGGGTACTAGTACCCATAGTACAAGTTTCGGCTTAGTTTGGGGCTAGGTGGCGCTGTGTGGCCCAGCGTGGCATGTCTTGGGTTATTTATTATTTATTTATATCAAATCGCGATGCACCGCGCGAGACCCTGCTCCCGCTCCCGCGGCTGTTCAGTTCGCGGCCTAAGTGACGAAATCAAAAAATTCGGTCGATATCTCGGCCGTAGCTAGTTTAATAACAAAAAGGCAGTATTTAGGTGAGTCAGACACTCAGAGGAGGTGCGTCGCGTGATAGGCAAATGGCTGGTCGAAGTGGGTGCTTTATCATTGTAACATCTGGTGGAGGGTCCCGCCGATGAAATGGACCGGAATATTTATGTAAAGGTCCGCTTGACCCTCGGACGTCTGGAGCTTTAAAGCTCTTGTTAGATAGATAAATAATAATAAAGGTATATATGACAACATTATATTGTCCTTTCCCATCTCTTTGACTTTGACCCCTGCCTTCTGAACCATGGGTCGTGGGTTCGATTCCCACCCGGGACAAACATTCGTGTGATGAACACTTGTGTTTGTTCCGTGTCTGGGTATATATTTGTATTTAAATATTTATTTGTGGTACCTTCGTTTTCTGATACCCATAACCGAGTGCTTAAGCTACTTACTTTGGAATCGGAGCAATGTATGTGATGTTGTATGATATTTATTTATTTTATTATTATCTCATCCCATGGATTTCGTAGATAGAAGACGAGTAAGGGAGTAATCAGGGCAGCAGCGTTTATCTGGATACAAATCTATACTTATAATAAATCTGTAGAGAGGTCAATTCTGTACATAAAATATTTTTTCAAAATAACTATCAGGGGGTGATAAGTGATCGATACTGATACCAAAAATGCAATCAGTAAAATTTTTGTCTGTCTGTCTGTCTGTCTGTCTGTCTGTCTGTCTGTATGTTCCTTATAGAAAAAAAAACTACTGAACAGATTTTGACGAAACTTGGTACAATTATTCTTCATACTCCTGGGCAGGTTATAGGATACTTTTCATCACGCTACAATTAATAGGAGCGGAGCAGTGACGGGAAGTGTTGGGAAAACGCGAGAAATTTAAACCTGTATGTTTGAACGCGCATTACGCGAAAACTACTGCATAGAATTGAATGCGGTTTTCACCAATGTATTGCTAGAGGTCTAACTTAAAACTTAGGCACAAGGTATAGATGGGTATTATATGGAAGTCCGTTATTTTTGAAACCCGATATCCACGCGAGCGACGCCGCTGGCACAGCTAGTAAAACCTAATCACTTCTTACCAATCTTGCTGAACGATACAAGTGTACCTAACAGTTATTAACTAGAACACAAATATCGATGACGTCATTCTACCACTTGCTTTAATTAATTCCTATAAAATTCAGAGAAAATAGAATATAATAAGAGTAATAAATGAACTGCAACCATTTGTGTAAATAAGGTATTAATCATTTATTTATTTAGGTGGTTTCAATGGTGCAAGTCCACCGTCTGTCTACATTTACGATAACAATAATACCTTTCTTAAAAAGACCAGTAAATGTAAAGTGTAGGTAAGTGAGGAAACTTACGAAACAACTTTACAGAAATTGACGCTTAAAAGTTATTGAGGCTATTAAGCGTTAAATGTGTCATAAATTTGAGGAAGCCTACGTTCAGTGGACAAATATTCGGAAACTTTTTTTATAATAAGGACTCTGGACTCTACCTCGCGTGTAGTAGAGTTAAGGCGGATATTTCGCCAATGTCAAGTGTTTAGAGACACACATTAAAAACCAGTTGGCTAATCTTCCGAGGCTTACGGTTTCAGAACTTTACATATATGCGGTAAGCCTTATGCACTCGCGGTCTCATCGGTACACGGCCTTACAGCACTCAACATCGGAACGCTCGCCGCTTTTTCTCGCGAATTCCACAAGCACTGTCCATTCCGATTATTAGTCACGTAAGCAAAACGTCAACATCACCTTCCAAAGCAACGGACTCGTTCGTCAGACGAATCTGTTCGGCCCTGCAGTTAACTTTCTCCGTTACAGCATCCGCATGCGCCAGCGCACCTCGTCTTGGGCCACGCTCGGGGCCATGCGTGCGCTTCCAAATTCGAAATTATATTGCGCGGTTTTGTGATTAAGAATTCGTTTTCGTTTTTCGATCGGATTTCAAGATTAGTATTCTTTTTCGAACGAATTTCAAATGTGACCAGTGTTCTTTTAGTCACGAAAAAGGTCTTCGTCTAGTTTTAAATGTCATTTAATTAGTATTCTTTTTTCGATCGGTTTTCATGTGTTCTTTTCGATGTTAAGTCAATAAAAAGGTGTTATTTAGTATTAAGTGTTTGTGTGAATTATGTGTTAATTTTTTGGATTTTTTGGAAGTTCTCTTTGGTGACTTCAGATGTTCGATAACTAATTTAACCTATTAGCTGTCCGCAAAGCAAACAGAATAGATAAACAATAACTGTGCTTGGATCAGTCAATGTGTTAATTAAATCTTGATTTAGACAATTTGGCGGTCTGAGGGATACCTACCTGAAGGTGAGTAAGAATACAACAACAATACATAAAATGTTTGACGATTAGTTTGTTTGGTTCAGTGGTTGACCGCCATAGTGGTCGTCGGTTCGATACCCGCGCAGTACAAATATTTGTGTGCATGAACATGCCTGTTTGTATTGGTCTGGGTGTTTGCTATGTAGGTATACTATTTACAAAAAAAAACTATATATTATTCCTTGTTCCTATTGTTCCTTCATAATCAGACACTTACAATATAATTATGTAAAAGTATTAAGTAAGAATAGTGCAGTAGTTGTAAAAAATGCAGTAAGAGCCTAATTAGTGTGGACTGGTGCCTGAAATAGGTTTCAATGAGAAACCTGTGCTACGGGTCACCAGGCCCCTCCCCTCAGACCTCTTTGATTGGTATTTAGCTACGCCTTCAATTGTGATGGGTATACCGCCACCAGTCGGTTGCCAGCGCCTCGTTTGTTATTCGGCAGGATGCACCACGGGCAGGTGAGGTTGGCTTGGAGCGAAAACATGATAGGCCTTACAATGCAGTCCACCCTCTTACAGTCAGTGTATAACCAGAGCTATCTTAAAGATCAGCATGGCGATGGCAACTGATGATAAGTGTTTGTTTTTATAACATGTCCCTTGCCGATACGACTTGAACGTCTCTTTCACGTACGAGGCAAGACTCTATGCTATTTTAAGAAATCTCGCAGTCATTGTATAAAGAAACCTATAGGTAGGTAGGTAGGTACATGCTCAGTGTATTACACAGCATTCAAATTGCAGTAATGACCTTGGACTGTATTTTCGCGAGCCTTTCGTAAACTTAACTGGTTTTATTGTTAATCAAATTAACGACTTCCAACCGGTGAAGAAATAAATACAGTAGACAATGCATATTTAAAACACTTTGATCTCAAACTAAGGTTGATTTTGTACATACCTACGTTCATATCCAGTATTGAGGGCCATTGCTAGAACTTCAGTGAAGTGAAATTACCAAATGATACCTCATTATATAAGTAATATATATCAGACATCGCTACATACATTGCTCCGATCACAAGGTAAGTAGCTTAAGCACTTGTGTTAAGGGTATCAGAGAGACAGTGATCTCGCAGAAGGAGGCGGCGGAAAGAGAGCGTGAGGCCGCGGTAGACGCGCCTGCTCTACGCCGCCCCCGGCCCGGGCGTCGCCGGAGGGCATACAACGCATCGTATGCCCTCTGAGCCTCTCCTTCGAGCCCTGAGTGGTGAGTGCGGGGGCGCGATCCACTCATAGGGGCGTAACGGTGTGGTGGGTGCAACCACACCGTTGCACGAGGTCCGCCTGGGGAGCACCCTATTGCTCCCCGGAAGCCGGGGGTAGGGGTATTTGCCCTCCCCGGACCAGGAGTGCTGGCCGCTTGTCATCTGCGGCTGGCCAGGGCATGCAGGGATGCGGCGGTATGCTTCGGCGTTGCCCGTGTCCTTGCAACTTGCTGCCCACTGGCGACACAGGGGGGTTTAGTGGGTATACCCTCCCATTTCGGGAGGTGTGAGTCCCACACACCATGTCACCTCCCCCCGGAGGTTGCATGACGGTGCCTAATGCATTCCCCTCTAAAAAAAAAAAAAAAGGGTATCAGAACAACGAAGGTCTATTTATTGACTTTATACAAACACATACAAATAATATAAATAAATAACCCAAGACATGCCACGCTGGGCCACACAGCGCCACCTAGCCCCAAACTAAGCCGAAGCTTGTACTATGGGTACTAGACAACTAAGTAAGTTTATCACTTACTTAGATAAAATTTTTTTTTAAATAAATACATATTATACATAGAAAACACCCAGACCAATACAAAACAGACATGTTCATGAACACAAATGTTTGTACCGTGCGGGAATCGAACCCACGACCCTTGGCTCAGAGGGCAGAGGTCACTACCAAATGAGCCACCGAGCCTGACAAACAAACACAAATGTTCATTCTGGGAGACAATCGAACCTACGTTGCTCGGCTCTTGGTTGAGAATGCAAGGGTCAAAGTGGAACTGTTGATAATATAATTTAACGCGCGACAGTTTTTAATTTAAGAATTTTATTTCGATCTATTACACTCTACCGAAAAATAATAGTTAAAACTGTATTATGTTACAGTTCACAATCTTTCTACAGTTTACAATCTCGCGAGACAGATTATAATCTAACGGTATTTACAATTTTACGGTGACATGTCCACCCCAAGCGTAGAGCAAGGTACAATAATAGGTTATTAACATAGATCGATCACTGTAATCATTGGAACTAATGGCTAATACATATAATGAAACCTATCTGCTGCATTTCTGTGTGATGGATGAAACTGCCAAGTTATTTGGGTCCAGCGTTGTTGCGTTGTTGACGGGACTAATCACAATGCCAATGAAAAGATTAAATAAACGTCATTCAAACTAAACATTAGTTGTACTATAGTTCATTCGCGTTAAGAAAATAGTGACTGACAGGTCACTGACAGGCCACTAGCCAATTAAAACGCTAGAAATATAGTGACTGACAGGTCAGTCACTATTTTCTTAACGCGAATGAACTATAATGTAAAATTTACTATGAGAAGTAAGTCATTTACAACAGCGATCGGTACTCAAGTGTTGTTTAATAGGTTTTTGGGTACTGTCCGTCCGCGCGTCGCATAGTAGGTAACGGCCAGGTCACAGAGACGAGCGACCGGCGACGCTTATGGCGAATTTAGCTTCCATCACTCGCCGGGCGTAGCCAAGTAATTTTTCCTTGTAGGCGCGGTGAGCAATGGAAATAAAATTCGCAATTCGCGTCGCCGCGCGTAAGGTTTGTGAATACGAGTTTGTGGCGACACTACGTTAGTATTTTTTGTACAAGAATTATGTTTATGGACAAATCTAATCATTCAAATTTGATTTTAGGTACTACAGAATTATGTGGATATGACAAAAATGTTCGGGTTCAAACGCACCCCCTCCTTCTTGGTGATCACGCTCGCATTTGCTCTTCAACACTACACCTTCGGCTTAGCAGCATTATGGTACACTTTTGCGGTTCCCCTGCTCATCACCGCGGTGTACGCCCTCGGGACTTATGACCACGAGTACTGGGCAGATAGGGGGATCTTCTCCCCTCCAGCCCAACTGTTTGTAGGCCACATCAAGTCCGTTGTGATGTTCAAGGAGCAGGGAGGGTTGTGCTTCAAGAGGATCTATGATGCGTACAGGAACGTGAGGTTCTTAGGTAAGTTTTTTTATATAGTACAGTAGCTCGACATAATGGCTTCCCTGCGCCTGATGGAAAGCGAAAGAGAAGCCCAAATCGCTGTGAGAACGGGCAAGTAACTTGTCAGTTTCCTATCAGTTGCCACCGCTATGCCAGCCCAACCCTAACCCCCCACGAGCTTCGGAAACCCAGTAGGGCTTCCGGGTCGTGTTTCTGCCGGTGAGTACACCGGCCCTCTATCGTCATTTTTTCCGCCGTAAGAACCATACTTGGACTTCAACGAACATTACAAAAAAAAAATGGGCCAAATTGGTCCAGGCGTTGTTGAGTTATGCGCTTACCAACACATTTTGCCTTTCATTTTTATATTATAGACTAGCAGTGCCCGCGACTTCGTCCGCGTGGAATAGATTTTTATCCCCTATTTTATCCCCTTGGCGGTAGAATTGATCAAAATCCTTTTTTAGCGGATGCCTACGTCATAACATCTACCTGCAAGCAAAATTTCAGCCCGATCCGCCCAGTGGTTTGGGCTGTGCGTTGATAGATCACTATGTCAGTCAGTCACCATTAAGTTCTATATATTTAGATTATTATTATTATTTATTTACCTTCCAGGGACCCACCAGTTCTACCAACGCACGCTCGTGGTCCATGACCCGGAGCTGATCAGACGCATGTGCGTGACGGACTTTCAGCATTTTGTGGACCGGGGGTTCTTCTTCAGAGAGGACGTGGACCCCCTCGCCGGGTCCGTGCTGTACCTCAGAGGGTCTGAGTGGAAAAAGCTGAGGGCTAAGATATCGCCTATTTTCTCGTAAGTCTGCTTAAATACCTTATATCTACTTCTGCAATTTTTGTCTACGGCTTCGCCAGACCCCAACGTTATTTGCGAAATAAATTACATTTTAGATAATATATCAACTAAATACCAATGTTTTTGTAGTACCTACATAGTATCAACATTAGAAAGAAAGAAAGAAAAATTTATTGGCCTCTCATTAACACTTTATAGCATTTAATCAACGCAACCACTCGAAGCTGTAGCATTTTTTTTTTGCAAAACAAAGCCAATTTTTCATGCCGAAATGTACAACAGCTTTTCAGCTGTTAATTATTCTAAAGAATGTATGTACCTTTCCAATGGCTTAAGAATTATGACTATTGGTGCAGTACTTTCCAGGCCTAGTGAACATACACAACAAATACAAACAGATGGATTTTTCTTTCTAATATTAATATTGATAACAATATACTTAAAAAAGTTTGCCTCGTAATTTATTTCGAACAAGAGTCAAAGCCTAAGAGTATTTTTGCTCTTGAAAATCTTACTTATGATGCCAAAAAAATTATCTCATGCATCACTGTCCTACATTTCAGGCCAAACAAACTGCGAGGGATGTTCCCATTAATAGACAACACTGCCAAAGAATTCTTAATGCGTTTAAAGAGGCGATGCATCAAAAACAACAAAGACGAGAAGACGCATAAAAGCAATGGTGGAAAAGAACATGATGACGTCACGAGTAAAGATGACGAAGTTGTTGAAAGTGGTGATGTGGAAGGAGCAGTTCCTGTAGTTGTGGACTCTGAGAAACTCGTGGGAGGGTTCACGGCAGACGCTATAGTGCCCTGTGCTTTCGGACTCAAGAGCAATGTGATGGACAACGAAAATGACCCATTCGCTAAGGCTTTACACGCGTTTTATGAGATGTCGCTGTTTAATATATTCGAGAAGTAAGTACCTGTTTAAATCTGTCTTTTAAGGGTTCATGTGTTGATTTCCTCCTACGGCGATGTTGGTCGAACGTTTAAAAAAAAGTATTTTTAGGGTAGCTCACTTGCCTACGCCTATAATGTGAAGATATTTTTTTTTTCGGAACTACTCAAGAGTTGATACTCTTCATTATAGATTATTATTTATTTAATTTATTATTATTTATTTTTTTGTAGTGATCTACAGATATAAGATTATTATTTATTTTTTGTAGTGATCTACAGTCCCCTTTGCATCTGTCTTTCCCAATGTACGCTTAGATGTTCGAACTACGCAAAATATTTTATACGGTTTTGTCACAGTCAAAATAAATATAGTTACCTAAATACATACCATATTAATTATTTTACCTGCTTATAAAGTTACATATATCCAAAATCATGTAGATAGATTCGTTCGGAACGTTCGGATCTTCATAGATGTATCTTACACAATACCTGTCATTGTGGGGAGCCCGTTGTTAACCTGCGGTTGTGGTTTATCGGTAATACTGGTAACGGGTAACCTAGTTATGTACCTACTGGCTATATAGCGGTTGGCCAATAATTAAATTAGCTAGTAAACATACGATTTAGCCAATACTCTTTCGAAACTATTATTGCGATACCTGACGATTTTTAGAAAAGACGTAATGATTCTCGTAATCATAACTTTCTCAATTACGACCTCGATGGGACTTCGTCTAAAGCGCGGCGCGAACAATACGAATGTTTCTGCTCTGTTCCCGGTCGGGTCAATTTAGGAAACTATATTTAAAACAGAATAGATGTAGAGGGGATGGGATCTTTTCGCTCCAAGCCAACCTCACCTGCCCGTAGCGCATACTGCCGAATGACAAACGAGGCGCTGGCAACCGGCTGGTGGCGGTAAAACCACCACAATTGAAGGCGTAGCTAAATACCACAGACCGATGACGGGCAGCAGCGTCACCGGAGCGAGAAGTCGCAACTTGCGATCCCCAACCCGCCTGCCTAGCGTGGCGATTATGGGTATATCCCCCAGATGTTCGCCCTGAGAGGCGAACAACTGGAGAGGCATATGTCCAGCAGTGGACTGGAGGATATACCCATAATCGCCACGCTGGGTAGACGGTTTGGCGATCGCAGGGCGTAGCTTATTGCTTCGGTGACGCTGCTGCCCGTCATCGGCCTGTGGTATTTAGCTACGCCTTTTATCGTGATGGTTTTACCGCCACCAGTATTTTTTGTAGCGTATGCATTTCGAATCATACGCTCCCAAACAGGTAGTCGTTCCTCGCCACTCATTCCGACCACTGCATTAGGTACATCTACTATATTATACCTAATCGGTACTCCATACCAGTAGATAATAATAAAAGTATTGCATAGATTGTGCGATCATTTCGCAATATTACATTTGAAAGTACATACGCAATGCAATTAGCGAACTCTATGTAGGCTGCACTATAGGAAGTCACTTAGTATTCTAGATATATCCATTTTTATGCTCGTTATCGAATTTTTACGCTTACGTATGGGAGTCAATTCCTTTGTTGTGAATATCGCGTGAGAACGTATGTTGATATCTCTATAGATATCCTGATTGTTACGTAGGTACATTTCATATAGGAAGATAAACACTTTCCGTGCGGCGACAGAAAAAAATACGAATTACCGCCCCATTTCTTCCCGTGGGCGTCGTAAAATTCGATTAAGGGACTTGTTGAGATTTTTTTATAGTAGCTCGACATAATGGCTTCCCTACGCCTGATGGAAAGCAAAAGAGAAGCCCGACGGTCGCTGTGACAACGGGCAAGTAACAGGTCAGTTGCCACCGCCATGCCGGCCCAACCCTAACCCCCACGAGCTCCGGAAACCCTACCCACCGGCAGGAACACGACCCGGTCATTTGGCTGCGGTATTCTATAAGGTGGAGGTCCTTCCCCGGACGGGCAGCTCAATTCGAGCGAAGATTCGCTATGCTAGAGCATAGCGAATAGATATACAGAGAGGTAGGCCTCTTTTATGATTTCAGGATTGATTTCATTTTCTACACTGATTCAGGTCTAGGTCTCCCTCCCATTCACTATCTCATGGTACAATCAGCTCACCATCAAGAGAATCGCAAAACACTAGTACCATGTCAAATATTACCAAGTCGCTGTGACAACGGGTAAGTAACTGGTTAGTCCTGTCAGTTGCCACCGCCATGCCGCCCCCCCCCCCCCACAAGCTTCGGAAAAACTGACTGGACTAAGGAACACCTTAGTTGATGTCTAATGATGATGATGATGATGATCATTGTCTGTTGCAGGACTATGCGTCAGTTCTGGCCAGCATTCGTGCTCTTCTTCAGGATGCGGATCATTCCGAAGACTACACACGATTTCTTTTACAATATCGTGACCAGCGTGTTACGTGCGAGAGAAAAAGGTAAGATTGACTGACTCGGTGGCTCAATTGGTAGTGACCCGTGCCTTCTGATCCAAGAGTCGTGGGGTCGACAAACATTCGTGTGATGACATTTGTGTTTGTCCCGTGTCTGGGTGTTTATATTTGTATTTGAGTATATATGTCACCGGAAAATAACAAAACTCGTAAATTGATCAATTTCCTAGGTAGTTGATTAACTTCCGGAAAATAAACGGCAGTTGAAATGTATTATTATTTACTACTATCTGCTTATTTTTTTTTCAATGACTTTAGTACGAAATTATGAAATTTTTCCTGTAAACTTCTACATTTTCAATTGCGGCTTTATTCTGTGGAGGGGGCAATATGTCAATCGAAGTTGCTGAATCGAAAGTTTTAATTGATTTCCAGGTGAACAAGAGAAGCGAGGTGATTTCATCGACATGATGATGGCTCTACGCAACGATGACGTCAACCAAAACTCGGTGACAGTCGAGGATGACATCGAGATCAGTAAGTACATCTGCTGATATTTGGTAGAAGTCAAAAGAAAAAAAAAAAAAAAAAGTCTTTAGAACTCTTTTGCCCCATCCTGACTCTTCACGAGACTACGCGAAGGAACGCAAGTGCCAGAATGAGGACGGTGCACTCCCGTCTCCTCGCGTCGCTACTCGCCTCGCCTCGCGGTCGCTCCTCTTTGTCTCGGTTTTTTGGACGCGAAGGGATGACGTAGTAGGCGTAGCGGGTAACTGAATTAAAACGAGAGTGCAGCCATGCAGGCCGCCACTCCTGCGTCATCCATCATTTCTCGCGCAATCATAGATGTGAAAATCTCCTCTATACTCTTCATCATCATCATCAACCCACATCAGTCCACTGCTGGACATAGGTCTCTCCCATTGCTCGCCACTTCGATCGGTCCCGGCCCTCTTGCATCCAGCACTTGCCAGCCGTCCTGCGCAGTTCGTCACTCCACCTGGCCTGAGGTCGTTCTACACTGCGTTTGCTGAGACGCGGGCTCCACTGCAGAACTCGTTTACTCTATACTCTTATACGCACGATGCCTCTACCGTACGCTGTCTCTACATCGTACGGCAAAATCGACCAGGAACCGTGAAACATTCGGAGCAAAACTAATTTCACCTGTTATCAGTGAACTTTCTCGCAACGTCTTGGGGCGACGTCGCCCTAACAAAACGGCGTCATAAGTCAGCGCCCCGGGCGACGTGAATCATGAAACATATTAGGCTACTCGAGAAAAATTGTGGCCGAAAACTTGAGAACTCGTTTTAAAGTTTAATCTTTTTAGACGCGAAGTCGCTAGAAGCCCTAGAGCATACATATTAATATAGCGAGTCCAATTTCATAGCTGCGGCGTTGGGGTGAAGGTCGTAAATATAATATTTTTCTGTAGTTAGGTATCTATATAATTCAGTAGGTGTTTCGTTCGAGGGGTGAAAAGGAGCAGCCCATCATCTTTTCGGTCCATGCCATCCTCACCTGCCCGTGGTTCATCTTGCTGAATAACAGACGAGGCTCTGGCAAAAAACTGGTGGCGGTATTCATCCATCAACCATCTTGATGGAAGGCGTAGCTTACCACAGGCCGATGACGGGCAGCAGGGTCACCGGAGCGAGAAGCTAAGCCCTGTAATCGCCAACCCGCTTTCCCAGCGTGGCGATTATGGGCAAAGCCTCAGGGTGTTTGCCCAAAGTGGCGGAAACCTGGAGAGGCCTATGTCCAGCAGTGGACTGCGATAGGCTGATGTTGTTTCAACGAAGTATCAGTCGTCATAAGCCTGCAAACGCGATTTGAGTTGCGAGTGTCCAAGGCATGGGCGGTGTCGACTGCTTACCATCAGGCTTTGGTACATTTGCTCGTCTGCCGCCTCTTGCATATTAAAAAAACCTCCATAGCTGGATATGAGCATTTGGGTAGAATTACCTCAGTCACCATGCTTGGCAGGCGGGTCAGTGACCGCAGTAGGTTTTATTCGTACCCAGATAAATGCACCATTCAGTTTTTTTTACTGAATACCGAGCAGACGAGCGAGCGGTTCACCTGATGGTAAGTGATAACCGCCGCCCATGTACATCTGCAACATCAAGAGTTTTTTTTTATATTGGCTCGACATAATGGCTTCCCTACGCCTGATGGAAAGCGAAAAAGAAGCCTAAGTCGCTGTGACAACGGGCAAGTAACTGGTCAGTTACCTGTCAGTTGCTACCGCCATGCCGGCCCAACCCTAACCCCCCACGAGCTCCGGAAACCCTACTCACTGGCAGAAACACGACCCAGAGGTCATTTGACTGCGGTATTCTATAGGGTGGAGGTCCTTCCCCGGACGGGCGGCTCAATTCGAGCGAAAATTCGCTATGCCCTACCTCTCTTAAAAGTTACAGCTGTGTTGCCGGTCTTTAAGAAAGAGGTATGCTCTTTTCTTGAAGATTTGGGGGTCTTATCAGTTTCATGATATTCCCTTAGTCGTCTTCTACGACCTCTACGGGATGAGATGGTACCCATTGCCAGTAACCTTGTCTCTTTCCAGCTGATATGGTGATAGCTGCGAACGCGTTCATCATATTCCTGGGCGGCTTCGAGACCACGTCTTCGACCCTGTCTTTCCTGTTGCTGGAGCTGGCGGCCCACCCCGGAGTACAGGAGAGGATGAGGCGGGAGGTGGCTCAGGTGCTCGAGAAGCATCAGGGAGACCTCACGTACGAGGCCTTACAGGACCTCGTCTATATGGAAATGGTTATATATGGTAAGTAATCCTGCCTAATAACCTAATAATATTATGATTATGCTTAACGGTTCTTCTCTATGCCCAATGGTTGTCTAAAAGAGATCGCATAAGAAAGAAAGAATGTCTTGTCCGTGTCTCAATAACTACATAGTGTTCATAACTGTCTCGGCGGCTCAATTGGGAATGGCCCCTGCCTTCTGAACCAAGGGTCGTGGGTTCGATTCCCACCCGGGACAAACATTTGTGTGATGAACACCTGTGTTTCTTCAGTCTCTGGGTGTTTATATTTGTATTTAAGTATTTATTTGTGGTACCTTCGTTGTTCTGATACCTATAATACAAGTGCTTATGCTATTTACTTTGGGATTAGAGCAATGTATGTGATGTTGTTGTCTGAGCTGTGCCTACCAACTTAACTTTGTTTATTGTGTGTGAAGTGTGTACGCAGAATAAACTTCAATATCATTCAATCCCTGACTTTTTTCACTGTAAACCCGGCCAGAGTCAGACTATCTTTTTTCTACACCCACCCACTGGCCAACGCAAAATAGAAAGTCTTGAAACATCACCATCATCATCATCAGCCTATTGCAGTCCACTGCTGGCCATAGGCCTCTCCAGTTCGTTCGTACTTAGGGCAAACATCTGGAGGACATACCCGTGATCGTCACGCTGGGCGGGCGGGTTGGCGATCGCAGGGCGTAGCTTCTCGCTCCGGTAACGCTGCTGCCCGTCATCGGTCTGTGGTATTTAGCTTTAGCTACGCCTTCAATTGTGATGGTTATACCGCCACCGGTCAGTTGCCAGCCACGGGCAGGTGAGGTTGGCTTGGAGCAAAAAGATGATAGGCCGCTTCCTTACATCCCACTCTTGAACCGTAAAATTATAATAGTAATATTTACTACTACTCTTCACAGAAACTCTCCGACTGTACCCGCCCTTCCCCACCATCCAGCGAATTTGCACCAAAGATTACACCATCCCGGAGACCAGCGCCGTGGTGGCGAAGGGAACCATCGTGCTGTTCCCCACTTTAGGGATACAGAGGGATGAACAGTTAGTAGCCTTTTTTATCCTGAACTCTTTTATGAGAGGTAATGCATATAGAATCTTTGCTCGAATCTAGCCGCCCGTCGCTCAAACAGATCACTTCATTATCCTGTCTTGTTCCGTAGTGATGGGGGCCTGATGACCTGTACAACAGGTATAAATATACTTATCACAGGCATCAGTCTCACACAAACTGCTTAACAAACTGTCACCCTTTACCATGTAATCCTATAAGTTTGTTTGTGATGAAAAAATAAAGTATTTATTATTATTTCAGTATTTCGAACGAGCAGACTCCTTTGATCCTGACCGCTGGGCGGAGGGCAGGCCTCAGCCGCCGCCGGGGGTGTTACATGCCCTTCGGAGATGGGCCTAGGTACTGTATAGGTATGTATCAAACACTAGCCACCACGACTTTTGTTTCTTCTCTTTTTTATAAGCACATCAAAATGATTGAACATGCATGCAAACGCACACACTCACACACACACACACACACACACACACACACACACACACACACATACACACACACACACACATACACACACACAAATTTTAATACTTTTTCATAATCCTACACTTATTACAATATGTTAAAACTCTTGCTGAAATATTGTAAAGAAAATTGTTTTTAGATTTAGGTTAATTTTGGCGCTAAGTTATATTCTACACCAAATATCAATAAATAAATTAGATATATGAAGAGCAGAGCCTCCTGGTACAAGCATTTTCATGCTTAAAAGGAGACTCTGGCCACTGGTTACTGTAAAAGGATATTTGAATGTAAATAAATATTTTTGATTTTTGATTTTTGATTTTTGATTTTGATCAAAATGCCTGTTGCCGTCAAAAATGTAATTAGACCGTCTTTTAGATTGTTCAAAAATAAAAGACACGTATTTATTCATTTGTAAATTACTTAGACCAAAAATGACCAAAGATATAGCCCGTTGAAATTACGCGGTGACGTCAGAGAGTGGGAGTTTTTTCGCCACTGAGTGATGTCAAAGACCCCCACACCTACATTTTGATGCCTTGTATCTTTATTATTTTTTGTTTAAATGAAAAAAGGAGAAATACTTACGTGGCCAATATATTTTTATAATCGCGTCTCGGCAAACGTATTGTAGGATGCCCTCAAGTCCAGGTGGAGTGTCGATTTGCGCAGGACGGCTGGCAAGTGCTGGATGCGAGAAGCCCAGGATCGATCGAAGTGGCGAACATTAGGAGAGGCCTATGTCTTTGTTACCCTTACTTACCTGTTGTCGCTGCGACTTGGGCTCATGTTTCGCTTTCCATCAGGCGTTGGGAAGGCATTAATTACATCGTGCTACTTAATAAAACTTGTTAGCAAATTAATGAACTAAATTCAAGTTCTTGTCTTATCATATACCTATATTTGTCAGCATTCATTTGACTGTTCACCGTCTCAGCAATTTAGCGTTGGGTATCGCCAGACATGCACTGACGTCTACAAATTGAGTTACACAAATCTTAAATGAACTTTATGCATTGGACACTCAGTTGCAAATAGTTTGGGGGAATGCAATATATTGGTACGGCTTGTACGCATTCCAGTATAAGTAGGCGTCGGTTGTTGCGATTCTTGCGATACGGTGTCAGGTGGCATTATGCTTCCTGTTTAGCTATAAGTTGGAGCTGAGATATATTCTAAGAACTTGTATTAAGAGTATCAGAACAATGCATTCTATTATTCTACAAGTATTAAGCATTTGTGTTTAAGAATAACGAATGTACTACAAACAGGGGTCCTACTACCAAAAACGAAAACGATCGTTCGTTGAACGGATCACGTAATTTTGCAAAATAAATCTCTCCCATTTGTCCCGCCCGTGTTCGAATATACGAACTAAAACGACCAAAACTAAAAAGCGATAAATAACGTAAGTATGTAATTCTATCCTTAATACATAATTATATAAATATTACAATTATCACTTATTTTTGAAGTCGGTGCCAGCCTCTAGGTACCTAACGAAGACTGTTGTTGTATGACGCGCGCGGCCGGCAAATCCACACGACAATATATATTTATTTGTTTATCTGGCACCGACTTCAAAAATAAATGATAATTGTAATATTTAAATAATTATGTATTAAGGATAGAATTACATACTTACGTTATTTATCGCTTTTTAGTTTTGGTCGTTTGTGTTTTTTTTGAAGTCGGTTTAATTTTTTTTTAAAAATAATTTTATTTCTCTATTTTTAGTTGCGTTGATGTGCTGTGACCTTGAATAAAGGCTAATTAATGTCCTTAAGAGTTTTACTTGGGAATGAAAAATTTTGCTTTAAGTCAAGTAAGAAATAAGAAATAAGAAATAAGAAATGTTTATTATTTTTGGACATCACAACACAATATACAGAACACACAAATTACACTTAAGCGCAAACAAAGATAAACATACAAACATAATACACATAACAATCAATTATACCGGACACGGCCGTTGCGACGTCCAAAATAAAAGGGCCTCACTCAGCATTAGGCCGTGGCCCCCGTAGAAGCCACGGCGCTGGTTTTCAGTGAGTCCTGCTGAGTGAAGCCCACGGACGATTGTACCTGCTCTCATAATATGACATAACATAAATAGGTATAAATATATATTGGCAATAGATAGATACATACATATAGGTACTATTCATATATTACTATTGAGTTATGGATATATATAATAAATAAATATCTACTAATCACAAATAAATACTAATTACACAGAATACCTTTTCACTTTCCAATCCTAAAATATACTTACTTACATACTCATACTTAAATATAATAAGATATTACATATAAAATAGTGTACGTGAATGTGTATGTGTAACACAGCTGCACGAGCACTGAGTTGGCTCGCGGTGGGCAGGTATCGCCGGCCCGCGCGCCCGCCGACGGCAACATAGGTATAGGCACAGGTACGCACGCTAACCGATACCATACACCTAGGTTTGTCACTCAGGCAATACGTCTGGCGGCTCGATCAGTCACTACGCGCGCTCTGAGCGACATAGTGCACTACGTAATAAATACCTAATATTAAAATTACGGAAACGAATTAAAAAAAAGAATAAAAAATAATAATACATACTAAATATTCGGAATGTCAGTGAGCAATGTCAAATTATGGAAAATGAAGTAGCATAGCCTTCGCGTCAGAGTAGGTAAGTAATGTCACAGTGATAATTAATAAATTGCTATATAAAAATGTTGAATTGAGTAGAAATATTAATGAAATAAAACAATTTTGGCGTTGCAGATTTGCCACGCAGTACAATGCTGGAATGCAGGTTAATCGGAACACCTATTTAGCCCGCGTGCCTGGACCCAAAAGGTAGGTATTTTAAATTGTCTCACCATTGCGAAATGCGAAAGCTTGTTTGGATGAAACCTTACAGCTCCACAGCCCATACAGGCACACAAGATATTGATCATTATGTACCTATATGAGCTACAAAGCTGCATTGATACAAACTATGATTCCCAATAATGATCACGCGGACGCAATTGCGGGCTATAACTAAAATGTTACATTGTACACAATATAATAAGTATAATATAGTATAATATATTTTATGCGTATGGATGAAGTGAAGACTTTGCGATCTAGAATCAAGCATATCACTTACCAAATCACCTGCCCTATTAGCCCTGCATAAGTACATACTACTACCTAGTTTAATATCGACTAATGTCAGTACTGTCCCCTAACTCCTAACCGTTAAGGAGTTCTGTAGCTTCATCATCATCACCAGATGTTGACGCCCGAAAGCATATACCTGAGTAAAATATGATTACGTAACAAAAACACCATATGAGCATACAATTTTCGGTTGTTGCCCTCAATTTCTCCAGGATCCCATCATCAGATCCTGACTTGGTGATAATGGGACCACCTCGGAAGTGTCCTCTGTCGAACTGTCGAAAATTTTTTGAAATCCATCCATAATTGACGGAAATATCGGTGAACATACATAAAAAAAATATATATATTATACATACAGACGAATTGAGAACCTCCTCCTTTTTTCGAAGTCGGTTAATAATTCGTCAAAGTCGATTTTAATTAATTTAATTCATATATAGAAGAATAAAATGGGCGGGATTTATGGTACCAAAGTACGCGATCCGTTGAACGAACGATAATTTTCGTTTTTGGTAGTAGGGCCCCAGGTACGTAACTACAGATACTCGTATAAACACCAGAATGTTAATTACATGATTGTTATTCAATATATACCTACTTATGCACAGATTATGTTATGTCGTGGGAGAGCGGACTATCATCTTTTCACTCCGAGCCAACCTCACCTGCCGTAGTGCATCCTGCCGAATAACATAGGAGGTTCTGGCAACCGACTGTCGGCGGTAACACCATCGCGATTGGAGGCGTAGCTTTAGCTATTTGTACCACAGTGGTATTTATAGCACAGACCGATGACGGGCAGCCGCGTCACCGGAGCGAGAAGCTACAGCCTGCGATCGCCAACCCGCCTACCCAGCGTTGTGCTTATGGGTATATCCTTCAGATGTTTGCCCTAAGTGCCGAACAACAGGAGAGGCCTATGTCCATCAGTGGACTGCAATAGGCTGATGATGATGATGTATATAGGAAATGAGGTTATCAGTGACTTTACGAAATTTCTAGGGATACCTATCACGGGATATAAGCTGATGACAATAGGTACAATAAGATAGTGTATGTAATGTTTGTGAGGTGTTTGTTAATGAGGTGATCCGGCAGAGAACCAAAGTCACCGACATAGCTCACCGGATTAGTAAGCTGAAGTGGCAGTGGGCTGGCCACATCAGCCGCAGAACCGATAACCGTTGGGGTAAACGAGTTCTGGAGTGGAGACCGCGTATCGGCAAACGTAATGTAGGACGCCGTCAGGCCAGGTGGAGTGACGATTTGCGCAGGACGGCTGGCAAGTGCTGGATGCGAGAAGCCCAGGATCTATTAAGGTGGCGAACATTGGGAGAGGCCCATGTCCAGCAGTGGACTGACATAGGCTGATGATAATGATGATGATGACATGTATTTTTTTGTATTTCCAGGCAAACGTTTCGCCGTGGTGCAGATGAAGTGTTTCTTGGCGAAGGTGCTGGCGCACGCCCGCGTCAGTCCCGCGCCGGGAGCCGAACCCCGGACCGCTCCGTTCACGGCCGACCCGCGGTCGCCACTCACTCTGCACCCGCTCGACTCTCGCCTTACCGTCACACTTTTATGACACAGTGTTAATTAAGTACATAATTAAATTTTTTATGACATAGTGTTAACATTTTGAACGCCAATGCTTATAAGCGAAGATAATTTCTCGGCGGTCAAAGGATTAAGTAATTCATTTTTTTAATGATAATGATTAAATCAGTTTGCTGTTTATTGGTGTTTGACTCTTTTTAAATAGGTATTTTATACCCCCTATTCCATTATCATCATCATCTTCGCAGTCCACTGCTGGACATGCAGTGGGCTGCGTACTGCGCAGGTACTACTGCTGTACCTACAGATAATCGCCATGCTGGGCAGGCGGGTTGGCGATCGCAAGGAGTAGTTTCTGCCGATTATGGGTATATCCTCCAGATGTTTGCCCTAAGTGTCCAACAACTGGAGAGGCCTATATCCAGCAGTGGACTGCAATAGGTTGACGATGACATTATGTAATAATAACACAGTGATTCAGAGCACATACCTAAAGGTAGGGTTGCCATCACCTAAATTGCCGGCGCCGGATAACACGCCAAAAATTCCGGACATTTGGGCGAAATATGGTTTTTTCCCCGGACACTTCAGAATTTTTTATTATTTTCCGTGCGTTCTTGATTGTGGATTTATCGCTAATCTATAAGAATTTGAGTTTCGATTTCAAAAGTGTCCGGATTTTACCCGGACACTTTTAAAAACCCCGGCCGGACCGACCCCGGACGCCCTACAAACTAGGACAAATCCGGGGAAACCCGGACGGATGGCAACCCTACCTAAAGGGTACCTATCTCTTGACGGCGCGGCGCGGGCGCAGTTATTACCTATGATATATACCTAATAATAAATTAATTTGTTACTTACATTCCCACAATGTTGCGCTTAAAACTAAACCTTAACTAAAAGTAGTTATGATATTAAGATTAAATTGTGCAATTTGCATTGTGATGAGCAACCTAACATTCTGCAGACATTGTGCTTGCTTTTATTAAAATACCTAATTGGAAAGAACAAAAAAAGTCTGAAATAGCTCTAACGCATTTTTCTTAAAAACGAAAGCAAAGGAATCCATGCAACGCATTTATGCACAGGTAGTGACCCTGTCCAATCAATCACTGAATTTATTGCGTCAACACGATATGTTCGTCCCGAGAAACATGGCGACAAAATACAAACAAAAGCGAACAGATGTATTGTACAATACGGTCGCATCATAAAATGATATTGAACATTCAACCTTAACGCGATAGTCTGAAAGCTCAAGTGTCTACATACTTAAAATTGCTAGCTGAACCTACCTGGTGTAAATGCTGACTTGTGGAAAGGTTACACTGCTCACTCAGATGTAACTTCAAACTAAGCGATAATGAGTGAATTATGAGTGTGACCGTATGCGAAGTTAGTTTTTATGCAAATGTGGCTAAGGGTTGGTATTCATTGAAGAATCCCGGTTAGCCACTTGTAAACAAAGTGTTACATTTAGTTAGGGTACCGTGGTATGAGGCTTGTGTTGTTTAGTAATTAATCGCTTTCTTATTTTGGATTATTTTCAATGGCTTTGAGTTCGATTCTCGGTCGGACCACTTTATTAGGGAGATATGATTCGGATTTGTGTCATCCCCTAAACAGCCTATTTCGTGCTGCAAAACAAATTTGTATGTAGGTATGCACCACAGTATGCACCTACGGATGTATGGATGGATGTTGGTTTCTCTTTCAGGCGAAAAATACTGAAATCTCAGATTAACGCATAGCCTATAAAATACCGATATTATCGTTTCACGCGGACAAAGTCGCGGGCTGTAGCCAGTAATCACTGTAAATGTGTAAGTTTAATTTGAAGGATGAATTTTGTCACTCTTTCACGCTACTGAACGGATTTAATAATATAGCTCCCAAAATAAGATTCACACATGCACTATAATTTAGAAGGGTATATTTATTTATTTATATATTCTTTATTGCACACATACAATTTACTTAGAACTAGGCTATAGTATTCATTTGTTGTACAATATAGGCGGCCTTATCGCTGTACGCGATCTCTTCCAGGCAACCTTAGGCTAAAGGATATATTTATTTATTTAAATTATCTTCACTGACTTTACCTAAGACCGGACTAGGTCGCGGGCTGCAGTTAGTTTAGGTATAAATAAAGATAAACGGAACCTCGTCTGATTGTGCGTCTCACCCTTGACCGTTTTGAAGTTTCCAAGCTATAAAAGTTAGCACCCCCTGCATTTATTCATTAGTGTAGTGTGTGGCCGAAATACGGTCTACTTTGTCCATTGACGCTAACAGTTTTGGCAAATTATTTTAATTAATAAATTATTTAGTTTAATTAATAAATAATTTAATAGTTTTCTGGTGCGTTGTGCTACTACTATGGCAGGCATGGAAGGGGCGATTGAAACTGGCGTAATGGTAAGTTCCTTTAGATTTTATAAATTTTTGCGTTTATTTGGCATTGGAAATGTCGTAAACAAAGAAGCAGTGATAGGGAATCTTTTTTACAGACGAGTTGTCACAACCAGCGACCACGTATAATACGCCCACTCTAAAAATAATATAACCCTATGGAAGTTTTTAGTACCGTACCGTACAGTTTTTTTAGCATAAGTCAGTATTTGAACAATGACATGTATTTCAAATCATCTAGCCCCAAACATAGCCGTAGCTTGTATTATGGGTACCTACCTACCACAGATTACCCCCAAAATCTGTGCTACCTACCTACTAGGTAACTGATAAACTTACTTAGATTTTTTTGTTGGTAAATAAATACATTATTAGATATACATAGTACCCAGACCAATACATACAGACAATGTTCATGCACACAAATGTTTGTAGGTACTGTGCGGGGATCGAAACGACGACCTTTGGCTCAGAAGGCAGAGGACACTGCGAAATGCGCCAGGCAGTAGTTATCGTGTGAAAGGGTAACAAACATCCATTTTTCCAGCCATTGAAACAAACTTTCGTATTTTTAATATTCGTACGATCAATAAAATACCTAAAAAAACTTCTAAAAAAAGAGTCCTTGTCCGTCGAGCTGATTTATTTAATTACACCTACTTTTAATTAATTCCTCACACGGCTTCCTCGGAACACGGATTGCGTTCAAAACAAACAAAAACAAAACCGTTGTCAGTGACGTCGGAAAAATAATTAATTCCTTTGCCTAACTGGGCGCATGTAAAAAAAAAATAAAAGGCCCATTTTTCCCATCTCAAAACGGGGACGTTTTAAAAAATAAACAGGTTGGATGCGGCCTAGGATGCGGCTGTGGCTGTAAGGCTTTCAAGTCACTCGCGCAGACATTTGCTATCGTAATTGCGATCTGAGTCCGTGAATGGCGCGTGTTGGGGTAAAAGACTCAATGCGTTCTTAGCCGGGATGTTGTGTAAAATGTAATCATTCCGCCTGTTTATGAGTGTAGATTCCGATAGGATTTTGATAATGAAATTTAAAAGATACTTACCACCCATTTATAAGTAACCCTACTCGTAATGTAGGTTCACTAAGTTAGAAATATATTTCGGTATCAGGTTCGATTCTCAGTCGGGTATTATGAAATGTACTCGTATTTAACTCGGGATGTCGGTTTTCTGGTAACGACTCGTCATCGACCGAAGTCATTCGAGGGCGTTTCTCAGAGTGAATGGTGCACAGACTAGCGGGTAAACCGTACCACCGGCTAAGAAGCAGAAATCTCTAGAACTCCCTTTGTTGACTCATATACCTATGTATATACTACCTATTTGGATGGTACCAGACCAATAATAATATAAAATGAAGTTCATGTTAAGCTGTAATTGTTTGAAAATGAAACGAGAAACCTTCATTCTATCTGGATACATTTCTGTGGTATTATTCAATACACTACTCCGGGGTTACTTAAAAATGGTCGCACTATAGTGAATAAAATATGTTTGGTGGCACGTAGGTACCGCGTGTGGACATCACGGTAGACATCGTGTGTGGATCACACGGCGGATTATCACTAATACCTCGTAGATGAGCAATATACCGGTGTTTTCTTTGCCGCTGTCCTGCACCGGCCTTATTTCGGGGATAAGCTTGCGACAAAGCCTAACAGAATTCATTCCAAACCGTATTCCGTTAAAATCTTATTAAAAAAAAAAAAAAAAAAAAAAATCCAAACCGTATTCATTTTGATGTTCTTTTTAGTCAAATTAAATCAATAAAATCTTTATTTGTAACTATTGCCTTCAAAAATCACCTACTTAGAGAAGAGACTACAAGGTCCTTCGTCCACAAGACTTACAAACCATTATCCATAATTATTTTTATTTACCATGCCTATCTGTCAAATGCATAATCTAAGTACAAATTATTCTTAGCAAATACGGACGCTGTTGCAGTTGCTGGAATATCAAAGCCAATTTTGAGGGCGAGTTTTTATTAAAAAGAACTATAAAAATGCGAATATTTCTATAAAAAATCATCATCCATACACAAAGAAAGTTATGCATTAGAATTCCCGCTTAGCATTTAGTCTAATTTTAGTAAGAATTTATTCGTACAGCTGTTTATTTACAAAACAGGTTGTCCATATAGCCAAGAAAACTAAAAAAAAGTTGTTCGAGCAAGGGGTACTTTTCAAATTTTAATTTTAATATAAAACAAAAACATCTTTTTGGGAAGAATTCGGACCTCATTAGATTATTCAATTCCCGCAACTATTTTACACTCTATTCCCCTATAATAGAGACGCAAATCGCTCGCATTTTATTTATTGACATTTATCAGGTAGATTCATTCAAAACTTTTTGGGCGGTCTACGAAAAAAAAGGAAGGAAGGAACGTCAGTTCAGGAAAATGTATTTCATTCAAAATGGAATAATTATTGCATTGTTTGGATTTGTGACTATTTAATATGAATTTAAAATGATTTGGATTGAAGACTAAATTAATATAAACTTTACTTTGGTTTAGTGGTTCGATTTTTGGATGTTGAAAACACATTCTAGGGCGCCAGGTAAATAAAATTCAAATAACACAAGAATAATCAGTGTTTAATGTAATATAGATTCTACAGACATGTTTTTTTAATGATTCACTAACTTTTACAACATGTCTTGGTGTACTTAAGTGGTACTTACAGTGTGTGTTACAGTGTTATTATTTGCCATTTCTTGTCTACTTGACTTTATACATATTGAAAAAAATGGTTGGATGGTGGAAAAGGTTACATACACCAGCCAAGCCTTCTTGATACACACCACAATACACACTAAATAAATATGACCTAGTTTGAAAGTGAAGCACAATTTTATGTATGTTTTTCAGATAAAATATTAACAGTATTTGTTTAATGATAAAGTAATCCTATTTTATGGTGGAATTAATTTATAGTTTTGATCTTAAAACTTGTATCTAATTAATAAACTTGTGTTAATCCATCTTATCTTGGCTTAGAATATTTATGTATGTGCCTACCTATATGATATGAAAATATTTCCAACTAGCAGCCTGTCCCGGCTTCGCACGAGGTAGACATTTATATTGTTCAAATTTTACCAAGGATCCCTAATTTTTTTCAGAATGAGATGTAGCCTATGCCAAATTGGAAGAATGTAGCATTCTATTGGTGAAAGAATTTTTTAAATCGGCCCAGTACTTTTTGAGCCTATTCATTACAAACATACAAAAATAGCTACAAATCTTTCCTCTTTACAATATTAGTGTAGATAGGTACTTACTGGCTAACATTTATTAGACTGGCTTGTTCACTAGTTAGCAAGTAGATATTTTTGTTCAAACAATTAATTAAGAACATTGTTCTTATTCTGATTACCTCACCCTTTTTTTTGACTATCCTCTACCCAAAGGTTGTCTTGAAGAGATAGCTTTTTTTTTTTATAGTAGCTCGACATAATGGCTTCCCTACACCTGATGGAAAGCGAAAGAGAAGCCCAAGTCGCTGTGACAACGGGCAAGTAACTGGTCAGTTACCTGTCAGTTGCCACTGCCATGCCGGCCCAACCCTAACCCCCCACGAGCTCCGGAGACCCTACTCACCAGCAGAAA
Source organism: Conogethes punctiferalis (assembly GCA_031163375.1). NCBI lineage: Eukaryota > Metazoa > Arthropoda > Insecta > Lepidoptera > Crambidae > Conogethes > Conogethes punctiferalis. The sequence goes on along the minus strand of CM062092.1, from coordinate 14,755,653 downwards.
CACGACCTGGAGGTCATTTGGCTGCGGTATTCTATAGAGTGGAGGTCCTTCCCCGGACGGGCAACTCAATTCAAGCGAAGATTCGCTATGCCCTACCTGTCTTGAAGAGATAGCTTGTAGTTTTATGACCATCTAATTATGACAACATAATAATATATCTGGTATACCTTGTTTTAAGTTAACTGTAGGTATTATGTGTAATAGAATAGAATATAACTGTATTTGGGACATTCTTATACAATGGACATACAAATAGTTTCCATAGTGACGGATTCTGTATTGTAATTGCAAATAATAACTGGAAAATCTGAAGTCGCAATTTCATTCTATTCAGATAATAAATAAATATAAATTATGTATTGTCTTTATGATAAATAATTGTGCCAGACACACAAGGCACAAGCCATTGTCCTCAAAGTAAGTTGTAAGGGTTTGATGTATTACAATAAAACCTTTAAAGTATTTTATAAAGATGCCATACCAGGCCCGGTGACTGGGCCCGGTATCAATGGCCAGGCCAATGTCTAAAGGGTGCCCTTTAGGTCACCCTAGGGCCAGGTTTGCAATCTGCTTCTGCTGCAAGATTACTGTGCTACTTGTGAGTATAATTAGTTTTTTTTAGGGTTCCGTAGCCAAAATGGCAAAAACGGGACCCTTATCGATTCGTCATGTCTGTCTGTCTGTCTGTCCGTCCGTATGTCACAGCCAGTTTATTCCGAAACTATAAGAGCTACATTATTGAAATTTGGTACGTAGATGTATTCTGTAAACCGCATTAAGATGTGAAAATAAAATCAGAAAAACAATCCAAAATTTTTGGGGTTCCCCATACATGGAACTGAAACTCAAAATTTTTTTTTTCATCAAACCTATACGTGTGGGATATCAATGAATAGGTATTTGAAAATGATGTTGAGGTTTCTAACAACATTTTTTTCTAAACTGAATAGTTTGCGCGAGAGACTCTTCCAAAGTGGTAAAATGGACTCAGGTTATAATTCAAAGTCAAAGTCAAAGTCAAAATAATCTTTATTTGTATAGGTTTTTATGAAAAACACTTACAAATCGTCGAAGCTACCACCGGTTCGGAAAGCAGCATTCTACCGAGAAGATACCGGCAAGAAACTCGTGTAGTTGCTCTTTTCAAAATGGTGTTTACAATATTATTATCACATTTATACTTTTAACTACGACCACGTCATACAGTCTGGGGCCTTATAAAATTAATTATAAATTAGATTAAAAATAAAAAATTAACCTTAACATACTCTATATAGGGCAATCAGGAGTAGACCAGTCTCCAAGGCAGCACCTGTTCACAAGTATGACGTGTGTACCAGCCATCGCTTCATTCAACCATATTTGAACGAATTGTCGGTGGCACGCGAATGATTTCGCGGGTAAATTGGGAAGTACTCCCACCTATTGTATTTGACGGTGTCCAGATTCCGTACAGCCGAGTGGTTAAGAACCTAGGGGTTTACTTGGACTGTTCCCTAAATTGGAATGCGCATATTAAGGAAATTAGCAGGAGAATGTTCGCATCTGCAGCTTCTTTAAACCGACTGCGTAACTTTCTGCCGATTCCCACCAAGATTGCTCTTGTTCAGGCCCTATTACTTCCCATTCTTGATTATGCAGATAGCTGCTACTTAGATCTCAATGAAATTTTTCTCGACAAGCTCGAACGACTTCAAAACTTCTGTATTCGCATTATCTTCGGTCTACGTAAGTATGATCACGTCTCCGAATTTCGTTCCCAGCTTAAATGGCTTCCCATCCGCCGTCGTCGTGAGCTCCATGTTCTTTCTCTGTTGTATTCTATTCTTTTCAATCCCTTGTCACCCCCTTATCTGAAAGAGCGCTTCAAATTTCTGCAACCCACCGGGGATCGTGATATACGCTCATGCCGCGATCTTATTCTGTCATTCCCTCCTCATCTATCCAAGTCTTACTCTCAGTCCTTTACTATCCAATCCATTCGTCTGTGGAATTCCCTTCCCCTTTCTATCAGGCGTTCTCAGTCACTTCCTGTCTTCAAGTCTCATCTAAAATCCTACCTCCTGTCCCGTTAATAATACTGTCCTTTCTGTTTTTATGGTATTTATTATTTGTATGTATTTATTTATTTTATTATGTGTGTGTATGTGTATATTAAGTTTTAAAAATATGATATATTATAGATGTGTTTATTTATATATTATATACTATAATTATTGTTTATATATAGCTATAATATTTATTGAAACAGTTTGCACGACTTTGCCCCTCTCTTCAGAAATCTACACTTCCTTTACCTGAAGGTTGTCTGGAAGAGATTGCTTAGTAGCGATAAGACCGCCTAGATTGTACCACAAGATGTCTGTATCACCTTTTCTGTACTCATTGTGTATTTTGTGCAATAAAGAATATCTATCTATCTATCTATCTATCTAAAATGTGTGTCCCCCCCCCCGTAACTTCTAAAATATGGGCATGATAAAACTGAAAAAAATATATGATGTGTATTACCTACTATAAAAACTACTAACGAAATTTGGTTTGAATGAAATCTAGACAGTAGTTTTTTTTTAAACGTCATAAATCAAATTACCTAATTTTTTGATTCAATCAGTGGTACGGAACCCTACGTGCGCGAGTCCGACTCGCACTTGGCCGGTTTTTTATTCTGTGACCTGGCGATCTGTGCGGACGCAATGAGCCATTCATAAACATGACTTTTTTATTTATTTAATATATAGAAGGAACTCCTATCCCCTCTTTTATTTGTCTAGAATCTTGTGGGTAGGGTTGGTACGCTATGCCTCTTCAACCTCACATGTGTGATGCTTGTGGCATGCGTTAGGTACATGGTTTTTTGGTGACTTTGGTTCTCTGCCGGATCACCTCATTTCGGATTCGATCCCGCAGAGAGACTTGACTTATTGTTCTATGTCCCCTGGATGGGGCAGAGGGCGTCCACAGTACGTCGCCATCCCGCACGGTCTTGAGCTTCGCGCTTTACTTCGCTCCAGGTCATTCCTATCGCCTTCGCTTCTGCAGCGATCGTCCGCCGCCAGGATTGCTTAGGGCGACCACGTTTCCGTTTTCCCGCAGAGAGACGCCGAGCCTTTTCCATAGCTCGCTGAGCGACTTTTAACTTGTGGACTAGCCGCACTGTTAGTGTCTACTACGTTTCGGCTCCGTATGTCATAACCGGTAGAACGCACAGATCGAAGACTTGCTCACATGCGTGTAAAAGACACTCAAGCGTTTGTACTGTCACTCGACCGCTCACTGAATGATACGGTAAACAAAATTATGCAAACTTTAATTCATCATCATCATCATCAGCCTATTGCAGTCCACTGCTGGACATAAGCCTCTCCAGTTGTTCGCCACCTAGGGCAAACTTCACAAAGGGGTTGGCGATTGCAGGGCGTAGCTTTTTGCTCCGGTGACGCTGCTGCCCGTCATCGGCCTGTGGTATTTAGCTACGCCTTCTATCGTGATGGTTTTACCGCCACCAGTCGGTTTGCCAGAGCCTCGTTTGTTGTTCAGCAGGATGCACCACGGGCAGGTGAGGATGGCTTAGAGCGAAAAGGTGATAGGTCGCTCCCTTACATCCATCATCTTCCCAAACTTCCATCCCAAACTTTAATTAATAATTTTCTTTTACAGATACCACAATGAGTGTTGGTGCTTCTGTCGAGGCTGACGTGAAGAGCGGGGCTCCCATGGACGTTGATGAAGACAAGGCAGTTATTCACTCGTCCTGTCAATCCACAGGTTAGTATCATCGGCAACCTGTATGGTTCAGCTTCAGTGGCTGTGAACGCTGCCTCTGGGACAATGGTCTCGGGTACGATCCCGTACAGTACAGTAGGATGTAAGGGAGCGGCCTTATCATCTTTCGCTCCAAGCCAACCTCACCTCCCCGTGGGGCGTCCTGCCGAATAACAAACGAAGCGCTGGCAATCGACTGGTGGCGGTATAACCATCAAGAGCGATGCTGTGGTGCTTGTATCGCAATGCTAACGCCCTACTGTCGACGCGCGTATACGCGACCTCGGCCTAGAGCATTGCTGAGATAGTCCCTAGATGAGGGAAGATGATAGGTCGACTTTACATAAAGTCGACCTATCATCATTTCGCTCCAAGCCACCCTCCAGCAGAATACCAAACGAGGCTCTGGTAACCGACTGGCGGCGGTATAACCAACACGATGGAAGGCGTAGCTAAATACCACAGGCCGATGACGGGCAGTAGCATTACGGGAGCGAGGAGCCGAGAACCCGTGTGTCCAGTGTGGCGATTATGGGTAAAGCCTCCATATTTTGCTAAAAATAAATAAATATAAATATCAGACAACATACAGCCCTCGCCAAATCTCTCAGTTTGGGAAGCCGACCCTGAGACAATCGGGAAATAGGCTAGGATGATGATGATGATGATCAGACAACATACATTGCTCTAATCCCTAAGTAAGTAGCTTAAGCACATGGGTATCAGAACAACAAAGGTACCACAAATAAATACTTAAATTCAAATTATAAACACCCAAGCACAAGTATTCATCACACGAATGTTTGTCCCGGGTGGGATCGAACCCTTGGTTCAGAAGGCGGGGTCACTACCAATTGAGTCACCGAGCCAGTCGTGTCGTTAGCCAGTCAAAATGCCGAATAACTGGTGAGGCGTATGTCCAACGTTGGATTGCGAAAGTTGGTGATGGTCCATTGCTGACATTGGACTGTGATAGGCTGATGATGATGATGATATATTTGTGGTACCGTCATTGTTCCCAATAACACGTATGAGATGTCTGTATTTAAATGCTCTCAAACCGTAATAGTTTTACTGTTTGTTTTAGATATCTTAGCGAGCGGTGCACCTACAATTCAATCGCAGCGGAGCGAAAAGGAGACATCTTCCTACGGAAAAAGCAACTTCTTACTGCCGGTAACGTTTTTCGATATACAATCAAATTTGAATTACTTGAATGAGTGTTGCCCTCTTACAATAAACGTCGTAGATTGCGATAAATATCCTTGGTATTACAAAAACTATTTAAGATCTGATTTCCAAATTACATCATCTGAAGGAAGTAAGTTAACTAGTAAACCTATGAATAACGTAGACAATAACAATTGTGTTGAAATTGATTTGACTGATAAGATGTACGATAAATTTGAACAAGAAAATTACACGTTGCAACAAGACTGCAGTGACTTAAAAAAAGCCAAGCGAAAAAAGAATCGAAATAAAAAAAAGAGCCATGTGGACAATTCAAGAAATCTACAAGATGATTTAAAAAGTATCGCGATAAGTAGAATGGACATTTGTAAAATAGACTTTAAAAAAAACAAGGGATTGGTGGGACTGAAAATAACACATAGAACAGAGGTGATGAAGAACATCTCTGACGAGGCTGAAAATGTACATGTTACGAATCATCTTGACCTGCCCATGCCAGTGGAGGTTAGACCTATGGTACGTACTGGTGAGGCAATAGAGACCAAAGATGTAGATGAATATATGTCTGGAGTTGATAAGGCTCTGTGTAAAGTTGGTACCATAATAAAACCTGTGAATGATACGAATCAAAATACAGAAAATGAGAGCTTGAGTAAATCGGGAACTAAAAAGTCTGAAATGATTATTGAGATGAGTAAACGGAAGTTGTCAAAATGTAGTGTCACTAATAGACATTCAAAAGGTGGCGTTTCGAGCAAAATTTCAGGAAAAATGCCTATTCCCACTGTGGTTAATAATAAGGCATTAACTGGCCCACTTGAACCTAAGGAATGTAATTCTAATCCGATATCAATTAATGGGAAAAAATACAATAAAACGGCTTTAAAAGCGCATGCTATGAAAACTAACAATAAAGATATCAAGCATAATCACTGCAAGAAAAAAGGAGACAACGGCATAAATAAACAGTCTAGTAAGAAGAAAAATAATAACCAGAAGAAAGAACGAAGTGACCATAAAAGCAAACTTGTGAAAGAGTTATTCAGCCCTAAATCGCCCGTATTCTCGTGTAGTATTAAGCCGAATAAAGTAATCATACCAAATTGTAATACAAAGAATCAAGTTCATCGAGAAAATAATAACGAGTTCAGTTTGATGGACATTAATTTAAATGCCCGTAATACAAATGCCAAAGATGTGCCGCCAAATATTAGTATAAGCAGCGTGAAAGAAAATTCTACTGAAAAATCCGATATTTTAACACAAAATGGACCTGTTAAACCACTGAACGAGTCTAAATCTGATGAGAGATCTAATAAAAATACGTTTACAATAACTCCAGTGAGTATTGATAAACTCAGGTATATTAATGCATCTGAACCCTCTACTAGTGTAAAATTAAACTCGCATAAACCAGTACCAGAACAGCCCGTTCAATGTACACCAAATGCCCAAAGCGAACAAGGCAACAACGCCAGGCTTCTTATCGACGATCATAAAGAAGTGATCACTGTTACTGCATCTAAAGAGAAAAGTAATGAGAAATGCAATGTAGCTCAAGCTGAACCACGACCTGCTATTAATAATATACGATCTTTTTATAACGCTCCACAAATTGCGTATCAACATAACCAAAGTGTGAAACCCCAAGTATCATCCTTGCGTGGCTTTACAGTTATTGAAAATGATCACAAAAATAAACAGCAGATGGGTCTTAAACAGCAATCAGGTTCTCACTTACCTATACAGTTTCAAGTATATCAAGGACCGAAGTTTAGAAGACATAATCCAGCACAAGTACCAAGTAAATTTCCTACGCATAAAGTTCTTCTTGCCACACCAAGGCCTCCTAATCCACAAGTTATTGATCCCTCTTACCATCCTAATAATTATCCAAGTAGTAACATGTCTTATCCATATGTTTATCAGAACAATTGGCAGCAAAATATTAACTTGCACCAAAATGTACCTCCACAGAATGTTGGAAATAATTATTGGCCTTGGTTCCCTCCCCATATTCCCCCACCTCCTCCTCCACTGGATCCCCCACCGCCCCCCCCGCCTTCAGAAAATTATGAAAACTCATTGCGAAAGATAGCGCCAAAACCAAATATCTTAGTTGGAATTAAAACTGGTTATGTTGACAAAGTGATGAACTTGAGAGGCCATCCATTATCTAATAAACTTGTTACAATAACGTCTTATAACAAACCAGGTGAACTAAGTAGAAATCAAAGTATAATACCAGAAAAAGACACGAAAGTTCAAAATGAAAAACTAGGTATTAAACCAATGATAGATGAACCAGCTGTTGTTGTTGAACCCGTCACTAGTAAGACAGAGATGTTTCAAGAGTTACAAAAGGAAACTATGAAAATAAACACAATATTAAAAGAGGACATCGCGCAAAGAGAACAACAATCAACTGTGCCTGCTCACGTACAAATTCCAAGCTCAAATGAAACTGTTAAAAATTCAAATGAAGTGTTCTGGGAAGATATTAGTCCCAAGCAGATAAATCAAGAACCAAATACCCAGAAACATGTCCCTAGTTTTGCATGCGACAGTAAAACTCTATACAACAAATGGAAAGAGGATAGCAAACATAAAGTTATAAGTAAACCAGAAGATTTAGGTGCATGGAAAGCTCTTAATGAAAATGTGTCAAAGCCTGGATCGTGTAGTTCCTCAAGAAAAGATGACAAAGTCGGTGATAGCAAGAGGACATCATTTGATACCAATAAAAAGCGATTTTACAAATCTAGAGCAGGACCATTGTGTATGAAGAATAGATCAGGACCTTTCGCCAGATATCAGACTCCTCCACCAACTCAAAGATCACCTACAAACAAAGGATACTCGCCTCCCATACTGCCTATACCGACATTCCAGAAATCCTTAGAAATGTTTGCGAATGATGTGCAAATACAACCTAATAACATAGATATAAACGACAAATGGGATAAACCCAACGAAACCCGCGAAAATCCAGTGAACAAGAGTTCTTTTGAGGAACGCCCAAAAAAGAACATAGAATACTTTTACGTGAACAAAGATGAGAAGACTTTAAAGAAGATAACGCTTCAAGATTATCAGAAGAGAGTGGCGAGAGGCGACGGCAAATGCATTGTTTTGAAGAAGGATAGTTCGTGTAAAAGGGCGAAGCGAAATCAAAGTTCTGAACAAGATCTTGGCTACGATTCAGACGTGACTGTGAAACTTTAATCGACAGCTTTTTGGCTTCGCTTCATCTGTCTAGATAGCGTTGGCGGAATTTAATCTAGGTTCGGTATGAGTACATTCTGTTAGCTAAGCAAACATGTCGGAAAGTTCAGCTATGTCGGGTCAATATAGAAGGAAGATACATCTAGGTGTAAATTTGTCTATGTTCCTAATTTAGATCAAAAGTTTTGCCTACTTATTTTAAGTGTTATATGAATTTGAGTCGTTTTTGCTTAGTTTGTGAATTAAATGTTACAGTAGCGAAAATGTATATTATCTATGTATTTCGTTTAGACAAAATGGTTGTGTTAAGTTCGAGAAGCCAGTGCAATTCACATTATGCTTTTGCAAAACAAGGTATTGTGTATGCCATATTAATATTACCAGCTAGTTGGGGGATATGTATGATTTTTAATAGTTTTGAAAGTTATAAGTACAATATTTAGGCGGTACAAATAGAAGTTAAGAGATTACACAAGAGTACAGTCAGAAGCAATAATATGTTTACACTTTAGGACTTTGTCACATTGAGCCGTCACATTTTTTTTTGCTTCATGTTTAATGTTGAATCATTTATTGTTGTGACAAGGTGCTTAAATCATATTGTTGCTTTTGATTGTTCATATCGTTACAACTGTTGTTATATTTTTGACTGAAGAATCCTATTAGTATTATAATTAGGATACTTGTATAATATTATGTTATACGTTTAAGTTTGTGTACATTCAATGTTTTAGGTACACGTACCTACCTCTCAATTTTATTGTCAATTTATTGACTGACTAGTTTAAATATATATGTCACCGGAAAATAGCAAGAATCGTAAGTTGATCAATTTCCTAGGTAGTTGATTAACTTCCGGAAAATAATAAACGGCAGTTGAAATGTATTATTTAACGTATGTATTTTAGTAAATTGATCATTTTACGGAGTCTTGCCGTAAAATCATCCCACGAAGGTGAGGTGAACGTTGATTGGTTCAATGGCTCACGAGCCGTTATCCCGGCAACCAATCAGGGAAAAGTGTATTAATTTACGGGTAATAGTGCATCGTTAAATAGTACATTGAGCAACGATTGGCCCATTTGAGGACTTTTTTACTTGTGTCAAAATCGTAAATTATTAAATGACTGTCAGGCTACCGTAAATTGATCAACTAACTGAAATCCATTGCGTTAAATAATACATTTCAACTACCGTTTGTTATATTCCGAAAGTTAATCAACTACCTAGGAAATTGATCAACTTACGATTCTTGCTATTTTCCGGTGACATATATCTTCTATACATATAATAAAAATGTAACGAATCGCTGTCTGTACATGGAAGATATATGTGAAAAAATATTATGGGAGGCCTTTATTAATGCAATAGTACCCAAAACAATGAATTTTGGAATTTTTGTCTGTTTGTCGGTTTGTCGGTTTGTCGGTTTGTCTGTTTGTCTGTATGTTTGTGCACGCTAATCTCAGAAACCGCGTATCCGATTAAGATGCGGTTTTCACTAATATATTGCTGGAAGCTTCCCTTAACATTTAGTGTTTGTTTCATGTTAATCGGTCCATAAATAAAACAGTTACGCCGATTTAACTAATCACGTCGAGCCTCCTGTACGTTTGCGCGGGTATATAAAGCGCGCCGAGATATGCGTCGCGCCGCTGCCAGCTGCAGGCACTGGGAGTCATTAAAATCACTAGGTACCCAAAGAAACTATTCCACGCGGACGAAGTCGCAGGCACAGCTAGTAATATAATATATATAATGTGTGTGTGTGAAATTTGTAGCGAGACCGCCAAGACAGTTTCATTGATTTTTTAATAATTACTGTAACTGTTAATTACTGTGTAACCATTAGCTGTCCTCAAAGCAGACACAATAGATAAATAATAATCATTATCATCAGCCCGTGCCAGTCCACTGCTGGACATAGGTCTCTCCTAATCTCCACTTATGTGAGACCATTTTGAGGAGTTGCCCATAATCGCCACGCTGGGCAGGCGGGTTGGCGATCGCAGGGTGTAGCTTCTCGCTCCGGTGACGCTGCTGTCCGTTATCGGTCTGTGATACTTAGCTACTCCTTCGATAGATGAATAATTACTGTGGACTATAAATGCACGGGACAGTCAACGTGTTAATTTGAATGTCTCGTGGCCGAATTTGGCAGAGAATTTAATAATAAATGGAACCGTAATTTAGGGGCCTGCCTTAATACAGCCGGACTGTAAAAATATTTGTCAAACATTAACAGCGGCCGCTGCACGAAGCCTATTTGAATGAAAATCAGATTGTTTGGACTTGGCGTGAGGCTGTTCTATCTTTGACACTTTTAAGTGGTTCAAATATTTCAACTTGTCGTGGCGTTTGAAAATGATCTCACGAAGGATGAATTATACATGCAAAAATGACTTGATATCTTTTAGTTTTTGTATTATATGGAATATTAATATGTATGTATTTAAATAGGAATATTTTTATTTTTGTAACGTATAAGGAAACTGTCTATTTGTTGATTTGATGTTGAACTTGTGGAGTTATAACGATTGTACCTCTTTTCTGGTGTCTTGGTAGACATTGAATAGATAATGTAATGTTGTTAAATGGAACATAGATCAGGAGTTCCCAAACTTTTATCTGTTGTTCTGCACTTGTAATAATTTTTCTGATGGGGTCGCCTTAACTAAAAGATATTATAATCAGCTACATATTTTAAATATTATAAGTTAAAGTTTATGACTGGCTCGATGGCTCATTTGGTAGTGACCTCTGCCTTCTGAGCCAAGGGTCGTGGGTGCGATTCCCGCACAGTAGAAACGTTTGTGTTCATGAACATGTCTGTTTGTATTTAGTCTGGGTGTTTACTATGTATAATATGTATTTATTTACAAAAAAAAGTATCTAAGTAAGTTTATCAGTTGTCTAGTACCCATAGTACAAGCTTTGGCTTAGTGGGGCTAGATGGCGCTGTGTGGCCCAGCGTGGCATGTCTTGGGTTATTTATTTTATTTATTAAACTACATAGTTTTGTTCAGTGGTAGTAGACACTGCGCAGGTTCGATCACCGCACAGTACAAACATTTGTGTATTGGTCAGGGTGTTTGCTTTGAGTAATCTGTTTTAAAGCTACAAGCGTGAATATTATACAAGATATCGAATGTACTGCATTTGACTGCCTCGTTGGTTGAACGGTGGCAAGTGCCACTTGATATACCGGGTTCGAATTAAACAGGCCATAACTGTTACTGGGTTTATTGAGAAATACTGCGAGGCTCAGCGTGACATGTCTTGGGTCATTTATACCCGTATTTACACACGTTACTATGCAACGCATAGACACACAGACACCCCAAAACCTATTCATAGACAACACTTGAGTGCTGGTCGCCATTGTAAATGCTTCACTTCGCATAGTGTTGTTAGGTTTCATAGAAAAGTATTGTTTGTGAATACGGGTGTTATTTATTTACGCTTTGACGGCGCCCCTGGTCCTATTTAAAGCGCCTCTTATGACACCGCGACATTTTGGGAACTCCTGTGTATTAATTGTGTTTGTTATTGTTAAATTTCACTTCACCATAATTTTTATATGAATTGACGAACCAGTGAAAAATTTGTGCCTTGACGTACCTACCAGTGAAAAATACCAAAACTACTATTCAGCGGTACCCCTGTATCTAGGATACCTACCGCTAGTGGTATAATATGTTTACCTATGTGATTTAAAAAATATATTCTTGCATTGAGAAACAATGTTTGTATTCTAGTTAATATTTCTTCCAATTGGGAATATCCAAAGAATTAAATTAAATGATTGTTTTGTAAGAAATGGTTTCATTAATCTCAAAGGCGTTTTCCTAAAAGTGTAGTTTTGTACAGTCAAAAGCAATAATAAGTATGTGTATGTAACTGTCCTTCAATTGAATAAATCGGATTTTCCTAGGCAAAAATCCTAGGACAGTTCTATAAGATCTAAGAATGAATTTCATAGACTGCTTTAGACGTTTAGAAATTTAAGTGTTACGCCTAAGAACTTTGTATCATTGTACCTATAATCCTTACCCGCTTTTGTATGATAAGTTGACGTTTCATTTGTTTGTGTGATAAGGTTCTAAAGTGTATACAATATACATATTATTGCTTTTGACTAGAATCAATAGACATACACACATCATGCCCACGTTTATCTGTTTGATTTCTTCGAATGATTTAAAACTCTGAATTCAAACAAGACATTTATGGATTCAGCCTCATACCCTAGAGCCTGTATGGTCACGCACGGTACGTTTCAACAGAAACTTTTTGCCGCGTACACTCAGGCTGTGGAATGAGCTCCCAGCCGAGGCTCTCCCCCGAGACTACAGTATGGGGTCCTTCAAAAAGGTTGTGAAGAGGTTTTTAAAGGGTCAGCAACGCACCTGTGATACCCCTGGTGTTGCAAGTGTCCATAGGCTACGGTAACCGCTTAACATCAGGCGGGCCGTAAGCTTGTTTGCTAGCCTAGTAGTATAAAAAAAAACTAAATGTATTGTGCAATGCATAGAGTGCATTGTGCATTAAGATTTAAGATATTTCAATATACACATTTCCAGGAAATTACGGTGACGTCAATCTATTCTACATCTACACATATCGTAAAAATTAAGGATAACATTTTGAACGACGGTACCTGCCAGGATGCTCGGCAAGTCTCATCTTTAGTGACACGCACTATACCTGTTTTTTTGCAGTTCATTTTACTATCAGTCATTTGCTCATGTTAGCGTAATATTTATAAGTCCATAAATAAAAATTGGTACACAAAAATAAAATAAAACAATAACATTCTTTATCACAAATACGTTTGATTTCCATCTCGATTTCAATACGAAATTCCAGGCAAACTTTAGCACCTGTACCTACATAGTTATTCAGCCGACCCTTTGTAGCGGCACAATAGGTCCGTTTAATTAATTCCCTTAACAATACAAACACCAGAAGCCTTCTAAAATCCTATCAGTTGAGGGAGTGACGCAGAGGTTTCAACGGGATCGCGGAAAAACGTGGAATTTCTTTTCAAGTGGTGGGTTTTGTTTAGTAGTCCTTTATACAAGGTGACTTTTTAATGACTATCCAATTTTTTTCTGAGGATTAGGTATCGTTATTAGAGCCTATTTCTGCAAAAATAAATATAGTTAATATTTTCACAACAAAGTTATTGTCCTGAATTCATTATAAATTTCGCATGGTTACCATTTCTGGCGTAAATATTTAGTACGCAAAACGATAAATATCAATAGTATTACGAATTAAGTTAAGACGGTATTACCGCAAGTACTACGAAATGGCAACCATGTGAAATTTATAATTGGTTCGGGACAATGAATTTGTTGTAAAAATTTTAACCTATTTTTTTTTGCATAAATGGGCTCTATTAACGATGCCTAATGCCTAGAAAAAAATTGGATAGTGATTAAAAAGTCACCTTATATAGAAACAAAACAAAACAATCAGCTTATTGTAGTCCACTGCTGGACATAGGCCTCCAGTTGTCCGCGACTTTGGACAAACACCTGGAGGCTGATCTATCTATAATCGCCACTGGGCAGGCGGCGTTGGCGATCTCAGGGCGTAGCTTCTCTCTCCGGTGACGCTGCTGCCCATCGTCGGCATGTGGCACCTATTTAGCTACGCCTTATTATTCAGCAGGATGCACCACGGGCAGGTGAGCGGTTTGAAGTGAACAGATGATAGATCGCTCTCTTACATCTCCTTAACCCCCTACAATGCTTAATATAGTGTGGGGTATCTACTGTAGTATAGAGGTACACATATGTATAGTACAGTCAGCGTCAGATATTGTAAGCACGTAAGCTACTAAAATAGATTTATGTTCAACGATAGACAGCCAAAGATATCGTTGCACTGTACATTTTGAAATCCTGAGGTGACGTTGCTTAGTGGGGCAGATACCACTGCGAATTTTGAAGCGTTCCACTTTGTCCCACCAGTGGGGCGTCTCGGTGGCGCAAAATAGAATAATCCTCTCAAATGACTAGACTGCCAACTATCGCATTAAGTGTTTCGTCAAGTTTATTTTACACTAATACCTACCGTTCTCCGTGGATTTTAAAATTCATAGACATTTAAATTCGTGGCAACTCGAATTTGCATCGAAGCCGGACAAACTAGACCGGGTAAAAGAGAAAAAAAGACTTTGTTTACTAAAAATGTAAAAAGCGAGATAAAAGTTGGCGTTCTCAATTAAATGCTTGCGGTGCTTTTGAAACGTAATATTTGGCACAAATAAGTATCGGATATCTGACAACACTGCGGTACCAGAGTTGTTAATTAGCTTTTTCTCTTGTGTCCTGGTAATCGGAACCAATCAGAACAAAGGCGTACACGAAACCTACTCGTAAATCTACATATCGATTAGAAACACCATAATCAGCTTTGCAAACATCCAAAATCGCACAAGGGCCTCAACAATAGGCTATTATGGCTAAAAATTGTAATTAGTCCGTCTTTTAGCTTATTCATAAATAAAAGACACGTATTTTTTATTTGTAAATTAGACTAAAAATTACAAAGTTATAGCCCGTTGAAATTACGCGTGACGTCACTCGGTGAGGCATTTTTACACGAGCTAGTGACGTGAAAGACTCCCACTCCTAACTTTTGATGCCTTGTATCATTGCTAATGCTTATTTGAATGAAAAAAGGAAAGATACGTGTCTTTTATTTTTGAATAAGCTAAAAGACGGACTAATTACAATTTTTAGCCATAATAGCCTATTGTCATTTTGGGGGATTTGCCATAGCTACCACGCTTGGCAGGCGGGTCGGCGAACGCAGTAGGATTTGTTTGTACCCAGGTAAACGCTGCTGCCCGCTTCCTAATATTCTCTTATTCGTTTTCTTGGACCCCTACGGCATGAGATGGAAATTCCAATGTCATCATCATCATCAGCCTATCGCAGTCCACTGCTGGACATAGGCCTCTTCAGTTGTTCGCTACTTAGGGAAAACATTTGGAGGATATACCCATTTTCGCCAAGCTGGGCAGGCGGGTTGGCGATCGCAGGGCGTAGCTTCTCGCTCCGGTGACGCTGCTGCCCGTCATCAGTTTGTGGTATTTAGCTTCGCCTTCATTTGTGATGGTTATACCGCCATCAGTCGGTTGCCAGGACCTCGTTTGTTATTCAGCAGGATGCACCCCGGGCAGGTAAGGTTGGCTTGGAGCGAAAAGATGAAAGGCTGCTCCCTTACATCCCCCGCAAATTGCCTTACATGACACAAAGTAGTGAAGAAATGAACCCTTTGTTTTTTTTTTTTTTTTTTTTTTTTTTATGAAATAGGGGGCAGACGAGCAGACGGCTCACCTGATGGTAAGTGATAACCTTTGTCTTCACACGTCTCTGTAAAACGCATATAAAAGCGAAGTCCTAGCCTCGCTCGTGCCGTAAATCTATTTTCCCTTTACAAGGCTCTGTATTAAATGTGCATTTCACAATAAACGCGCTAGGTGCGATGCGACGCTACAAATATTTACGAGTGTAGCGACGGATCCAATATTTCGGTAAGCTGGGCGTCTTTATTGCATTTTAGACGATCCAGGTGGCATGTACCGTATTTTGGAAGTACAGTAAGCTACCGGTTTATTAGAATTGTAATAAGAATAGATACTTATGCTGTGGGATTTGAGAGGGTTGACTGGAGCACTGATAATTTAATATTTTTGAAACTCTAACATTTTATCATTAAGTTTCATAATTCGCCACGGGAGGCAAAAAGATTTAGTGAACCTTAACTTATCTTAGCACATCCTTTATGGATGTAGGTATTTTTTTTTTTTTTTTTTTTTTTTTATTCTTATTGGTCCTTTTTTGTTTTGGGTCTTCCTAAAAGTCTCATATTTACTTATTTGTTTGTAGCACACTACCTTCTTACTGTTTCTGCTTAGCCCAATGGTTGACTGGTAGAGAATGCCTACGCGGCATTAAGTCCGCCTTTTGTACAAATTTTATGTGCAATAAAGATTAAATAAATAAATAAATAAATATGGTCAACCGCAAAGAATCTTGTCCTGTCTGTTATATGAAAATTCTATAATAATTAAAAGTACTAGAAATTTCTTAATAACCATAATGGATTACCCGGAATTTATAATTGATAGAAGTTCTAAACTTCAAAAAAGTTGATTGATCACTTCTATTATCACCTAATTGGAGTCGATTAGATATCAATCATGGACCTAGACAGATCGAACTTGTGATACTAGACTTAGTAAATACCTAGACACAAAATCAACTCTTCAGAAGCGTCCTTACCTGATTGTTGATTTTGTGAACACTCAGTTGTCAGTGAGCATATCAACATGCCAAATTGCTTTACCAGGAACTGCAAAAATAAATCTTTGTGTAGTAAGTACATTATGGTTTTAAGCTAGGAAAAATAAAATAGCCTCTCTTACATTATGTACCTAGATCTGTACGTGTGGTTTCCGGTTTTACAATAGGAGGAGTATGAGATGGATTCATCTCATTCCGTGGCCGTCGTAAAGGACGACTAAGGGGAGTATCAGGAACCGGGCAGCAGCGTTTACCTGTGTACGAATAAAACTTACTGCGGTCACCAACCCGCTTGTCAAGCGTGGTTACTACGGCATACTATTATTTGGGGGGATCAAATGACTTGTCATTGGGAGATTCCTACGTCCAGCAGTGGGATAGGCTGGAAATGATGATGATATCGTGACGGTCTCCATAGGCCTCTCTCATCTCCACGGCTGTGTTCCACTCCGGGTGGGAGCACGTGAGGACCAAGAAGCGGTTCCGTGCGGTGATTGGGTTCGCCATCGAGATCACCCGCCTGTCAAGTGAGGTGACAATGGCAAATAAAGTGTAGGGGTTCCGGAGCTCGTGGGGTGAGCGCTGCATCGGCAGCCGGGGGTTAGAGCCGGGCCGGCATGGCGGTGACAACTGACAGGTGACTGCGGGTTAGTTCTTTGTTGTCGCAGCGACTTGGGCTCCTCTTTCGCTTCCCATCAGGCGTAGGGAAGCCATTATGTCGTGCTACTATGAAAAAAAATGGACTCTGTCGAGTTTGTAGTTTATAGTCATATGGCTACTCTTACCTGAACGTGGTTCATTGAAATAAGAAGCACACAGTTCTGAAAAGAACTATTTCACTCGTTTCGTTTCGTGTGTTTCACTGATAGTGGCTCTGAAAAGAGCCGTGGTTACTTTTTCGTGTGTTATCTGAGAAGTCATATCTATAATAATATGTCGATCCTCGTGTTAGATAAATCAAAAAACTACAAAAAGGTAACAGTAACCTTTCATGAATAAAATAAATTATAATTGAACAGGGCATGTTCATTAAACTTCGCTAGCCCGTTGTTAAAACTTTGGAATAATAGAACGATTTAAACTTCCTTTCATTACAAGCGTTTATAAGGAAAATTAAATCGTTGGAAATACAAAGTTGCTACGAAGAAAGATGGACGTCCCAGCCAAGACCAGGATTACTGACCCTCAGAAACGTTTCTTGAAAAAGATGTGTAATTTGCTGTACTATATAGGAATGGGAGACTATTGGTACGAGAAGACAGAAAGAAGCAACAGGCACAGAATGTTGTACACCGTCTACGCTGTGCTTGTTAATACGTATCTTCTGTTAATTACTTTGAACGAACTTTTAGCACACTTGAGGTCGGACTTAACGCTGAAAGAGAAGAATGACTTGATTCAATTCTGCATGGCCCATCCGTCGCTTTGCGCGAAATTCGTCTCGTTGTACTTCCAGAAGAGTCGAATTAAGGTGCTGTTTGGAAAGATGCTTGATGGAGAAACGTATAGGTCTTTGGAACTGGAGAAGGAGTGTGTGAAGAAGGCGACTCGGTATTGTGTCACGCTGGCCGTGATCACGTATATGACGCTGTTCATGACTACAGTGGATGCGTTTTTTTCTTACAAACAAGGTGAGTTGTTGACTGAAGACGGCAAGGTAGGGGAGACCGGGTACAAAAGTAACGGCGGGTCGAAAGTAACAAATGCTCTCTAGATTTATCCAATAGGCGAAAGGTAGCTTTTCCGGTGATAGTCAGGATACAGGACTATCACCTGAAGCCGGCAAAGCGACATTTCCGACCATTGGATAAATCTAGAGAGCATTTATTTTCGACCCGCGTTACTTTTGTACCCGATCTTCCCTACTGCGCCCTGCGGTGTTGGGATTAGAGTTATCCCTGCTTGTTGTAGGAGGCGACTAAAAGGGCCTTTGGGGTGAGTGCGTCTACTTTGCCCCACCAAGGCGCCCCACCTGTGGGGCAAAGTAGATTGCTTAAAAATAGTGCCCCACTGCTACGATTTTAGTTATTAAATTACCTAACTATTTCTACTTCCCATATTGCTATGCGCTCCTGCTAAATATCAGACAACATCACATACATTACTCAGTGGGCAAACATCTGGAGGATATACCTATAATCGCCATGCTGGGCAGGCGGGTTGGCGATCGCAAGGCGCTGCTTCTCGCTCCGATATCGCTGCCGTCCGTCATCGGTCTGTGGTATTTAGCCTACATTGTGATGGTTATACCGCCACCAGTCGGTTGCCAGCGCCTTGTTTGTTATTCGGCAGAATGCAGCACGGGCAGGGTGAGTAACAAAACTTAGCATTTACCTATTTATCCTGGTCTAAATTCTTCGCTGTCGTTATTAATCTCTCTCTCTCTCTTCCAGGCATTCCATTCCGTCTCGAAGTCTCTTTTATCCCGGGACAAATATTCCAAAACGGTACCTTGCGGGAGATCTTGAGGTCTGTCAACGATATCCACTGGTGGTGCCTCGTCACTAACATGATTCTGGTGGACGGAATTTCCTTCACATCCCTCATTTACCAGGGATACAAGTTTAGGTCCGTGAGTGACTACTTTGAGGGTTTGAGGATCAAGACAATGAGTAATGCTGAGACGAAGAATGAGGAAGTCTGCGCGGAAGAATACGAGAAAGATTTCATTGCCGGGATTAAGCTTCATCAAAATGCTTTATGGTAGGTTCGAGTATTCTTCTTCTTCGTCCTGTCCGTGCTTCCATTTCAGTCAGGGTCGGGTCTCATTGTATCTACTTCGCGTTAGGATACGATCCTGGGTTGTCGTAGATGTACCTACCTAAGGTTAAATGTCTCCACAGGGCCGTCTTAAGTACATTCGGCGCCGGACTCAACCTGCGCCCTCGTGGAGGGGGGGGGGGGGGGGGACCTACGCCGCCCCCCTTGCACCCCTGGTAGAGACGGCCCTGTGCCTCCATGTCACCTTTTATTTTAGGTATTGACGGAATATTTAGGGATGGATGCATATAATGGGTTGGTTGTGTTACATGACGAATGAGCTCAGGACGAGCCCTGCGGCATGGTGCGTTACAGAATACTACCGATGAACGCGTTGCCGTTCTGAGATGAGGTTAGGTGGCGTCCGGCTGGGCATCTCGACTCTCCCCAGATGGAGTCCTATTAGCGGACCACCGTCGGATTTAGTGGGTATTCTCCCCTAAATAGAAGTGAGTCCCACATACCTTACAGGGCAAATGGATTTGACTTGCTTGATACTAATATTAATTATTTATTATCAAAGATTAGATAAGAGATTTTCCGGATTTTCCAAACTAATTTTGTTGTAGGTGTGCTCGAAATGTGCAGTCATCCTTGGGAAATATATACGGCGCTCAGATTATTTTATCGTCTTCATGTCTTGTTATATGTTTGATAAAACTTGTTGTAAGTAATTAATAACCCAAGTCTTGAGTATTTTTGTATTGTATAAGCTATGTTTAACTTTACTTAAACTCTAAACTGATATCTTGGTTGCAGGCCACTAAAGAAGGCATGGCATTTCTTGTAGCTAACTTTTTTTATATAGCTTGTCTTTTGATGCTGAATGGCGCTTATATGATGGCTGCAGGAGATATCACGTATGAGGTAAGATCAAATGACCAACCCGCCTACCCAGCGTGGCGATTATGGGTATATCCTTCAGATGTTTGCCCTAAGTGGTGTACAACTGAAAAGGCCTATGTCCAGCAGTGGACTGCAATAGACTGATGATGATGATGTCCAGCTGTGGGCTGCGAAAGGCTGATTATGATTTGGTGACGCCAGGCCTCCCTCATCTCCACGGCCATGTTCCACTCCGGATGGGAGCACGTGAGGACCAAGAAGCGGTTCCGCGCGCTGATCGTGCTCGCCATCGAGAGCAGCCAGCGGCCGGTGTTCATGACCGCCTTCGGAGTCATCACGCTGTCCTACCAGAACTTTATCACGGTTGGTGCCTTTTTATTCTGAAGAAATGTTTACTCGGGAAAGAACTTACGCCTTCAGAAACCTGAGGGGCGGCACCCTGACTCGAGGTAGAAGAGAGGCAGGGAATACCCACTATAACTCCAGTCCTACTAAAACAATTGGTCTTGGAAAACCCCACGGCCCTGGTACCGCCAGCTCAGTCCGCACTTAAAAAAGGGAGTTTTAAGTGCGGACCTAGGGGGGAAGGAGTGACAAGAGCGGCCCAGAGGGTTAGCCTACTCCCGTCTGAGGAAGACTGGGTAACGGCTGGTACCTGAAATATATCTGTATCGATATCGAATCTTCGCGGAAATCCTATGACGATTGCGAAACTCCGGATAATTGTAATCTAGAAATGAATTTGTAATCAGACAGTGTCCCGATTACACTTTACTTCTTCACCCGAATAATAGGCGTTGCAACGATCTGTCTGTGTGTGGCCAGTGTGGTCAGTAATACGTATTAATTTAATGCAAGTAATACGTAGTACGTATTACTTCCATGGTCTGACATAATCATCGCTTTAAATAGAAAGAAATAGGTACTCTTGAATTTTAATTTTGAGTGTAGCCCGATCATAATGTACTTACGCACCTTGTCTGTACCAAGGAGGAAAAATACTTGCACAAATTGCAAGAAATTTTCCTCCTTGGTCTATCACACTTGACGTCTGACATGATTCTGCTCTTAAATTGCCCCTTTCTATTTTCAGGTGATACGATCTTCATACTCGTTTTTTGCAGTGATGTATTAAGGAAAATAAATATAGCTACATGTATTTTATGAATAAATTAATCTATATTCATAGACATCTGTTATTCAAATAATAATCATCGTAGTCAAAATCTACAATTAGTGCAAAGCCATTAAAAAAAAAAAATCTACAATTTACATTTAAAAATATTGTGTTTTATTTATTGCAATATTTTGTCTTCTCATCAGTTTATCAAGATTTAGATACATATTGAATTACTTTGCCAGTATATTAATGACTTTAGTTGACTAAGACACAGTAGACTGAAGTTAGATTTTACTTAATGCCAATTACAGAACAATTATGAACTTGGCATATTGTACAAGTACATAATTTCCGGTGCATTTAGTCTTACCTAACTACATAATTTATTGGAACATAAATACCGTGATAGACATATTCGAACGTGCTAGAATAACGAAATTGGCATTTCGTTAATTTAATGAAGACAAATTGAGCTGGATGCGTCAATTATACTTCGCTGGTCTGTAGTTAACACTTGAGAATAATAGAACAATTTGCCCTGCCCTTCATTATTATGAACTTACTTCATTGCAATTGAAATTGACTGAAATATAAAGTTACTACGAAGCAAGATGGACGCCTCCGAGAATCTGAAAACTAGTCACCCTCAGAAATATTTTCTAAAACTGATATGTAGATCCCTTTACTACATAGGGATGGGAGACTATTGGTACGAGAAGACAGAGAGAACCAAAGTCCATAAGAAAATGTATATCGTTTACGCTGTTCTTATAAACGGGTATCTCTTATTGTCCACTCTGAATCAGCTCTTAGCCCATTTTAGGACAGACCTGACTTTGAAGGAGAAGAACGATTTAATTCAATTCTCCTTGGCCCACCCATCCCTTTGCGCCAAGTTCATCTGCTTGTTTCTCCAGAAAGATCGGCTTAAAGTTCTATTTGAGAAACTGATTGAAGGGGATTCGTATACGTTTAGATCTTTGGACGTGGAAAAGGTATCTGTTAAAAAGGCGATTCGGTATTTTGTGGCGTTGTCCACCGGAACGTACGCGGCTGTGCTGTTTTCGACGATAGATGGATTTTTATCTTCTAAAAGAGACGGTAAGATATAGCACTGAAATACAGCTCATTAGATACAGTTTGTCCAGTGAAATACCCTTTTTTACCCTTCAAATTTTAGTAGGTGCACGGCGTCTTTAGAATACATACCCATCATCATCATCATACCTGGAGGATATACTCATAATCGCCACGCTGGGCAGGCGGGTTGGCGATCGCAGGGCGTAGCTTCTCGCTCCGATGACGCTGCTGCCCATCATCGGCCTGTGGTATTTAGCTACACCATTAATTATGATGGTTATACCGCCACCAGTCGGTTGCCAGTGCCTCGTTTGTTATTCGGCAGGATGCACCACGTGTAGGTGAGGTTGGCTTGGAGCGAAAAGATGGTAGGTCGCTCCCTTACATACCCATCACCTTTGAGAAATGATTTGCATAATCGGTTTTGAACGGCCCGTCTCTGGTTATATTCTGCGACTTTTAATAGGTATTGCCTTGTTTCTAGTCCACGTGGTTTTCGGATTTAGAACAACACCACCACATCTCATCCCATGGGTGTCGGAGGTCATTTGGCTGCGGTATTCTATAGTGTGGAGATCCTTCACCGGACGGGTGGCTCAATTCGAGCGAAGATTCGCTATGCCCTACCCATCTAGCTTCACTAAATCACCTTTGTTCCAGGTACTCCATTCCAAACAGAAGTGTCTCTAATCCCAACAGGATCTCAACTTGGTGCTTTCTGGTCCTTTATTAGATGCCTTCACGTCTTGCACTGGTGGTGTATTGTCACGAACATGTTATTAGTAGACGCGATCTCTTTTACCTCACTGATCTTCCTTGGATATAAGTTTAGACTGGCTTGCATGTACTTCGAACAGTTGAGGGTTAAAACTAAGGACAACTGCAAGAGTAAGAGTGACAAAGACTGTATGGAGGAATATGAGAAGGGTTTAATTACTGGGATTAAGCTGCACCAGGATGCTTTATGGCAAGTACTTTTATCATAGTGGTGCAAAGTGCGTGTTAAGTCTTATGTCCAACCGTCTTCTAAGCCAATGCTTAGGAAGCTCTTATCGGTCAATATCATCGGCTTCCTAAGTAAAGACGCTTCGCAGGTCAGCCGTCGGCTTTACAGGTACAAAGAACTGCACTGGTCTATTCCCACACCCGTTCCATTCTGTGTAATACTGTATTATGTTTTTTTTTTATAGTAGCTCGACATAATGGCTTCCCTACGCCTGATGGAAAGCGAAAGAGAAGGCCAAGTCGCTGTGACAACTGGCAAGTAACTGGTCCTGTCAGTTGCCACTGCCATGCCGGCCCAACCCTTACCCCCCATGAGCTCCGGAGACCCTACTCACCAGCAGAAACACGACCCGGAGGTCATTTGGCTGCGGTATTCTATAGGGTGGAGGTCCTTCCCCGGACGGGCAGCTCAATTCGAGCGAAGATTCGCTATGCCCTACCTCTCTTAAAACCTACCTCACTACTGTATTATGTAGTGCTTTAGCTAAGTTTTTAGTAAGATGGTATACATTTATGATAACTTTATGGTAAATAAAAATTCTATTCTATTCTACCTTCGCAGGCATACTTACAGGTAGACCTCTCCGGCAGACTGTAGCGTGTATGACCGACGTAACTTGTACAGGCACCTACAGAAAGCTAACTTTAACTGTCTATCCCCAAATTTCCTTATTGTAATACAGCTTGGTTTCACTTCACCTGATGGAAAGCGAAAGAAACCACTCGCTGCGGCAACGGACAAGTAACCAAAATAATAAATTGCCAGTTGCCACCGCCATGCCGGCCTGTGCGATAACTCTATGGCTATTTCATTTATAGTAGCTCGACATGGCTTTCCTACGCCTGATGGAAAGCGAAAGAGAAGCCTAAGTCGCTGTGACAACCGACAATTAACTGCTGTCAGTTGCCACCGCCATGCCGGCCCAACCCTCCAAGAGCTCCGGAAACCCTATTCACCGGCAGAAACACGACCTGGAGGTCATTTGCCCTTAACCGGACGGGCGGCTCAATTTCGAGCTTTCGCTTAAAGATTAGCTATGCCCTCCCTACCTCTCTTTACATTGACTGATCCTAAAACGCAACAGAAGTTAAACGCTTATTACACCACCCGGTTTCAAGGGACCCTAACTCTAAATAAGGGTGGTGTAATAAGATTTAGGGTAAGTGTCCCGATTTAGGGCGATCGGATCATCCTGATCTGCCTAGCTACCTAACCGATCTGCCGATCGTGTAATGTAATAACATTTAGAGCGATTATCGCGTATCAACTGATTTAGGAACCGATTTTCAGAGTAGTGTAATAAGCGACGCACTAACTAGGGTACCCGCCCACCCGGCGTGCAGTGCCCTGAATACCGGGCGGTGTAATAAGCCTTTTAATTTTGTTTAATAAGCATGTTTGTTTTCAAGGTGCGCACGCACCGTGCAGTCCTCTCTAGGAATTATATATGGGGTTCAAATTATTGAAACCACTTCAATACTTGTTATGTGCATGATAAAACTTGTTGTAAGTATTATATTTATTTATTCTTTATTGCACTATAGAAATAGTTTACAAAAGGTGTACCTACTTAATGCCACATAGGCATTCTCTACCAGTTTACCATTGGGCTAAGCAGAAACAGGGGGGGCCTGGGCCCTGGACACTTGCCCATAGTGCCCACTGGGAAAGGGGTCTGATATTGTCATATTGATGACAGACTCGGTAGCTCATTTGGTAGTGACCTCAGCCCTCTGAGCGAAGGGTCGTGGGTTCGATTCCCGCACAGTACAAACATTTGTGTTCGTGAAACATGTCTGTTTGTATTGGTCTGGGTGTTTCCTATGTATAATATGTATTTATTTACAAAAAAAAAAGGAATCTAAGTAAGTTTATCAGTTGTTTAGTACACCCATAGTACAATCTTCGGCTTATAGTTCATTCGCGTTAAGAAAATAGTGACTGACAGGTCACTGACAGGCCACTAGCCAATTAAAACGCTAGAAATTATAATTTAGCGTTTAGTTTGGGGCTAGGTGGCGCTGTGTGGCCCAGCGTGGCATGTCTTGGGTTATTTATTTATTTATTATTGATTATGTTTCAGGCTACTAGAGGGAGTTTCACGTTTCTCTTGGCCAACTTCTTTTACATAGCTTGCCTTTTGACGCTGAACGGTGTGTATATGATAGCGGCGGGAGATATAACATTTGAAGTGAGTATCACCCATTTACTGACTCGCCATCTAACGTCTTATGAGGAGGTTAATATCCGTGGGATGTAAAAGACGACCAATCATCTTTCGCTCCAAGCCACCCTCACCTGCCAGTGGTGCATCCTGCCGAATAACAAACGAGGCGCTGGCAACCGACTGGTGGCGGTATAACCATCTCAATTGAAGGCGTAGCTAAATACCACAGACTGATGACGGGCAGCAGCGTCACCGGAGCGAGAAGCTACGCCTGCGATCGCCAACCCGCCTGCCCAGTGTGGCGAGGACCTGCAGAAGCCTATGTCCAGCAGCCGATTGCTTTAGGCTGATGATGATGATGATGAATATCTGTGCCACAGCTTGTACCCAAAGACTAGAAATATTTAGAAGCTCATGTGAAACCTAAATACACCACAATCGCAAATAAACCTACTGCGATCGCCTACCCGCCTGCCAAGCGTGGTGACTAAAACGA
>CM062092.1:14570760-14729573 GCA_031163375.1 Conogethes punctiferalis | reverse complement strand
TGGCTCGATGGCTCATTTGGTAGTGACCTCTGCCCTCTGAGCCAAGGGTCGTGGGTTCGATTCCCGCACAGTACAAACATTTGTGTTCATGAACATGTCTGTATGTATTGGTCTGGGTGTTTTCTATGTATAATATATATTTATTTACATAAAAAAGTTTATAAATTAGTAAGTTTATCAGTTGTCCAGCACCCATAGTACAAGCTTCGGCTTAGTTTAGGGCTAGATGGCGCTGTTTTGAGGGGCGCTCTCCTCCCGGGCACGGGCATAATCTGCTATGCAGACGATACCCTACTCACTGCCCGGGGGAGGAGCTACGAGGAAGCTGCACGTCGGGCTGCTGCTGGCGGCTCCTTGTTGGTCCGGCGGATCCAGCTGTTGGGATTAAGGGTGGCGCTAGACAAAACCGAGGCCATCTTCTTCCATGGGCCTCGGATGCGCCGCCCTCGTGACGCCCATATCACCGTTGAGGGCGTCACCATAACTGTAGGGGACTTGATGAAGTACCTGGGTCTGCTTTTGGATGTGCGATGGCAGTTTGGCCCGCACTTTAGCGGGCTGTCATCGCGCCTCCTAAAAGCCGCGGACGCTTTTTCTTGGCTCCTCCCAAATTTGGGAGGGCCAAAGACCCACTGTCGGAGGCTCTATGCGGGCGTGTTGCGCAGCATAGCGATGTATGGGGCGCCGGTTTGGGCGGATGTTGTCTCTCGCCGGCACAACGTGAAGCACCTCCGGCGCCCCCAGAGGGCTATCGCCCAGCGCGTCTCACGGTCCTATAGGACCGTGGGCTTTGACGCGGCTTGTGCACTGGCCAGCACCCCTCCCTGGGAGCTCGAGGCTCAGGTGCTGGCCACTGTCTACCTGTGGACGGCTGAGGAGCGGGCGCGCGGGGAGCGTCCCGCCCCTGCGGAACGAGGAGCAGTGCGGAGGGAGGCGAATGAGGAGATGGTCCGCCTCTGGACTGAGGATCTCGCCTCCGCACAATATGGGCGCAGACTTTTGGGCGCATTGGGCCCAAATCTAAAGGAGTGGCTCGAGCGGCAGCATGGGTTCCTCACGTTTCGTCTGGTGCAGGTATTGTCTGGGCATGGATGCTTCGGACAATATCTG
Source organism: Conogethes punctiferalis (assembly GCA_031163375.1). NCBI lineage: Eukaryota > Metazoa > Arthropoda > Insecta > Lepidoptera > Crambidae > Conogethes > Conogethes punctiferalis. Next base: position 14,728,463 of record CM062092.1, on the reverse strand, counting down.
CATCGGATCGGACGGGAGGAATCCACTGCTTGCCACGAGTGTGATGCCGAGTGTGACACGGCAGATCACACATTGGCCGTTTGCCCGGCGTTTAATGGTCCCCGAGCCGTTTTGGTCGGCTCGGTGGGGCCGGACTTGTCGCTCCCAGCAATAATTCCATCCATGCTGGGGAGCCGCGCGTCTTGGACGGCTATGGCCTCCTTTTGTGAGACGGTCATGTCCCAAAAGGAGGCCGCGGAGCGGGAGCGGGAGGATGATCCCAACGCTCCTCCGCTCCGCCGACGCAGGGGTGGCAGAACGCGGCGACTCTTTCGCCGCCTGATGCCGCTTGATGGGGCCCAGCGGGTGGTCGGTGCCGGGGCGCCTCCACCCGCCTTGCACGGGTCCCCTCTGTTGGACGGGAGTGGGGTCATCCCTTCGGGCCTCACTTCTGTCGCTCCTCCCTAGGGGGTGAGCCGGTTCGGGTCCGCCCTTCTTAGGGCAGACAGCGCTGGCGATGTCGTGGTAGTTCTGGATATCCAGGTCCCACGGCACCGTCTCCCAAAGGCGCATGACGAAGGGTCCGGTGTTTTTAGTGGGTATTTCCCGCCTCACTTCCATCATTCCGAGGCGGTGATGAGTCCCACATAGCCCGCTGCCCCCCGAGCAGCGTGGTATGCGTAAATGCATTTTCACCGGAACAAAAAAAAAAAAAAAGGGCTAGATGGCGCTGTGTGGCCCAGCGTGGCCTGTCTTGGGTGTCTGGGTTATTTTTATTATCATCAGCCTTTCGCAGTCCACTGTGCTGGACATATACATGCTGGCCTCTCCAGTTATTCGCCACTTTCGTAAAGCATCCGGAGGCTTTACCCATAATCGTCCCATAAACGCTGGGCAGGCGGGTTAGCGATCGCAGGGCGTTGCTTCTCGCTTCGGTGACGCTGCTGCCCAGTTGTTCTGACACAATGATCTCTTAAAATTTTAGTTAACTACCATATGCAGGAAACTCTTCCAACCTCCCTTTGGATTACAAACCTTTTTACAGAATACATATCACCGCCGCATCTTTTCGACAGTGGACTGTAATAGGCTGATAATGATTGTGTCAGAAATATTCATGGCCCGCTAAGTCTTCGAGATGTAAAGTACCCCCGACCAGAGGCAAGTTCCCGGCTCACTTATTCATCGGGATTATTCCTGTGCGCCCCGCCGAACGCCCGCCAACTTGTATAGATCTGTGACAAGTTTGCGCATGAATCGGTTTGCATGTTTCACTAGGGTTTTTGCTTAAACTTTGACTTGGGACTTAAGAAATACAACTATTGATATAGCGTATTTTTGTTTTATCACCGTGTGGAAATCGAAAGAGAAGCCCAAGTCGCTGTAGCTAGACAGTTACTTGTCAGTTGCCGCCGCCATGCTCCGGAAACCCTTCTCACCGGCAGAAACACGACCCGGAGGTCATTAAATTTGGCTGAGGTACCGCAGCCAAATTCTATAGGGTGGAGGTCCTCCCCCTTCTACTGTCTAGGTCCAGGTGCTATCTGACACGATGGACCCTAGACTAGACCCGAGATTTGAATCCCGGGTCTGGCCAAACATTGTTAGCTGGGTAGCAAATAAATCACTTAAGTATTTGGTATAAAACAAAATTGGCAATGATACGTGCCCGCCCCCGTGAAGCACGTTAAGCTTTCAACTTGTACCCGCTTACTCGTAAGTCGAATATTTAGAGTCAGAAAGAGTTGGTTATTTGCGCTAATGTGATAACAGTGTACAAAATTGTTTAAAAAATATGTTTTCTCTGAAACGATAAGTATCTAAAGTACCCTTATTTCTTTAATATTCCCATTACGGGGAGCGTCGTTTAGCGAAGTGGGAGCCCTGTCTGGAGGTCTGTCGAGACAGACTTTCAATTTGGGTTCAAGTTCATAAAGGACCTTTAAAAACTATATTGTTCAAAAACGTTTAACTGGATTATACTCGTATATTAGGGATTTTATCTTGTCCCTTATCATCATCATCAGCCTCTATCAGTCCACTGCTGGACATAGGCCTCTCCCAATGTTCGCCACCTTGATCGTTCCTGAGTTTCTCGCATCCAGCACTCGCCAGCCGTCTTGCGCAAATCGTCACTCCACCTGGCCTGAGGGCGTCTTACACTGCGTTTGCCGAGACGCGGTCTCCACTCCAGAACTCGTTTACCCCAACGGTTATCGGTTCTGCGGCTGATGTGGCCAGTCCACTGCCACTTCAGCTTGCTAATCCGGTGAGCTATGTCGGTGACTTGTCCCTTATGTATGCAGCTAATTGGTCCCGGTCACTGACAAGCAATAGTGATCCTATTGTGTTAGTTTTTCAGCAGCCAGAGCCATAAGGTAACAATTTTAATATGCGCCTATGTAGCATTTCAAATGCGGATAAGGCGGTCTAGACGTACCTAACTGAAAAATCTTACCTTCTAGGTATCAGTCTTTTAAGCTTTATCCTTCAACTAGCTGTGCCAGCGGCGTCGCACGCTTGGATATCGGGTTTCAAAAATAACGGACTTCCATAAAATACTTATACCTATACCTAAGTTTTAAGTTAGACCTCTAGTAATACATTAGTGAAAATCGTATTCAATTTCATGCAGTAGTTTTTGCAGTAATTTCTCCCGTTTTCTTAACATTTCCCTTCACTGCTCTGCTCCTATTAATAGTAGCGTGATGAAAAGTACCCTATAACCTGCCCAGGAGTATGAAAAATAATTGTACCAAGTTTCGTTAAAATCCGTTGAGTAGTTTTTGTTTCTATAACGAACATACAGACAGACAGACAGACAAAAATTTTACTGATTACATTTTTGGCATCAGTATCGATCACTAATCATCCCCTGATAGTTATTTTGAAAATATATTTAATGTACAGAATTGACCTCTCTACAGATTTATTATAAGTATAGATAGATAGATTGAAAAATCCCATCTTAGTCAGATTTTCACAGACTTTTTTAATAAAATATTTGGTGCCAATCCACTTTTATCCAACAGGCGACATTTTATGTAGGTTTTATTGTAACGTTTTTATGTTTGCTACGACATCTGTTCGCGAAACGCTTTGAATATTACATTCATTTTTACACCCAAGGTGGAGGGACCAAAATAAAACACTTTTGTCAAATGGTCGTGATATGACAACATAGATTGCTCGAAAAATTTACCGTAAAAGGTAATATAAATACCTGGAAAGATCTAGAAGGGGCATTGTGAATAACAATGCATACCTATTTGCTCTGTCGGAGGCTCGGATCCAGAAACTAAACGTTGTATGAAAGCCATTAAATTTTTACATAGGTACTAACTACAGCAAGAAAGTAGCGCCAGTGACAGAAAAGTTCAGGTGTAGCAGATTAGCATGGCTTGGGCATATTATGAAAAGGGATGAAATGAGAGGCATGTAACGAGACGAGTATTGAGTATGAATGTGGAAGGATATAGAGGAAGAGGAAGACCGAAAAAGGAATGGAGGGACTGTGTGAGAAATGATATGCGTGTCAAAGGTGTGAGTGTGGAGATGACGGCTGATAGAGAAGAGTGGAAGGAGAAAACATGTTGTGCCGACCCCACTTAGAGCGGGATAAGGGCAGGAGAATGATGATGAGGTACTAACTACAGCCTATGACTCTTCCCGCAGGAATACCTATCAGTATCTAACATTCAGTGAAATGATAAAATCCCAATGAAATGTTAGGTTTCATCAAAACCCGTTTAGTAGTGCTAGTACTTTTCTACCACCTTCTTTCTACCAAACAAATTTTCGCATTTATAGTATTAGTCGTCAACATCATCAGCCTGCAAACACCCACTGCTGGACGTGGGCATCCCTTAATGACAACTGTCATTGATCGAACTGTCATTGCTCCTCGCTCCGGTGACGCTGCTGCCCGACATCGGCCTATTACCATACAGTCATCGGTCTGAGGTATTTAGTAAGCCTTCAATTGTGATGCTTATACCGCCACCCGTCGGTTGCCGAACCCTCGTTTGTTATTCAACAGAATGCACCACGGGCAGGTGAGGTTGGCTTGGAGCGAAAAGATGATAGGTCGCTCCGTTACATCCCCACCAGAACTCAATCCTCATCCACTCAATACCGTTTAATATCAATCTTTGTCTTTTAAACAACGCAAGAGCCTACGGATTCCGTCACCCGCCTCATCTCGCGTAATTTTGCTAAGCGACATTTTGTCCACATCAGCCAAGATTAATGACTCCAAGTAATTAATCGACGGCGGTGTGGGCGGATTTACCCAAGGGCGAGCCCTTAGACCCGGCCCTTATGTCACTGCGCGGCTAATCAAGCAGCCTGGGCTTTAGATGCTAAACAAATTATATTTTTTAGGAAACTTTAAAAGCGAAGGGGTTTTTATATCCTGTTATTTTAGAGGGACGTAAGGGAGCAACCTATCATCTTTTCGCTCCAAGCCAACCTCACCTGCCCGCGGTGCATCCTGCCGAATAACAAACGAGGCTTTGGCAACCGACTGGTGTACTGACACCAGTGATCTATGGTATCGGCTTGTGGTATTTAGCTACGCCTTCAATCGGTATAGTCACAACTCGTATACCTACTATACCTAGTTTAATCGGTATAGTTATATCGATTGAGCTAGGTATACCTAGTTCAATCGGTATAATTATACCGATTGAACTAGGTATAGTAGGTCTGGCAGGGATGTGGCCGTATGCTTCGCCGCTACCCGTGTCCCTGCTACTTGCTGCCCACTGGCGACACAGGGGGGTTTAGTGGGTATGCCTTCCCATTTTGGGAGGTGTGAGTCCCACACACCATGCCGACTCCCCCCGGAGGCGGCATGAAGGTGCCTAATGCATTCTTCTCTAGGAAAAAAAAGGTATAGTAGGTCTGTCTTACATTCCGGTGACTCTGGCGTCTATCATGTTAAGCGTATGCTGTTATGCAAAAGTACCAAATTCACACGGAATTAATCAACTTTACTACAGCTAAAACTAAAATATTGGGCTCGTTTTTCGTAAACATTTCGCTGGAAACTAAAGAGCATTTTTATTTCCATGACAAAGGCTACGCTGATGTCATTGGCTATTTATTCCATTGCACTCGGAGCGAATTTGTCAATTTGAATAGACTGCACAATAAATTTTGGCAAAAGCCATTTATATGAGATAGGTATTTTTTAGGGGAGTTGTACATAATAATGCAAACATATTAGAATTTTTGTGTATTATGTAGCACCAGCGACTTATCATCTTCTCGCTCCAAGCCAACCTCACCTGCCCGTGGTGCATCCATCAGAATACCAAACGAGGCTCTGGCAACCGACTAGTGGCAGTATAACCATCACAATTGAAGGCGCAGCTAAATACTACAGGCTGATGGGGGATAGAAGCGTTACCAGAGCGACGATGTAAGGTCATCATCATATTCATTATCAGCAGCAGCCTATCGCAGTCCACTGCTGGACATAGGCCTCTCCACTTTGGGCAAACACCTGGAGGTTATTCCCATAATCGCTACGCTGGGCAAGTGGGTTGGGTATCGCCGGGCGTAGCTCCTCGCTCCGGTGACGCTTCTATCCCGGCATCGGCCTGTTGTATTTAGCTACGCCTTCAATTGTGATGATTATACCGCCACTCGTCGGTTGCCCGCGCTCGTTTGTTATTCGGCAGGATGCACCACGGGCAGGTGAGGTTGGCTTGGAACGAAACGATGATAGGACGCTCCCTTACATCCTTGAATCCAGAAGATGCCTCACCTAGCTTTTACTTCATCTTTTGAAGACGTTACAAAGTAAATAGATTTACGATATCAAGTCAAGTCAATACTGTGTGGCCGTAAATGCATTTTATTCGCGGCATGTTCGCAGACTGCTTATATTTCTCCGGGGGCTGTCTGACCTTTATTGCGATGGGGTTACACGTGGCTGCCCTTTCTTTGAGAGAATACCTTAACATTATGATTTTCGGGCAAAGTGATGTTCAGTATGAAATTGTAATATGCTGAAAGTCAGCGTCGCTATATATATATTGTGGGGTTTGAAGATGTGGAAATGGTTCCTCTGTGCGGTGTGGTAAATGATAGAAGTCCAAAGTCCAGGAAGAATATATATTTGGTGCACCGTAGAATACAATGAATTACATATTGGTAGCGAGTGGTCGGAATACGCGGCGGGGAACGACTGCCTGTTAAGCAGCGCACAATACAAAACCGCGTGCGCTGCAAAACTGCTACTGTAGGCCGCTACAATATGTATTAGCTGACAGTGACCCAATACTGAGCAATATCTTTTGGCATTGCATGATTTGTGGTCGTGTCCGTGTGATTTTTGGAAGAAGAAGGGAATATCAGGAAACGGGAAACAGCGTTTACCTAAGTACAAATAAAACCTATTGCCAACCTAAATCCGAAAGCGACACGGACATTTTATACGGATCCTAGTTGTACCCGCGAATTCGTTCGCGTGGAATCGAGTTTCATCCCCTATTTTATCCTCTTGGGAGTAGAATTCATCAAAGTCCTTTCTTAGCGGATGCCTTTGTCATAACATCTACCTGCATGCCAAATTTCTGCCCGATCCGTCCAGTGGTTTGAGCTGTGCGTTGATAGATCACTATATCAGTCAGTCACCTTTGACTTGTATATTTAGAAAAAGAAAAGACTAATTAAAACTGTGAAGGGTTATTTAATTACCAAATTTTTGGAGTAGTATTAGACAGTAAAATCGTAAATAGGACTAACAAGGGGAAAAAAGTAAGTTTTCCCTTTCCTGTACTTTTATTACGCGTCCAATAAAACCTTTGTTTAGCGTTTGTCTTTCTTTTGTTCTAGCACTTGAATAAAGCACTTGTTTCTTTTATTACAAGTTAAGTCGGTGTCTCGTATATGTGGCACGTCGTGTGAAAGGAAATGAAAAGTAACGAGTCTGCCAACTCTGTGCACTTGTGCAGAAATTGCGACACAGCCCGGCTGTTAGTGCCCCAGGAGGGGTACAGTCAGCGTACGGCAGGTCCCGACAACTTAAACTTATTGCTAACAACCTATTTTTATTTATATCTAAAGAGTAATGTCCCGGGTGGGTAAGAGTACACTGACTTTTGTTTTTAAATTGCTGAGTTGGTACTCAGTTTGTTAGTGATACTACCTACTTTATATGTTCGGAAGCGCTTTAAGATTTATGGAAAAACATATAGATTATGGGTATAAGCCATTAAGTCATGGAATGCCCTTCCAGCTCACGTGTTTCCGTCCTCTTACAATCGTGGGTTCTTTAGACGGGGCGTGAAACGGCATCTCAGTGGGCCTTCAGGGTGAGGGCGACAGGCGCAATGGGTTCGTTCTATTGTGCCTGTCGAACTAACTTTTGGACCTCACGACCGCTTACCATCAGGTGGAGTGAGGTTATCCTGAAAGCTCATCCCATAAAAAAAAATATCCTCTAGATGATTTTCCTAAGTGGCGAACAACTGGAGAGGCCTATGTCCAGCAGACACAGGCCTCTCCAGTTGTTCGCCACTCTGGGCAGACGGGTTGGTTATCGCAGGGCGTAGCTTCTCGCTTGTGTGACGCTGCTGCCCGTCATTGGCCTGTAGTATTTTGCTACCGTCTTCAATCGTGATGGTTTTGTTACCGTAAAATTAGAAATACCGTTAAATTGTCGTGGGCCTCACTGGTGTCTCCAGCGCGGGCCACGGCTATATGCTGAGTGAGGCCCTTCTACTCTGGACGTCGCAACAACGCCATGACCGGTCTTTGGTTTTGTGTACTTTTTGATTGTTTTATTATTATTCTTTTTTTTTCTATTGTTTATTTAATTTTCTATTATGTTTTGTCGATGTGTTGTTGTGATGTCCTTGTGGGTAATAAAACTTTCCTATTTCTTAAATGACACAAACACAAGTAGGTATTGTTATTCGGCAGGTGGCACCACAGGCAGATGAGGGTGGCTTGGAGCGAAAAGATAAGTTGCTTACATCCCGGCGTCATAATAGAAACAATTGTTGTTCCATACACTTTTAAGGTAGACGCTCCAAACTCCTATAAAAATAAAATGCAAAGTGCAATACACGAACTTGACGGAATAGCGAGAATCCGTCGTAGCACCGTCCGCGGCGGCATACAACTTGCACGCGAAATTCCATTTGTATTCATAACTTCGAATCTGCAAGACGGCAGTAACTCCCGCTGCATGTTTTTAAAACGTTCCGTAAATTTTCCTAACCTGAGTTCACACGGAAACGTATGCACGTAGGTATTATTGTAACGTGTTTCACGTAGGTACACGTATTTTTGAGAGCGTTATTTTCTCTCGTATAGGAGTTGAGTAAACCCATCATCTTTTTGCTCCAAGCCACACTCACCTGCCAGTGGTGCATTCTACCGAATTACAAACGGGGCTCTAGCAGCCGACTGGCTGCGGTATAACCATCACAATAATTGAAGGTGGTAGCTAAATAAAAAATGGCCGATGATGGAGCGAGAGGTTCATCATCATCATCATCAGCCTATTGCAGTCCACTGCTGGACATAAGCCTCTCCAGTTGTTCACCACCTAGGGCAAACATCTGGAGGACCCATAATCGCCACGCTGGGCAGGCGGGTGGGCGATCGCAGGGCGTAGCTTCTCGCTCCGGTGATGCTGCTGCCCGTCATCGGTCTGTGGTATTTAGCTACGCCTTCAATTGTGATGGTTATACCGCTGCCAGTCGGCTGTTAGAGTCTTGTTTGTCTCGAGCGAGAAGTTACGCCCTGCGATCGCCAACCTGCCTGCGTATCGTGCGATTAAGGATGAAGCCGCTGGATGTTTGATCAAAGTAGCCAAGAGTGGAGAGGCATAAAATGTCCAGCAGAATACTGCTATAGGCTGACGTCTTCGCCAATTTCTTAATTGGTCAACTCACACTTGACCGTTTTTTGTACAATACCACCTGCAAATGTAAGCAGAATTTCTATTCATAACTTTGCAACTCGGCTAGCTAAGCCTTGGGGCGTTTTTAAATCGTTCTGTAAGCTTCCTTGTAGAGCTCTCGAGGGATTGTACAATGTATGGTCTACGGTTGGAGTTCGATAAAAAGCGGAGGTAGACTTGTAACTGTATTTTAGTTAGAGAAAGCTGGGCTACTAATTATTAATCACTTCAAAACAAAGGATTTCTCAGTTCGATTCAATTTGTGATATAGCTGAACTACATGGAAAATAAACAAATAAATAAATATCAGACAACATCACATACATTGCTCTAATCCCAAAGTAAGTAGCTTAAGCACTTGTGTTATGGGTTTTAGAACAACGAAGGTACCACAAATAAATACTTAAATACAAATATAAACACCCAGACACGGTACAAACACAAGTGTTCATTACACGAATATTTGTCCCGGGTGGGAATCGAACACGATATAGACATCGATATAGACTTCTCTAGTTGTTCGCCGCTTGGGCAAACATCTGGAGGCTACACCCATAGTCGCCACGTTGGCCAGGCGAGTTGGCGATCGCATGGCCTAGCTTCTCGCTCCGGTGACGCTGCTGCCCGTCACCGGTCCGTAGTATTTAGCTACGCTATCAATTGTGATGGTTATACCGCCACCCATCGGTTGCTAGCGCCTCGTTTGTTATTCGGCCGGATGCACCACGGGCAGATGAGGTTGGCATGGAGCGAAAAGATGATAGGCCGCTCCCTTACATCCCCTATTCTAATTAATTATAATAAATATAGCCCGGTAAAAAATATACATCTCTAGGTTCTCCATTAGTACTAACTTAGGACTTATGGATTTGAACTTTGTATTGAAATAACACCAGTGGCATAGCAGAATATGCACTGTTCCAACAGCTTCATGAAGATAGATATTGAAATAGAGAGCAAACAGTTTCAAAGTAATTAATTTTTTGCGCCACAAATTCAGTGCTTTGAAACGAAGAGTCTAAAATAATTCAAGATTAAAATTACTTCAGTCTGTAGCAAAAAATAAATCATGGAAGCTTTTGATACTTGCTTAACGCTATTTTAATCCTTATACTCGTAAAAGAAGCGCGTTCAATTTAAATTGTAGGGTTTGGTTTGAAAAACGTAAACGTAGAGTATTATTTATCAAGTAGCTGTGCCGGCGGCGTCGCAAGCGTGGATATCGGGTTAAAAAAGTAATGGACTTCCATAAAATGGTGCCTTTTTATAGTAGCTCGACATAATGGCTTCCCTACGCCTGATGGAAACCTCTTAAGCCTAAATTTTAAGTTAGACCTCTAGCAATACATTGGCGAAAACTGATAACTGAGAGTTATTTTGAAAATATATTTAATGTACAGAATTGACCTCTCTATAGATTTATTATAAGTATAGATAATGATAACTGTTACGTTTTGTCGTAACTCGAGACTTGAAATTAAATAAATAAATAACCCAAGACATGTCATGCCACGCTGGGCCACACAGCGCCACCTAGCGCCAAACTAAGCCGAAGCTTGTACTATGGGTACTAAACAACTGATAATTAGATGCATTTTTTGTAAATAAATAACAATACCAGAGGTCACTACTAAATAAGCCATTGGGCCAGTCATCCAATGAGCCATCGGGCCAGATACCAAATGAGCTGTCGAGCCAATCTATTCAACCGTCCCGTAGCCCGTTTGCAATGGGAGAGGCCTATGTCCAGCAGTGGACTGATGTGGGCTGATGATGATGCCAGTTCATTTATTGGTTCATTACACGCACCCTCATTTACTACGTTTGACAAAGCATGATCGCACGTTAGAGCGACATATGGGCAGCCTTAATAGGTACTCTGAAGGGATATTATAACATCACACGCGACATATTGAGGAGAAGTACTGAGGCGTGACTAACGACCAAACCAATTAGCTAAGCCCTACAGGAAAATTCCGCACTAATTTTCCTAGTTCGGTTGTTGGGATTGATAGTTTTAAATTACTGAACATATGAGACCTTCACAAACGTTGGTATAACGCCGTACGAACGCACAGGTACCCCAAAACCACAGACGCACAATGCTCAAAATCCTATATCCTATAGGTTTTTGGGTACTTATGCGTCCGCGCGTCGCATAGTAACGTTTGTGAATACGGGCATGGGTTTCGTGGACTCGGTATACGTAGAGTTGTGGTTAGGCTATATTTATTTCTAGAAAAGATTACGATCATTACGAAGGTGCCAACAACGTAACCCATCATCATATTGCAGTCCACTGTTGGACAAAGGACTCTACAGTTGTTTGCCACTTAGAGCAAACATTTGGAGGATATACCAATAATCGCCACGCTGGGCAAGCGGGTTGGCGATCGCTGGGTGTAGCTTCTCGCTCCGGTGACGCTGCTGCCCGTCATCTGTCTACGGTATTTAGCTACGTCTTTAATCGTGATGTTTATAACGCCACTAGGTGGGTGCCAGCGCCTCGTTTGTTTTTCGGCAGGTTGCATCAAGGGCAGGTGAGGTTGGTTTGGAGCGAAAAGATGATAAGCCGTTCCCTTAGATCCCACCCAAATGTAACCCATTAAAATGTTTATCTGAAATACGATTACTAGAAATGAGGGTTGGCGAGTAGATAATAAAATTGGCTACAGACTTCTTGAGGTCTATCTTTCTCAGCAGGGTTTACTGCCACGCAGTCGGCACCTCATTCGCGTTTTAGGATCAGTGCTGCCATGCTGGTCATAGCAGTGGCAACTGATAAATGATTGATTTAGTTTCTTGTCCGTTGCCGTAGCGATGCGTCCACAGACTATCGAAAAATAGATTAAAGAACTCTTTGGAAAAAGTCTTTTCCCTCGTGGTATGCTAATATTCCGTTAAATATTAGCAAAAGAAGATAGGTAACTATACGTCTAAACTTGAAGCAGCGATGTAAGAAGAATAAGAACTGCAGGAAACTAAAAGTGGGGGAGAAAAGTGGTGCATTGTACGCCGGAGGCGAGTTAGGGGATTATGATAAAACTGCGCGAATGAACTCGGCTGGTTTCATAAGTTCGAGTGGTGGCGACTTTACAAGCCGCGAGTGCATGCTCTGTATAGGGCTGGCCACTTCTAAATTTGGCCCTGTTATAGTTAATCTTCTTCTTTATTTAAATTAAATCTGTAGAGAGGTAAATTCTGTACATGAAAAAAATACCTATCATTTTCTAAATAACTAAGTACCTACATATCAAGGGGTGATTACTAATCGATGCTGATGCCAAAAATGTGAGGCTCGACCGAGATAGGTTTTTCTTTCTCGGCCTAGACCGAGATTAAAATCGTGTCTCGGCCGAGACCGAGAACCGAGAATAGACAAAGCGTGAAAAAAAATGTTCTGTACTGTTAACTTTTTAATATACCACTAACTGTTTGATAAAATCAACTACATAATAATAGTTATCTATAGGTAGGTACATATAATAATTCAGTAGAGAGGTCGATTCTGTACTATAATATATTTTACAAAATAACTATCAGGGGGTGATTATTGATTAGTGATCGATACTGAAGCCAAGAATGCAATCAGTAAAATTTTTGTCTGTATGTTCATAATAGAAACAAAAAGTACCTGACAGATTTTAACTAAACTTGTTACAATTATTCTTCATACTCCTGGGCAGGGTATAGTATACTTTTTATCACGCTACAATCAATAGAAGCAGAGCAGTGAAGTGAAGTGTTGGGAAAACGGGACAAATTTTTAACTGTATGTTTGAACGCGCATCACGCAAATACTTTTCACCAATGTATTGCTAGAGGTCTAACTTAAAATTTAGGCACCATTTTATGGAATTCCGTTATTTTTGAAAACTGATATCTACACGTGGGATGCCCCTGGCACAGCTAATGGAAAATATGCTCTTTACGAGGACTATTTTTGATGTCAAGTGAATTTCGACAAAGTAAAGTACTGGAGATACATCATCAAACATTCACTGCTGGATATCAATATGTCAATGATAAATTGTCATTTGGGGAAGAATCGTCTGTTACCACGCTTGGCAGGCGGGTTGCTGACCACAGTAGGTTGCAAGCTACTGCATTTACCTGGGTACACATTTGTAGCCAGAAGCAAATGCTTTAGCATACCGCCGAGGACGCACGTCACTCCATACATCAATAATGCTAACATGTTAAAAATGGCTACGCGTAGAAGCCTACACTTCGCATCACTGCTCTTCGGCATTGTTAAATATAAAGTGCCAGCTTATCTGCTGAAGAAGTTGGTGTGGGCGAGGGAGGTGCACTCCAGGACGCGCTGGGCCCGCCACGCGCTCGTACTGCCGCCGCACCGCACCGTGGCGTTCAGGGGGAGCTTCCGATTTGCCGCGTCCAAGTGCTGGAACGACCTCCCACCGCCCTTGCGTTGCCTGGAAACGATAGGAAATTTTAGGAAAAAAATGAAACTGTACCTACTTCAAAAAGAAAAGAGCCCTTAGCTATGTAATAGGTATATATTAGCCACAATGACTTGATTTATATTTTTTACCAAAAAAAAATTTTTTACCCAATGCAATTCATCAATTAATTAGTATGTGTGATATGATATTACTTACCCTGACTTCTATTTTTTTTTTTTTTTTTTTCTCTTTATTTTTTAATTTTTTATTTTATTTTACATTTGACATCGTTACACTGACATTCCAATTATATTATATTTAGTAGCAATTATTTCTCGTAACAATACGTATCATAAGCTGCGTGGCGCACTCGGCCGCCTGGCGTGTGCGCGGTGACTGCGCGTCTGTCGTATCGCAGCAGGCAATGACTAGCGAACCTAGGTAGGTTGTAGGTGTTAGTAGGTAGATAGATGTTAGTTAGTATGTGATGGCTAGCGTGCCTGCCTATGTTGCGGTCGTCTCGGACGCGCGATGCCTGCGATGCCTGCCCGCCTCGAGCCAACTCATTTTGCCCGTGCTGTTGTGTTTTACATACACTGAACATACCTAATACACTAAAGACACATTCTGTTATATCTACAATATTCAATTATATTTTAAATATTTAATTATGATTATTCAAGTAATATAGAATGTTGTAAAGTTGAATAGGTTATTATTGTAGTATTTATTTGTAACTAGTATTTAACACCATTGTTAGGATAATATAAGTAAAATATGGTAGCTATAGTAGAAATACATAGAGAATATATATCTATCTGTTATATATATATACATATCTATTATTTTATTTATTTATTGGAGCAGAGACAATTGTCCGTGGGCTTCACTCAGCAGGACTCACTGAAAACCAGCGCCGTGGCTTCTACGGGAACCACGGCCTAATGCTGAGTGAGGCCCTTTTGTTTTGGACGTCGCAACGGTCTTGTCCGGTCTAATTATCGTGTACCTATTATGTGTTTATCTTTGTCTATGTTTTAGTATAATGTCTGTGTAATGTGTACGTTGTGATGTCCAATAATAATAAACGTTTTTCTATTTCTATTTCTATTTCTAAATGATACTCGAAATCATGCACTATTAGCGATAAGACCTAGTTACGATATTTTTCGCATAGCAACATCGATGTAACATCGTTTTTCTTTTCAACATCGATAATCATCGAACATCCCTAGTTAAAGGTGAGTATTGGTCAGTCTACCTAAACCTGGTTTAATTAAACCGGCAAAATGCCATGGCCCCAGCCAAAAGGCCGTGCGCCCAATAATAACCTGACAATGTTTACTTCAAGGAATTTGCTACGGGCCTCAGAATATGGGCAAACACCTGAAGGTTTTACCTATAATCGCCACTCTGGGCAGGCGGGTTGGCGATCGCAGGCATACACTTAGCTTTTCTTTTATAGTAGCTCGACATAATGGCTTCCCTACGCCTGATGGAAAGCCAAGGAGAAGCCAAAGTCGCTGTGACAACTGGCAAGTAACTGGTTAGTTACCTGTCAGTTGCCACTGCCATGCCGGCCCAACCAGAAACACGACCCGGAGGTCATTTGGCTGCGGTATTCTATTGGGTGGAGGTCCTTTCCCGGACGGGTGGCTCAATACGAGCAAACATTCGCTATGCCCTACCTCTCTTAATGTTATACTGCCAGGTCTACCTCATATCTCAGGAAAAGTGTAAAACAGCCAACCCTGGGCAGGCAGTGCGCATTCGGAGGCGTCGTGTCACCACTCCGGCACTCGCTCTAATTTGAAAACTTTTACAACTGCTACCGATCTAGGCGCACGCAAGTTCGGCCAAGTTCTAAAACTCTGTCTTTCTTTTCTGCATATTTCATGTTTTGTTTAAGTGTACCTAGTACATTTGGAAATTGATGTTGTGCAATATGACTAGGTGTAGATCTGTAATATTATCTATCAATCCTTTACGAGCTAAGTAAGTTAGTATATACTAAAGGAAAAAGATTAATAGATAATATTCACTCTCATTATATATTTAAACGTAAAGGATTAATAGATAATATTCACTCTCATTAGTATATACTAAAGCTCATTACCTAATAAGCTTGTACTTAGGCTCATTACCTAATAAGCTTGTGAAGGATATTTTGATAGGTATTTTGATCCATATCCGGCGCATCCTTGAGACTAATATTAGTCTATGGATCAAAATATTATCTTCTTTCAAAGAAGTATTTTGATAAAAAAAATAGGTAAGAAGTTAGCGGTGACGACAACGACAGTAAGTTAAACCGTTAGTTAGTTGTGTTTTTGATATCTCTTGTATTTATTAGTGTATAAATATCATTCCATCGATCAATTAGAGCAAAGACAGTGAATGCACTTGACTTTGCAAGTTGTATTCTCTGTTTCTTTGCTCTCATTTTCTACAGCGTACATGAGCTATAAGTTAACCCTGGGACGGTAACAGGGGTGCCTCAACACCCCAGACGAACAATCATCCGCCGATATTGCGATTAAATTATTAGTTATCTTGCTCTCATATTTTACGTATTCTCCTCTCGTTGGAGGGTCAATCAGAGGACGTCGCGCAGTGGCAACGAAACGACTCCAATCTGGAGTTATAGGTACATGTGGGGTGTTGCGTCACCCCTGGTACTATTTACGTGTGCATTTTTTTTGCTTCTGCTGAACGATTATTTCCCTTTTTTTACTTTATTATGACTGTCCTAAGTGATATTGATATTCAGTGCTATTTACAAGATATTGCTGAAGACAAAAAAGGCAAGAAATTAAAAAAAAATTGTACCAAATGCAAAAGACCTCAACACCGTCAAGAAAATTGTTGTCTGTGTATCTAACACCATTTCTTCTCAATTTCTTTCGTTAACCCTGTTTAAATACTGTTTGATCTCGATAGTGAAATTCCATTTGTTTGTTTAATTAAGAATAAATATTATATTTCATTGCTGTTGTGTTTATATTTTGAATCAAAAAATTTGGGGTGACCCGACACCCCTGTTACCATTTACGTAAGAGCAAATTATGTTACTATCCCAGGGTTAAGTAGAAGGTTAATAAACAGGCACATTGTTTATTAACACGTTAATTTAGTTCCGAGCTAATTAGTAGAGTAGTATGTCTAAGGAAATAACTCTAAACAACCGAGTTATATTGTAACTTTGTCATAGAATACTTTGTAATAATTTACTCTAATTTGGCAGATATGAATCTCGCAAAGATGCTTGTTGCCAATATATAAAAAATAAACCAGTCGCTTAATGTTCAGATAATGTTAGACTTGGAAGTCTTTTTCCATGCACATTTTTGGTAAGATTTTTATTTAGCAAAGCCTCTCCACTCGAGATAGTCTCTACAATATTAATCTGTTGCAACTGAGAGGATACGGGGACAGAAGATTTCAAAATCTTTATTAAATATCGCCCAAACTTAACTCCTTACGTTTTAACTTAGAAATCCTTTTGCGCAGTCGTTTAAATTGTTAGCTTAATAAGTACCGAGTTTTGTGTAACCTTCAGTTTTATTCAAGGTCCATTTGGTCTTTACGGATCATTTGAAGGGGACCAGATAATTTAAAGGACTGGGAGAATTTATTATAGATCTACACTCATATTATAAAGAGGAAAGATTTGTATTTTTGTATGTAACGAATAAACTCGAAAAGTACTGGATGGATTTTATTATATCTTTTTTATTAGAAAGCTACATTATCACTGAGTATAGTACTAGACAACTGATAAACTTACTTAAATGCTTTTTTTTTGTAAATAAATACTCGTATTATACATAGAAAACACCCAGATCAATACAAACAGACATATTCATGAATACGAATGTTTGCACTGTGCGGGAATCGAACCCACGACTCTTGGCTCAGAAGGCAGAGGTCATCACCAAATGAGCCATCGAGCCAGTCAATGTTATAATATGTATTTTTGAAATCGGCACAGTTTCACACAAAAATCTTTCCTCTTTATAATATTAGGTACCATTTACTATAGATTATTATACTAGTCTAGTCTAATACTAGGATTAATAGGTAACTAGGATAGGAGAATGAGGATATATAATAAAAACATAGTATGTACTATATCGGATTAGAATGTTCTAATCCGCAACTATACAATATCAAAGCTAGAATTGTCTGAATTACTAATTGGAACTATCAGCCAACGCGAGCGGCTGTTGAAATATTAATAGACCAGGTATATGCCTGCATTATTCCGTAGCAATTGGTTCTGTAGGACAAAGCAACAAGCAGACTAATGAAAAGCAAATGATGAAACTATTGTGCCAGCCGCGGCGGTGCTTGTGACAACGCTTCAATTAGAAAGCTATTAACTACTAGCTGTGCCGGCGGCGTCGCACGCTTGGATATCGGGTTTAAAAAATAGACTTCCATAAAATGGTATCTAAATTTTAAGTTAGACCTCTAGCAATACATTGGTGAAAACATACATATAGGTGCGATCAAAGATATAGATAAAAATTTCACCCATGTTCCCAACACTTCCCGTTACTACTCTGCTCCTATTGATTGTAGCGTGGTCAAAAGTATACTATAACCTGCCCAGGAGTATGAAGGATAATTGTACCAAGTTTCGTTAAAATCCGACGGTAGGGAGGTCTTTATGTCTCAGCAGAGTAGTGAAGGGAAGTGTGGGGAAAACGGGAGAAATTTGGAATTCAATGCGGTTTTCATGAATGTATTGCTAGAAGTCTAACTTAAAATTTAATTTTATGTAAGTCCGTAATTTTTAAAATCTGATATCAACACGTGCGACGCCGCCGACACTGCTAGTCTAGAATACGGACTAAATAAAATGTAATTATTTTGACCCTGGAAACATCCCTACTGTCATCGAGGAAGGCCTATGTCCAACAGTGGACGCTGATGATGATGAGAGTATAGTGACCATAACCTGGTACTACAAATATAATTCGTTCGGTACCTATTACGGCTACAAATTAAATTCATCCCAGCTCCGAGGCACCTAATTACAAACTTTGACAGCTTTGTAATTTGTCGCTATCGCTTCATCGGCTCGACTATAATGTATGTTAAATTACTATAACTAATTGCGTTTAAAATTATACCTTTTGTACATGAGTGTAGCTTTTATTGTCACGGTAAAATACAATGACATTTTTTGTTAGATAATCCATTGAATAATGTAATCAAACAATATTTAAAAGCCTTATCATGTGGAAAGCCACAAGGGGATAAAATAGGGGATGTATATCTATTCAACTCGGACGACGTTGTGGGCACAGCTAGTAGAGGTATAAATGATAAGGCTTTTAAATATTGTTTGATTACATTATTCAATGGATTATCTATAAACAATTCCTTAATTGAACAAAATTCTTTCTTAGCATATGCATATGTCATAACATCTACCTGCATGCCAAATTTTAGCCCGATCCGTCCAGTGGTTTGGGCTGTGCGTTGATAGATCACTATGTCAGTCAGTCAGCAACCTTTGAGTTAAGTATATATATTTAGATTTTTTAAGGATTTTATCATCTTTTCGCTCCAAGCCACCCTCACGTGCCAGTGGTACACCCTGTCGAATAACAAACGGGGCTCTGGCAACCGACTGGTGGCGGTATAACCATCACAATTGAAGGCGTAGCTAAATACCAAAAACCGGTGACGGGCAGCAGCGTCACCGAAGCTAGGAGCTATGACCTGCGATTGCAAACCCGCCTGCTCTGCGATTTTGGGTAAAGCCTCCGGATGTTTGTCCAAAGTGGCAAACGACTGGAGAATTCGGGTCTGAGGTATGTCCAGCAGTGGACTTGGATAGGCTGATAACGATAAAGAGGATGATAGATAGATAGATATTCTTTATTGCGCACCATACAATTGACTTAAATCTAGGTATAACAGACACTCGTTGCACAATTTAGGCGGCCTTATCGCTATAAGCGATCTCTTCCAGACAACCTAGGTAGAGGATACTTGAAATATAAAGGGGGGATGATATTATAGAGGAGACTGAATATACGAGTAATATACGTTCTAAAATGGTTCTTATCACTCTATAGCTTTGGTCTTATTTCGAACAGTTTCAAGAATATAATCCTCTGTCGAAGATTCGGATTAGCAGGAGATTACGTGGATTCCGAGTAATCTGGAACGGATTTTTTTAAACGACATAATCTGATTTTAGCGGATTTTTCCGTGAAAAATGATCAGATATCAGATATTAAGATTTAATACATTTTGCTAAAAAGCAGTGGTCAATTTTCTGATATTAATTATAGAAATAGCTTCGTGACAGCACGAAACATCGGTAATGCAATTGTTATTTGTGGGAATTTGCTTTAGTCTTGAATCCGGAAACCACGACTAAGAAATAGTAGGTTTTTTGTACCACCAGGGTGGTAAGCCAGCATACAGCTAGCCTGTAATTGAGGGGTTACCAAAGACTATGAATGCCTGTAATATCATACACGCGGGTTCATCATCATCATCAGCTTATTGCAGTCCACCGCTGGACATAGGCCTCTCCAGTTGTTCGCCACCTTTTTTTTTTTTTATAATCGCCACGCTGGGCAGGCGGGTTGGCGATCGCAGGGCGTAGCTTTTCGCTCCGATGACGCTGCTGCCCGTCATCGGGCTGTGGTATTTAGCTATGTCTTCTATCGTGATGGACCGCCACCAGTCGGTGGCCTGACCCTCGTTTGTTGTTCGGCAGGATGCACCACGGGCACGTGAGGTTGCTCCCTTGATAGGTCGCTCCCTTACATCCCCACGCGGGTTGCCCTTTAAAATTTATGACATGTTGTAAAACAACAGTTAAAGAGAAAAAATCCCCCCAGCTAGCAATGCAATACTCATGTAAGGAGTTCCGGAGACCTTATTCACTATTCAGAAACACCACCCAAAGGTTATTTTACTGCGGTAGTAGAAGAATGGAGGTACTTCCCTCCCCGAGCGAGCGGCTCAAATTCAATTCGGTACGCCCTACCGGTATTCGGTATTCGGCGGCAATTCGCGAAGCCCTACCTCTCTCACCGTACACAACTATACAAAAATCTACTCGTGTTAGTAAGGAAAGGATGTAGCGTGGGAGTGACCTATCATCTTTTCCCTCCAAGCCACTTCACCTGTGCGTTGTGCATCCTGAATAACAAAGTTAGCTAAAATTTACTGATATTTAAGACTTTCGGCTACAAACAGTGCATTGCACAGGGTAGCAGTAGAAAAAGGGAGGGTTTCCGGAATGGCGCGTTCGGATATCTGATACAATGGCGGGCGGGCGCGCATTTCCTGCGGTCTCATCTGCATTAAGAGCTATCTCGGAAGGGTTCCGTCGACGACGCAGTATGATTCTGGACACGTGTAGGTTTGTACATTTGGTTGGCTACCGGTGTTACAGAAGCGAGAAGCTACGCCTTGCGACTGTCAACCTAAATCGCTTTACTGGCGTGTGGCGTGGCGATTATGGGCAAAGTAATAAATAAATAACTAACCCAAGATATGCCACCCTGGACCACACAGCGCCACCTAGTCCCAAACTAAGCCAAAGCTTGTACTGTGGGTACTAGACAACTAATAAACTTGAGATGAGCCATCGAACCTTCTTCGAACGAAAAGTCTTTACACCAAAGTCAGTTAGATTGTTAGTTATAAGGAATAAATAAACCAAGGTAGCCCATGTTGTACCACATAGCGCCATCTGGTCCCGAACTATGCCGAAACTTGTACTATGACAACTGACAGACTTTTTTTTGTACATAAATACACATACAGGAAACATCCAGACCAATACAAACAATCATGTTCATGCACACAAATATTTGTACTGTGCGGGGATTGAACTTGCGACCGCTGTGTGAGAGGCAGTGTTCACTACCTGTTGCGGACAGAACGACCTTTTTATATAGTTTTACCTTTTTAATACGTGTTGTACATAGTTTTATATTTAGAAGTGTTTTTAAGAATATTCTAGTTGCTATGGTTTTTATTGTTTATTGTTTATCTAGTTGTTGAGTTATACAGTCCGCCTGCGGCTGGACCATTAAAGTGTTTTTGTGGTTTCCCATTACTCGTTTGATTCCACACCCCAGGTTCCAGCCGTATCACTACCATTGAACCAAACTGGTCGTTATGCTGCGGTTTTTGAAATGCGGTACCCCAGTAGCAACGGTTTGAAGAGGTGGGTATGCAAATGTATCCGAGGCGACGAGAGCCGCGCTCTGCCACCCGCGAGTTTAACACACAGACTGCCGGTTTCTACATTTTCGCAATCATTATTTGACAATATAGCACTATTCTGTATGTTCTTCTTTGTTCCATCTTTGCTTTTTTTTATGTCGCTCGACATAATGGCTCCCCTACGCCTGATGGAAAGCGAAAGGGAAGCCCAAGTCGCTGTGCCAACTGGCAAGTAGCTGATCAGTCAGGCATAGCGAATCTTAGCTCATATTGAGCTGCCCGTCCGGGGAAGGACCTCCACCCTATAGAATACCGCAGCCAAATGACGTCCGGGTCGTGTTTCTGCTGGTAAGTAGGGTCTCCGGACTCGTGGCGGGTTAGAGTTGGGCCGGCATGGCAGTGGCAACTGACAGATAACTAACCAGTTACTTGCCAGTTGTCACATCGACTCAGGCTTCTCTTTGGCTTTCCATCAGGCGTAGGGAAGCTGCTATGTCGAGCTACTATAAAAAAAAATAGTGTAAAGGTTATCTTGGGCGGGAATTCAAATTGGCTCAGAAGGGTCTCTACTAAGTATATCTACTTGCCTGTCAAAGATCATTATCCATTCTGTTACTAATTGCGTAATATCAAATTTCAATTCCATTTCAGAAGCGCCACTTCAAATAACATTCGCCGAAACTGCCCGCGACAAGAAGATGTCACAAAAAATCAATTTGCCCACCGCCCCCGGAAACGATACTAATCAACGTTCGAAATTATTCCCTTAATGAAGACGAGAATAATTGGCTATCACAAAACGGAGGCATCCTTCGGGATACCTCCGCTCCGGTTTTATATAACGACTAGCTGTGCTCGCGACTTCGTCCGCGTGGAATAGTTATTTTTTCCCCGTTTTTTTTTTCACATTTTCCATTATTTCTTCGCTCCTAATAGTTGCAGCGTGATGTTATATAGCCTAAAGCCTTCCTTGATAAATGATCTATTGAACACAAAAAAAAATTTCAATTCGGACCAGTAGTTCCTGAGATTAGCGCGTTCAAACAAACAAACAAACTCTTCAGCTTTATAATACTAGTTAAGATGTTTCCGCGCAATCAAAAGATCCCGTAATTCCTTCGGGTAGTCTGTAAGGGCGCTCCCTTAGCGAAAAGATGATAGGTTTCTGGATCATTATCCATACTAACACCTGTAATGTATGAGAGGTAGGGCATAGCCGCCCGTTCGGGGAAGGACCTCCACCGTATAGAATACCGCAGCAAAATGACCTCCGGGTCGTGTTTCTGCCGGTGAGTAGGGTTTCCAGAGCTCCTGAGGGTTAGGGTTCTACTGGCATGGCGGTTCTAACTGACAGGTAACTGACCAGTGACTTGCCCGTAGTCACGGCGACTTGGGCTTCTCTTTCGCTTTCCATCAGGCATAGGGAAGCCATTATGACGAGCTACTATATAAAACAAATCACAATCGTTACTATGCGACGAGCGGATGCATAGATACTCAAAAACCTCAAAAAAAAGGACAGTACTTGAGTACCGGTCGTCTACGAAATTTGTAAATTAATTAGTATAAATATTTAAAAATTCTACCTAAACACCTTTTTTATCTTTTTTTTTCTAAATGACTACGATGATTGTCAGGCCGGCCTTGTCATCATCACCGGACTGTTGGGGGAGCGGAAGGCTCTCACCCCTAAACTACCTAAACACCATTCCACGCAGACGAAGTCGCAGGCACAGCTAGTAATAATTATGATGCTTTTCCTAACCTTGATTAATGCGCATTGTAATGTGGCGATGTAATTATCACGATGTTAATTATAGTATTGGATTTCAATATTAGGTTTCAGACTTGACTTCGCGCAAACAAATTGAGGTTCATCAATTAACTGAAACTGGAGTATTAGGGATGTTCGTTTGGAGAAACCGATGTTCTGTCGCTTTGTTCGGTTTTCGTTCTGAAGCTATGTATTTTGTCAGGTTTATTGTAATTTTAGTATTGGAGGTCAGACAAGAGTAAATAAATAAATATGTAGCAGAGGAAGACCAACAAAGTCGGCTGCAAAAGCACTTGTAGGTGATAGGTATCAGAGAAACGTAGGTACCACAATGCCTGGACACGGAACAAACACAAAAATGTCTAGTACACAAATCGAATTGAACTCACTACCCTTAATTCAGAAGTATAGTGTATTCTTCTTCTCTCGTCGCGTCGGGGACTGTAAAGTAGTGGCAATAATTATAGTAAGTGCCTAAGATGGTGTGATCCCAGGTTCGAATCTCGGTTCAGAACATTTTACCTTGATTTTCAGTAAAGACATTCATCAATACCGTTATCAGGACATTGATGGTGATAAAATCCAGCGCATCACTCTAGTCGCCTTGAATATTGATTGCTGTGGTTTAAATTCTGCCAGGAGAGTATTTTATCGCTCTACTTGAAATAATAATAAATATTCTACTAACCGAAACCATATTACCTGTTGTCTGTCCCAACACTAGCGGACGTGTGCTGATCAAATAATTTCACGGTAACTTAATTGCGGTTTACGACACATTAATAGTGGTGCCTAAATGCCTAATTGATAATAGCTGAACACCGGAATTAAACTGGAATAATAACAGCGACACCTGTAGGATCAAACCAACATTATGTTACAGAATTTCATATCTTTCAAATTTTCTCAGTCCGTTGTTGGATATAGTCCTCTACATTGGTCGCAACTTTGCTAGGTCCCTAGGCATCATGTATCCAGCACTTGCCAGCCATCTTGATCAAATCCTATTGTTCGCCACATTGCTCGATCCTAGCCTTCTTGCATCCAGCACTTGCCAGCTTTGGCTTTATCAGCATCTGTCCTAAAGGCGTCCCTATAACTCGTATATTTGACTTTCGGGAGGTGTATATTAAAAAAAATCTGGGAGATGTATGATAATACCTTAATACCTTGTGGAAAGATCGGGAGATGTTCTTTTGTTTTTCATTCAGTTGCTTGGAGAGCAAAAAGAAAAGGTCATCCTTCTAAAGAAACCGTTGAGGTTTTGCTCGGTTTGGTCATAAAGATTCGGGAGTTTTAGACGGAATCCGGGACATCGGGAGATATTGACCAAAATCGGGAGATCTCCCGGAAAATAAGGAGATCTCCCGGCATCTGGCAACCCTGCACGAACAAGAAATTTTCTGTCATATTCTAATTGCGCAGAACTGTACCTTCAAACACATCATCATAATGTGCTGATAGAATGTCTAATTCATCGTACGTCGCTGCATCAGACGCGATATTGCAAAGTGGAACAAGCTCTATTGAGTTTCAGAGATTGCTCATATTGCTAACTTTGTCACGGGCGTGATAAACGCAAAACAGATACACGTAGCGGTTTTGATCGAAAATTGCGTTTAGTTTGAAGTGCATTAAGAGGGTTCTGAGGAACACGTTAATAATGGCACTTGTGTGAGGATGTTTTGGAATGAGGTTTGGTGATGTAGAATCTTGCTAGTATGCAATGTAAATGTGTAAATATATTTCAATGACAATGACTAGTGGAATTAGGGACTGTTTTCTTATTTAGAATGTAAGACGGCATCATTCATCATCAGCCCGCAAACGTCGGTGTACCTATATCGTTGTCTATGATGGAACTCATTCTCGTCTTGAACGTAGGAAGATTATATCTTTCTAAGAGTTCCATAGTTCAGCCGTTCACACTATGAAGGTAGAAGCGAAAACCGCTGTGCGAGCCTTTGGATTTTGGAACTTGTACCATATAAAGCTGCCTATTCGCTGTATTTCTGCTCGTCCTATGAAATCTCCGCTCTTATACGCGCTTTACGTTTCTTCCTTAGCCTTACACATTTACCAACCACCTTTCTTAATTCAGTCTCCCACATTCCTTTGACTAGATAAGGTCTCCACTCAAATGCTTTCCGTCTGTAGGTATCAGTTGCGAATAATTTTATCGACTACTTTCTAAAACTTGCTAAAGTGTGTAAATCGCAGTGTCTGGCGAATTCCCGGCATGTTGCGGTTTCCGTACAGAGCGTAGCTTAGTGCGAAGCGTTCCGAAGCGGGCGGGAGCTCGACAACTCGCGCACAGATGGTTGAGTAAAGGAAGCTGCGGAAGCAGATTGTATTGTTTGTAAAGTATTACGTGCTGTGACTGTATTGTTTAGCGTATTGTTCGAGCATATTGTTGAATACGCTAGGGGGGCAAGGAAACATACTAGCAGGTATGTAATGTGTGTTATTTTCTTGCCAAAGTCCGTGTTCTTCGTTACTTGAAACTTGTAGATTTTCAAGGCGAGAGCGCAACTGTTTTTTAATATAATATAGGAATTTAATTTGTTTGTTATTATATAATGAAGAACGTGTATTTGTAATTATTTTGATGAATATGGGACTATGTTCTGAAATAAATTTTATTTTATTTATTTATTATTTATTTATTTTTGGGTGAGCGCGGACTACTTGGGATGCTTCCAGGGACCACCAGTGGTCCGCGGAGTACCGGTGAAGAACCATTGGACTAAACTATTATGCGTGAAATAAGTGAAAACTCATGGCAACAATTTTATTGTTATTTCAGACTTCACTAAGAACTGCGTAACGCACCCATCAGATTTGTTTACTCTAACAAATGTTCAACTCACTCCTTCTTTAACTATCCTCCATTTAGGTAGAGGATTTGGTTTCAAAGATGTGTAATAAGATTATGTATCCTTGACTTTTTACTTCGAGATAACCAGATTGGTCTCTTCAAACACTGCAAGGTACTACCCGTTCATGTCCAGTTTGAATTTAGCCTACTAAAAGAAATTTTTTTCAATTCTGATGCATTGCTCAAAAGGATAGAACACCCTGTATATACTCGGGCCGTAGCTGGCGAGCGCTTATGCACATCGGGAGCCAACAACACGTACGGAGAGAGAACTACCCGTTATTTACTGCCGCGTCTTATTAATAACATACCCGCTGAAATAAAAGACAACTTAACCGAAACCAATATTAAAATTAAGCTTAAGTCTTTTTTCCTTACGAGGATGGGATTGCACCTACGATAATTATTTCAGTCGTTGGCACTTAAATGTACCTTTTTTATTTTTAAGTTTTATAATGTGTCTTTTACTAATATGTATTAAGCATTGCAGACAAACCTCTGTGGTTTTTGCCAATGTCCTTAATTTTAAACTTTCATGTGTAACATTTTGTAAAATGATAAATAAATTAAAAAAAAAAAAAACTTTGATTAAACTACTCGATACCATTCAATATAACCAATATTTTAATATATTCCTTACAAAATTCTGTGTCTCTTGAGAAACTGTAATTGGTCCTTCGACCCGGATGGCGATAGCGACCGGCAAAGCGAGTGTCGTGTGCGGTTTCAAAGGGTCCCCGGGCTTATAGCTCGATGCTCTCGTTCCGAGAATCAGTTTACAGCGTAAACTTCAGCCACTTTGTACGTTATTGCAGGCACTGTTGTGCTTTCATATGTTTTGAAACCCTGCTTATAGTTAAGAAAATTGTAGAAAGTTGCAAATTTTGGCAGTTATTACAAGACTAGCTGTGCTCGCGACTTCGGCCGCGTGGAATAGTTATTTTTCCCCGTTTTTCTTTTTACATTTTCCATTATTTCTTCGCTCCTAATAGTTGCAACGTGATGTTATATAGCCTAAAGCCTTCCTCGATAAATGGTCTATTCAACACAAACATATTTTATCAATTCGGACCAGTAGTTCCTGAGATTAGCGCGTTCAAACAAACAAACAAACAAACTCTTCAGCTTTATAATATTAGTTAAAGATTATCTTGAGAATATTTGTTCTGGATATAGGTCTCTCCCAATGGAAATTGTCATTTGGAGGATTTCACACTTAGTAATCACTTACTAAGTTATCACACACTACATTGACAAGTGGGTTGGTGACATCAGTAGATTTTATTTGTACCCAGGTAAATGCTGCTCCCATTTTCTGATATTCCCTTAGTTGTCTTCTACGATACCCACGGAATGAGGTGAAATGTCTCTAATACCTAGTTTTAAGTCTTAATTGTTTTCAATCAAAAATACCTATATTCCTTATTAATCGCCACGCTCGGCAGGCCGGTTGGCGATCGCAGGGCGTAGCTTCTCGCTCCGGTGACGCTGGTGCCCGTCATCGGTCTGTAGTACTTAGCTACGCCTTCAATTTTTAGTGGTTAAACCGCCACCAGTCGGTCGCCAGCGCCCCGTTCGCTATTCGGCAGGACGCACCACGGGCAGGTGAGGTTGGCTTGGAGCGAAAAGGTGATAGGTCGCACACTTACATCAAATTTAGGTACACAAGCTTAATGAGCCCTCAAAACATGATAGTATAGCGTGTACCAAATCTACACACACCAATTTCACCCAACTATCATACTGTAACGAACGTACTTACAACTTTAATGTAAAGTCCACAATGATTCGCTTCAACTAGGCCATACTTTGCTTTCCAGTAGTGCGATGAAGCCTGAGTTCGGCAAAACTAGTGTTGGAAGCAGTTGGACCGCAGGGGAACTTGTGTAATCTCGTTGTTCCGAACATCTTTGCCTTCGACAGAGCATTTGAAACTGGAACTTTGTAATGGTAATGACGAAACGGGTCAGATCAAAAGACACTAATAGGCCTAAAATTACGCGTGACATCAAAGAGTTTTTTCACCACTGAGTGACGTCAATCCTCCTACATTTTGATGCCTTGTATCTTTGTTATTTTTTGTTTAAATGAGTAATATTTTAAGTGTGTAATAGTGAAACTTTTAACATCCCGATTCAAATATGATACGCTTGTTCCCGAATGAGAACTCTTTTTTATAATTTGTTTATGTTTTTATACTTTTTTATTACTATTGATTTTATATTGTTTATTAAACTTCACTGTTCCTACAATATTGGAGGGTCTCCTCGGGCGAGTCGTCGGGGAAATTCGGGAGTTAGTGTGGGCAGAAGCAGTTGGCAACTTTCCTGCTCTTTAAAAAAGGGGAGCATGTTCCCGAATGAGAACTCTTTTTTATAATTTGTTTATGTTTTTATACTTTTTTATTACTATTGATTTTATATTGTTTATTAAACTTCACTGTTCCTACAATATTGGAAAAATACAGTCATATAATAATATAGGCGGCGTTTCATTCTAATTTTAGCGCTCAATCGTCTATAACGCTAACACGCTATATCGGAAACCAAAGTAATTAGCTCTATACACGGGCCACCAATATTACCGTAGGTAATTACTGATAGGTATAACACCAATTAATTTGCTTGCGTTCGCCTCCCGCCAGCAAATTAATGCGTTTGATACGATTAAAAAGGTTAGAGAGTGTTTATTTGTTGGATTAATTCATGAGTTTCATTATAAAATGGTATTTACACATCGAAAAAAGTTTATCTAAGACCTGTTTGGAAAGCAGTTTTATTAAAATTACTGGTATTTTATAAGAAACTCGTGTGTTAATAATTAAATATTACTAGTATTATATTATTTCAAAAAAGGTTAACTATCCTAATTAATATCTATGTCAGTTTATCAGTTGTCTAGTACCCATAGTACAAGCTTCGGCTTAGTTTGGGGCTAGAGGCGCTGTGTGGCCCAGCGTGGCATGTCTTGGGTTATTTGTTGTTTGTTGTTAATAGATTTTTTCAAAATGATCAGATAGTACCTATACCTATTATAGTTACATTTTAGTTTCTGCAAAAAAGGCATGGCTTTGCAAAAAAGTAGCGAACAACTGGAGAGGCCTATGTCCAGCAGTGGACTGCGTTAGGCTGATGATGGTGATGGTGGGGAACAGTTACCAACAATGTTTTTGTGTATTTACTATTTCAGAAAGATATATATTGTGAATAGTAAAAACAAAAACAAAATCGTTTAAGTGAATAGTAAAAACAAAAACAATTATTACCTTAGCAAAGAATAAGCACTAATTGAACCCAGACTCTTCGACTTAAAAAGGCAGGTCCACCACCAAATAAGTGGCCAATTAACGTTATTACCAGAATAATATATATATGTTGAATATATATTCAACATTTGCATGCTAATCTGCCTCAAGCATGACCTAGCAAGCTGGCTAAAATGTCTGGAACTCTACAATTATACAAGTTCGGTTAGCACGATGTCTAACTATTCCGAATTCTAGTTTTGTCAAACTCAAGTTGGAATAGTCGTCTGCAACGCAACTATGTTTGAATAGTTTGCCAGCTCTAATAGGTTTTTTGGAATCATCTAGCTGTTTGATAGCGTATCTTCTAGAATTATGTTCTCGCACGTAATGTAAGGCAACCATGGAAGTATTAAGTACTACGTTACTTCCATGAAGGCAACATATAAGTGTGCCTAGCACGAACATTTTCGAAAAAGTATGCGTAACGTTACCGTAAACATTTGTATGAAACTTGGTACAGCGCCCCTATCGTGCGTAAGAGGTACTACGTTTACGTACGTTAACGTAGTGACAATTATCGCCCTGTTTACGGTTACGTTACGCATACTTTTTCGAAAGTGTTCGTGCTAGGCCACAGATATCTCCAATAGATACCGCACTTAAGATATCGCGCGAGAGGTAATACATACATGAATACATCAGTGCAATGCATACGCAATACGCATGCGCTTAAAGTGCGTCAGTACCACGGTCAGTACTGACCAGAAGTCAGACCCGTGTGTATCGGAGACACTTTTAATAGTTTGTAGAACATAAACGTATGAATCTTAGTATTGAACTCCTTGGCGCCGGAGCTCAAGTTACGATGGAAAATATTTGACAGATGTTAGCTCGCGTTGATGTCTTTTTTCATGATCCCTTTCTTTCATTACCAATTTCACTATTTTTATCCCTTTCTAGCATAGACACGTTTGACAATAGTGTTACAATGTATTACTTTCAAGTATATCGATAATGCTGCAAGATGAGAAAAATTTTAGTGTTTCTACTTTAGATTTCCAAAGTGTCCTGAGAGAACATTAAAATGGACAAATGCCGCACCCTGCTGTTAGAGACATTTACATAGGATAGTTTTCAATGTATGAAGGATAGAAGACGAGTAAATGAAAACTGCTGTGATTACTTCACCTAACCATATTTATAACTATACTCATTTGAATTTTTTTTTCCCAAGACATGCCACGCTGGGCCACACAGCGCCACCTAGCCCCAAACTAAGCCGAAGCTTGTACTATGGGTACTAGACAACTGATAAACTTACTTAGATACATTTAAATATACTTATAATGTCAAAACGGCAGTTGAAATGTATTATTTAACGTATGTATTTTAGTAAATTGATCATTTTACGGGATCTTACCGTAAAATCATCCGACGAAGGTGAGGTGAACGTTGATTGGTTCAATGGCTCACGTGGCGTTATCCCGGCAACCAATCAGGGAACAGTGTATTAAGTTACGGGTAATAGTGCACCGTTAAATAGTACATTGAGCAACGACTGGCCCATTTGAGGACGATTTTACTTGTGTCAAAATCGTAAATTTTTAAATGACTGTCAGGCTACCTTAAGTTGATTAACTAACTGAAATCCATTGCGTTAAATAATACATTTCCACTACCGTTTGTTATATGCCGAAAGATAATCAACTACCTAGGAAATTGATCAACTTACGATTCTTGCTATTTTCCGGTGACATATATAAACATATATTTATATACATACATAGATAAATATCCAGTATTGCACAAAATACTGAAAAGGTGATACAGACATAATCTAGTCTAATATACCTGATTGGTAATTTTTCGATAAAATTATCGACATTGCACAATACAAATGTACATCACTTGAGAAATGAGTTACGTCCCCCGCACACCCTTCCATACCACCTGAAATTGACTCGCGAAACTCAAAGCAAAATGCCGAACATGCGGTATCTATTGGGGGTAATCTGTGTGCTAGGCACACAGCACGCGATGCGACGTAATGTGTCAAAAGAGCATCGATTATCATCAAACTAGTTTTTTGGCGGTTTCGACATTTTGATGCCATTCCCACTTTTATTCGACTCAACCTGTTTAGTCGGGTTGCGTCACTTATTGTGTGAAAAGTGTGATGTATGATACGAAGTTATCGACAATGTCTTCACAAAAATTGTAGTCTTCATTGTTACGTTGAATTTATCAACTAGGTACATACTAGCGAATCGGGTTAAGTTATTAGCGTTTTAGTAAGGATCCCTAATCTTTTTAGCAATAAATATAGCCTATGCTACTTAGGGTGAATGTAGCTTTCCGATGGTGTAAGAATTTTTGAAATCAGTTCAGTAGTTTTTGAGTTTATTCATTACAAACTTACACAGAAAAATACAAATCTTTATTCTTTATAATATTGGGCGTAGAAGACATTCACACCAAGTGCATAGTTCAATAGACAGTATTTTTCGAGAGATTGTCGACACGCTTACAGAAGCACACTTAAGCCAACGCCATAAGTTGTATATTTGAATGCTAATTTCCGTTGCAGCAGACTGTTTTTGCTCCACAGGTGCACTTTCGTCTCATCTCTTAATTGGCACTTGGCTGTGCTCGGCTCGAGCCTATATGAACTACGGTTTACGAGTAACGAGGGAAGTGTTTTTAACGTTATAATAACTCAGGAAATGTAGATAGGTATTTCGTGATGGGATAAATGTATCTGACGGCCTAGTCTAGGGTTCGATGCAAATAAAGAATGTATTATTGACTGCCTCGGTGGTTCATTTGGTAGTGATCCCTGCCTTCTGAGCCAAGGGTTGTGGGTTCGATTCCCTCTCAGCGCAAACATTTGTGTTCATGTACTTGTATGTTTGTATTGGTCTGGGTGTTTGCAACATTAAAACTTACTGTAGTCACCAACCTGCCTGCAAATGTTCGTTGGGGGAGGCCAATGTCCAGCAGTGGATGTCTTAAGGCTGATGATGACGATGACTCGAATCCGGTGTCGGAAAAAAATATGTTGTTCCAGGTTTTTGGCAAGAAATTACTGTTTGACAGCCCTGCTGTCAGCAAGATGGCGGTGACAAACGATATTTCGAAGGCGTTTGGTTATGAAAATGTCGCCCACATTTATTGATATATTAACATGAATAAATAAATAAGTTATTCACGTAAAGGTTACCTTTATTGACACAATAGATCTACCTGACAATGCTGGAAAACGGTGGTCACTTCAACATAATAGTGCAGAATAGGGTTGGTAAATACTAAATCTTTTAAGCGGTTAGTTTTTTTATCAGATTATAAACTTATGATGATTTTTTTTTTTTTTATAGAAGATCGTAATGAGAGCTGTCAGTACCAACGAGAGGTAAGAAATCCTAATCCTAAAAATGATTCTACCGTCTTCGGAAAGTGGATTCTATCGAGAAGAACCTGCAGGATACTTGTTAATTAAGTACATACTCTTTTTATATCGTAATCTTTCTTATTGTTATAGTACAGGGTTTATGAAATGTTTTATTGTTATATTATTTTTATTAGAGTAGCACGTCATAATGGCTTCCCTACGCCTGATGCAAGGCGAAAGACGAGCCCAAGTCGCTGCGACAACGGACAAGTAGGTAATTGGTCAGTCCTGTCAGTTGCCACCGTCTAACCCCAACCCCCGGATGCCCGGATGCCGATGCAGCGTCCACCTTACGAGCTGCGGAAACCCTTCTCACCAGCAGAAAAACGACCCGGAGGTCATTTAGTTGCGGTATTCTATAGGGTGGAGGTACTACCCCGGGCAGGGGGCTCATTTCAAGCGAAGTTTCGTTATGCCCTACCTCTCCTAAAACTCGCTATGCCCTACCTCACTTATACCGTTCTCATGTAGGTAACTGAAATCTTTGTGAGAATAAAACTCTTGAAACCCAAAATGTTTTATTATAAGCAAACTCTATCATATTCAAATAGCCACCCCTAGTGATGGAAAGTGGAGGAAATCGGCAAAAAGTCCCACTTGCCGAACAGAAGCCGAACGACACTCGAGCTAATGGCGGCATAAAAAGTTCCGGCCTTTTACCCGCCGAGTGCCTCGTGGCACCACGCGTTATACGCTCATTTATAAATGAACTTCACATTTTCACTTCATTTGACAAAGTATATTAGGTATTTTTTTTCCTTTTTTCGTAATATTAGTAATGTACCAAGCCAAGAGGTTTAGTTCCTCGTTCTTGCCCTGTACCGTTAAGTCATGGAATGCCCTTCCAGCTCATGTGTTTCCTTCCTTTTATAATCCTAGGTTCTTTAGGCGGGGCGTGAAACGGCATCTCAGCGGGCCTTCAGGGTGAGGGCGACAGGCGCAATGGGTTTGGGTAGTTCACGACCGCTTACACCATCCGGAGGAGTGAGGTCATCCTGTAAGCTCTTCTTATAAATAAAAAATTGTCATTGAGGGTTTTTTTAATGCAAGAGGCGGCAGACGAGCAAGTATGATGCCTGATGGTAAGCAGTCGACACACATGGACACCCGCATCTCAAATCGAGTTCTGGGGTCGCTGCCGGCCTTTAAATAGGAGCAAGCTCGTTTTTTGATGGTTCCTAAGTCGTAGTTATTCGGAAAGACTGCCGAAGCAAGGTGGTTCCATAAAACCGAGGTACATATAGGAATTTAGATCCTTCAGAATAAAATAAATAATCCAAGATATTCCACGCTGGGCCACACAGCGCCATCTAGCCCCAAACTAAGAGAAAGCTTGTACTATGGATACTAGACAACTGATAAACTTACTTAGATAGGTACTTTTTTTGTCATCATCATTATCATCATCATCATCATCAGCCTATTGCAGTCCACTGCTGGACCAACTACCAAATGAGCCATCGGACCAGCCAAGAATGTGATTTACAGTGAATGGAAACTATTTGTTATTTATACATTTATCATTATGTTTCGAATAGATAACATTTTTGTATCGCGATAAATAATGCACAAGTTTCAATAAAGCGCGAATACCTTCAGTTAAATTTGCAGTAAAAATAATCGAATCACCCGTTTCGCTGGTAGTGAAACCGGTTAACTAAATAACACACTGTTGTATGCCGGCTGTTTTCCGGCAATTCGGAGTGCAGAGGCGTGTTCCTACAAAAATGTTTGTATTTGATTACGTTGCTAACTTTATACGGATACAAAAATGCTGCCCACATTTGGAATAATATGCCTGAAGGCTTTTAAAATTGGTGGAAATTAATTTAAGCGGATGCTCTTGTGGGTAGCAGTGTTTAATATTCGTGTGGTTTTCGGATCTAGTAGTAGATGACTAAGAGAATGTCAGGAAACGGGCAGCAGTGTTACTTAGGTACTAAAAACTCAATACGGTCACCAGCCGTAGTGGTGACTACGGCAAATACCCTCAATTGACCATTTGTTTTTTTTTTTGTATAATGGATCGACATAATAGCTTCCCTACGCCTGATGGAAAGCGAAAGAGAAGCCCAAGTCGCTGTGACAACTGGCAAGTAACTGGTTAGTTACTTAGTTACCTGTCAGTTTCCACTGCCATGCCGGCCCAACCTTAGGGTTGGGGGGTTAGCCCCCCACGAGCTCCGGAGACCCTACTCACCAGCAGAAACACGACCCGGAGGTCATTTGGCTGTGAGATTGCTGATAATGATAGTGATGATATCTATGAAACGGTCATAAGTTTATTTGAATAATGTAAAAAGCATTCAAAATATTTGTCAGCCAACCCTGTTATTCAAATCCATTTGATCAACAATTAATTCAGACTTCCACTCAACGTCCGCTTTTTCAATTAAATTGTCAGCAGTATTATGAATCGTTAAATAAACAGTCAAAGATCGCAATACAAACGTGGAAATTAAATTCAAATCGCATCAAAACACGGGAAAACAAATAAAGCGGTCCCGTTGAACCCTGGCAAACTTCGCAGGCTCTTGGCAAGAGGAAACGGCGGATCGGTGGCTGGTGCAAGTCACAGGACACTTGTGTTTTGTTGAAGGTCGATTTGTGATTGTGACGCTGACGAGAACAACGGAGAGTTTAGGGGAATAACTTGGTAGCACACGCCAACGCCTGCCCCCGTGGCAGACAATGAAAGTTCGAAGGGATTCTCCTCGAAGAAACAAAAAATTGATTTATGATAGAATCGAAGACGGCTGATGTCTTCGAAAAACTCCATTCATTATGGCGTGGCGATTTTGGGTAAAGACTTCAGATGTTTGAATCAAGGTGGCGAACAACTGGGGAGGCTTATGTAAAAAAAAATATTGGTACAATAATAAGGTTACAGCAGATTATATGCACGATAATAGCAGCATAGTTATACAACTGTGGTGCAGCTGCTAACGCCCACCTCTAGAGGCTAGACAAATGTCCAGCAGTGGACTGCGAAAACCTGATGATGAGGCTGATTTATCTCTTCTACTCTCAACTGCCGTGGTAGCCTAGTGGTAAGATCGTCGCTTCACACACGTGAGGTCGTCGGTTCGAATCCGCGCGGGGCACGCACCTTTGGATTTGCATAAATCTATGTGCGGAATTATACCACTAGCTTAGCGGTGAAGCAAAACATCGTGAGGTGTGTCGTGAGGAAACCTGCACATCCAGTTTAATTCTGAATGTGTAACCATGATCCAAATTTGTCTGGTTCCCCTTTCTGAGGGTTACGAAGGTCAGATGGCAGTCGCTTCAATGTAATAACCAGACTTGCTAAATCTAGGATCATGGTCAAAGCGGACCCTGGGCCTAGTGGCACAAACCGGGACAACGCTAAGAGGATGATGATGATGACTCTCAACTCCTCTTCCTTAGACCAACCACAGACCGGCGCCCACTTGGATTTCGTCCAACGCTGACCGATTATAAAATCTATAAAACGTGTCCAAGTTTGTTTCCTGCGGTCCGAGAGCGATTTGGACGTGGCCCTCCATTCCGACGTTGGCATCATTGGGTACCTACGTGTGTACTTCATATTAACTGACTGGTTGGCTCATTTGGCAGAATTAAGTCTGACTCGGAAACAGTCAGTTAAGGTTGAAATTATTTGTATAATTTAAGTCAGCTAGGGTTAAGAGAGGTAGGGCATAGCGAATCTTCGCTCGAATTGAGCCGCCCGTCCGGGGAAGGACCTCCACCCTATAGAATACCGCAGTCAAATGACCTCTAGGTCGTGTTTCTGCCGGTGAGTAGGGTTTCCGGAGCTCTTGGGGGGTTAGGGTTGGGCCGGCATGGCGGTGGCAACTGACAAGTAACTGACCAGTTACTTGCCCGTTGTCACAGCGACTGGGTCTTCTCTTTCGCTTTCCATCAGGCGTAGGGAAGCCATTATGTCGAGCCACTATAAAAAAAAGCCTGTAGTCTTAGCTATTTTGAGAGTTCATTATAATCAACCGTCTATCAATCGTACTATTTTATACCATACCAGTCCTATACAAGCACATCTAAATCCCCCGAGTGAAATCTTTGGGAAAAAGCCTATCTCCAGCGGCGAATGTCTGCAGGCTGATGAATGATAAGTACATCTAAGGAACGCAATTTTAAGCGTTGTTAGCCTTGGTTTTTAAGGTTTCAGGTTAAGATTCAGATTCACCTTAGTCCTTCCCCCCTAACGAATCCATACTTACCAGGTCTCATACATCCAACACTCCAGCCACTTTAAATAAAAGTAACCTTAAAAAACATTTAATACAAGCTCCCCCAAGCCAATTCTAGTCGAATAGAAACGTTCTTTTAAAACAGTCTTCCGCGCGGTTTAAAAGCGTGCATTCGTTGCAAAGAGGCTGCCTCGACCCGACTAACCTTGTGCGGACGTCTTAATTTCCGTTCGCTTCGCGGAAACTCCCGCTCGGCAAGGTTTAACGTTGTAGCGTGGGGGCCGACGACAAATCTGACTGTCGATTCGTATTTTAAACGTTGAAAATTTGTTGAACTTTTCGATAGCAAATTTTTAGTTAAGATTACGATTTAGGCCATCGATTCAAAATTATGATAAGAACTTCCATCTATTAGGTCTTAGGGAGCAGCTAAGACATTAATCTAATATCCTACTTTGTATTTGCAGTTTATTATCGTTTGTAGCTTGTACGGTCAGAAGGTTTAGGGTTGGTTTGCCGGTTGGGTCAATTTAGGAAACGTTTGTATACATTTACATACATACAAGGATCTGAGTACCTACAAAAATTCATGTACATATATGATCAGCCTCTGTCTCCCATACATAATAACTACATGAAAAATGTCGCTGTGTTCCGTTAATACAACTTTTAAAGAGACTACCACCTATTAAATCTATGTCAATGGTTTATCCCATTACTACTGGATCTCTCGTGAATGTTACTATTTAGTTAATCCTTTGAACGCCAGTCACCATACGAAGATAACAAAAGATTTTCTAATGTGTCTCGTTTCTCGGCGGTTAAACGATTTAAAACCTTACCAAAATTTTGCTGGTGGCGCACAATTTTCATTACCCTCCCATACTAATACCGCTGACATGACTTTGAACGTGCGTACTTCTGCCGAGTCATGAAATGAGCTATTAACTCGCTTATTGTGCGCGGAGATGGCTTAAATAAAGATGAGTACAATGGCTGAATTAGCGCGACGGATTG
Organism: Conogethes punctiferalis; assembly: GCA_031163375.1. Taxonomy (NCBI): domain Eukaryota; kingdom Metazoa; phylum Arthropoda; class Insecta; order Lepidoptera; family Crambidae; genus Conogethes; species Conogethes punctiferalis. Next base: position 14,690,390 of record CM062092.1, on the reverse strand, counting down.
TACTTACCTACGGAGTCAGCTTTATCTGGGGAGAATTTCTGCAGAATTCGCGGAAGAAATATTAATATGTTGTTTTTTTATCTTTTTAGTGTTCCGTACCCAAAGGTTAAAAACGGGATTGTATTACTAAGACTTTGTTGCTTGTCTGGACTAACGCTGTCAGAAATTTTAGTAATAGATGGAAATCTATCTATTTTTAGCTGAGCTATCTTCCTTTGCTATATATATATTTTTTTAGAATAACTCGACATAATGAATTCCCTACCTCCCTACCCTACCTGATGGAAAGCGAAAGATAAGCCCCAGGCGCTGTAATAACAGACAAGTAACCGGTCAGTTACCTGTCAGTTGCCACCGCCATGCCGCTGCCCAACCCTAAAGCCCACGAGCTCCGGAAACCCTACTCACCGGCAAAAACACGACCCATAGATCATTTAGCTGCGGTATTCTATAGGGTGGAGGTCCTTCCCCGGACGGGCGGCTCAATTCCAGCGAAGATTCGCTATGCCCTACCTCTCTTAAAAGGTACACTCTGTTCCTTTACTCTCATAACCCGATAGGACGATAGTTCGACGAATCGGAATGAGATCAGGCGCAGAACCGATGACTTAACGTGCTTTACGAAGCACGATTTTTACCGCCAAGTTTCTGAACTTATTAGTATCTTCTGAATAACCTAGTATCAATTTTTGGTCCAACCCAGAATTCAAACCCGGAACCTCTTGGTAACCAATGACCATGTAAGTATAAAGCTGTCAACAGCCAAATAATTTCGGTCTATCCGGGATATCGGCCAGGTCGCAATTTATTGTGATCCCTGCTTAGCGCTGAACAAATAACAATCGGATGGATTGCCTATAGCGAGATTTATCTGAAGCCATTATGGCATTCCGATTGGCGGCCATTTTAGGTAGATAGGTATTTTGTACAAAATGTACAAGACGACCCTGTAATATCGGTAGAGGAAACATACATTATTTGACTGGCTCGGTGGCTCAATTGGGAGTGACCTCTGCCTTCTGAGCCAAGAGTCGTGGGTTCAATCGCCACACATTACAAACATTGACATGAACATGTCTTTTTGTATTGGTCTGGGTGTTTTCTATGTATAACTAGCAAACCCGGCAAATTTCGTTTCGCCACCAGAGGGCTGTAAACTTTTTATCGGTTGGCATGGCCTCGTTTGTGTTTCGGCATCCTGCCGAATAACAAACGAGGCCCTGCCAAGCGACTGGTTGCGGTATAACTATCACAATTGAAGGCGTAGCTAAATACTACAGACCGATGACGGGCAGCAGCATCACCGGAGCGACGCCCTACGATCACCAACCCGCCTGCCCAGCATTGCGATTATGGGTATATACTCCAGATGTTTGCCCTAAGTGGCGAACAACTGGGGAGGCCTATGTCCAGCAGTGGACTGCGATAGGCTGATAATGATGAGTAACATTTATATCAATTATTAACTGAATACGCCAAAAAGCAACCTCGAAAGTAACAGTAGGCAACGGAATTTTCGTATCGAACCCTCTCGTATCGAGTTGCCGGGGAAATTAAAACGTCATGACCATTAACACACTTCAGTACTCGTAAATTGTTTAACTTTCCCCATTAAACGGGAAGTTTGGGACGGTTATACTCGTATAGCTTATTGCCTGAAAGATTGCGTAGAACATTCGACCGGGCGATAATTGAGTCCGCTTTGCGCGAGCTCCCGTCACTCTGCCAAAAGCTCGTACGATCTGACCGAGTTATTGTAGCATAGTAACATGAAAATAAAAGAAAAATGAGCTGAAGGACGATCTAAGCCCAGGATCTAAGCTAGAAGCTAAGAGAGCTAGGGCAAAGCGATTCTTCGCTCGAATTGAGTCGCCCGTCCGGGGAGGGACCTCCGCCCTATAGAATACCTCAGCCAAATGTCCTCCGGGTCATGTTTCTGCCGGTGAGTAGGGTTTCAGGAGCTAGTGAGGGGGCTAGGGTTGGGCCGGTATGACGGTGGCAACTGACAAGTAACTGACCAGCTGCTGGCCCGTTGTCACAGCGACTTGGGTTTCTCTTTCGCCTTCCATCAGGCGTAGGGAGGCCTAATGGCTTCCCTACGCCTGATGGAACTTGATAGGTTATTTTTTTGTAGTAGCTCGACATAATTGTACTACTAAAAAATAACCTATCAAGGCTTTGGCCACCGACTGGTACGATTATGATGGAAGTTATTAGTCAAAATTAAAATTTGATATCATAATAATTAATCTGTCAAGTCTACTTAAAAGTTATTGGAAAAACAGATCGCATCAAATAAGTAACACAAAACCAAGCAATGAGTGCTAAATTACCATTAATGCGATGCACAACGCCATGGGACCCGTGAAATGTCAACACGAATTTGTTTCCCATGAAAGGGTAATGGTTAATGGTAATGGTTAATTTACTATATTGATAGACTGGCTCGGTGGCTCACTTGGTAGCAACTCTTGCCTTCTGAACCAAGGGGCGAGGGTTCGATCCCCACCCGGGACAAACATTAATATAAATCCTAAAGCCGCGGCCACACTTTGTAGGTATTTAAAATAAAATCTATACTTATAATAAATCTGTAGGGAGGTCAATTCTGTACATAAAATATTTTTTCAAAATAACTATCAGGGGGTGATAAGTGATCGATACTGATACCACAAATGCAATCAGTAAAATTTTTGTCTGTCTGTCTGTCTGTCTGTCTGTCTGTCTGTCTGTCTGTCTGTCTGTATGTTCTTTATAGAAAAAAAAACTACTGAACAGATTTTGACGAAACTTGGTACAATTATTCTTCATACTCCTGGGCAGGTTATAGGATACTTTTCATCACGCTACAATCAATAGGAGCGGAGCAATGACGGGAAGTGTTGGGAAAACGCGAGAAATTTAAACCTGTATGTTTAAACGCGCATTACGCGAAAACTACTGCATAGAATTGAATGCGGTTTTCACCAATGTATTGCTAGAGGTCTAACTTAAAACTTAGGCACAAGGTATAGATGGGTATTATATGGAAGTCCGTTATTTTTGAAACCCGATATCCACGCGAGCGACGCCGCTGGCACAGCTAGTAATAAATAAAATAAATAATCCAAGACATGCCACGCTGGGCCACACAGCGCCACCAACGTAACGTTTTGCGCCTAATGCACCAATGTATGTATCGGTACTTTGACACAATGAAGACATTGAGCGCGTTAGTATTGGGCATTGGACAGTGATTGGACGCAAAGTTGAATCCAATGTGTGGTCGCGGCATAAAATCGCATGGAAATGTGTGAAATTAATTATATTTGACACATTTCATAAGTAATCTTTACATTTACAAAATGTAGTATGTATATATATATACAATGAGCAAATAACACTCATTCGCTTGCTTAACAAAATTCAAACATCAAAGATTTTTCAATTGTACAAAATAAACCTACCTATTCAAATTACATTACATATTTGCACTAGCTGCTATAAACAATGCAATTTGCAGTGAATTTCAAATAAAATAAGATGAAATTCCTACAAAGGACGTGTAAAACTCTAGACAGATGGTCGAAATCGAGTTTTGCCGCTCAGATTTTATGAGGGAGAGACTTTTCAGCTTACTTGGTTGGACTTTGTATGTATCTACCATGTTACTGGCTCGTTTACATGTCCTCATAGCAAAACAAGTACATCACCTTATTAAATTTGAATGTACCTAACACGTTAGCTTTACCAAATATTTCTCGTTGGTGTAATAATTACAAGTTTCAATTAAGAACCGATAGAAATTCCTGGCTTCAATTTCCGTGGAAAAACTTTTACTTTTATTAACTGGCTCGTTGGGTCAACTGGTAGTGGCCCCTGCTTTTTTAACCAAGAGTCGTGGGTTCGGTTCCCACTCGGGACAAACATTGGTATAATGAGCATTTGTGTTTGTTCCGTGTCTGGGTGTTTATATTTGTATTCAAATATATATCATATCACCTACCCGTGGTGCATCCTGCCGGATAACAAACGAGTCTCTAGCAACCGATTTGGCGATGTAACTATCACGATTAAAGGTGTAGCTAAATACACAGGCCGATGAAGGACAGCAGCGTCACCGGAGCGAGGAGCTACACCCTGCGAACACCGATCCGCATGCCCAGGGTGGCGATTATGGGTAAAGCCTCCATTTAAGAGAGGTAGGGCATAGCGAATCTTCGCTCGAATTGAGCCGCCCGTCCGGGGAAGGACCTCCACCCTATAGAATACCGCAGTCAAATGACCTCTGAGTCGTGTTTCTGCCGGTGAGTAGGGTTTCCGGAGCTCGTGGGGGGTTGGGGTTGGGCCGGCATGGCGGTGGCAACTGACAGGTAACTGACCAGTTACTTGCCCGTTGTCACAGCGACTTGGGCTTCTCTTTCGCTTTCTATCAGGCGTAGGGAAGCCATTATGTCGAGCCATTATAAAAAAAAAAAAAAAAATTAGTTTAGAACTGGACTATCCGGCAGTGGACTGTAATAGGCTGACGATGATGAAGGTACGACGTAGAATGCCTATTTACCAGAAGTATCAAACCCAGACGAGGTCCCGGACTGTAGCTAGCCTTATACAATTTATGCGGAGCTACACAGGAGTTATAAATATTGATGCGGGGTTCTATCTTGTTTATAAAATCACGTTTCGAATGAAACTTTAAAATTAAGCGTCAAAACGTCATCTTGTAAAATATGAGGTCCTTAGATAATTAATTCACTGTCAAAATGTCCTATCACTTTATGAAGAACTGTAAATTTAATTAATATTTTCGTTGACATTATACAAAGTGATAATGAAAAAGCGCAAATTATGAAATTACTTGTATTGGTTCAAAACCAAGAGTAGGAAGGATTTCACGAATAAAAGAATAGGGGAAACATTTTAACCAAAATAATAATTTTAATAAGCCGTTTTAATCATTATGTCTATGATCAGTGTTCGTGCGTTTTAAGTTCGTTAAGTTAATTTTACTTAGGGTAATATAATAACTTTATTGATCTTCACATCAATTTCCACGATAAAGCCTTTCAAGGCTATATCAGTGTCAGTTACTTGCCCGTTGTCACAGCGACTTGAGTTTGTCTTTCAATATCGATCAGGCGTCGTGAAACCATGATGTGAAAAAAGTTTGTGACTACTGCATTGACTCTATAGTTAATGAAAATGTATAAATTAATAGCCTTTAATAGCCAATTTCAGCGATCTTATCGCTAGTAGCGATCTCCTCTAATGAACCATCCGGTACAGGAAATGGATTTACGAATCGTCTGTTTAACATCAGACAGTGCAGTCATTTCGACGTGCAGAAAACCATATTGTTAAAAACGGTTTTTAGAGAGACTCTTTAACGAAGTCTCGCTGAGTGACTGATGGGAGGTTATCAAAGACTGGAGTAACTATCCCTATAACTATAAAGAGTACGCTATCTCGCACACGTGACTAGCCGAGTGGATTGCCGTGTCACTTCACGCTGCGTACCGCGTGAAGGGCTCTGAGGGCAATCATCAAAGCAAGCCTCTAGTTTTAGGGGATGAACCTTTTTTTTAACGTCGGGAATGCCTTTACGCATACACCAGAGCCCTGAGTACGGAACGCCTGGGTGATGTGGAGCTCGATCTTATTTAGCGGAGAATACCCACTAAACCCTACGGTGGTCCGCTATGAGCACTCTGTCTGAGGAACTGAGGAGGGTCGGGATGCCCAGAGGGATTCGACACAACCACCCAGAGCGCGGTAGCGCTGCGCCGCCCAGGGCCTAGCGTGAACGGCACACCTCGGGAGGACGGTTTAGTTACTAGCAAAAGCAACCGTCTTCAATATGGTGACGGCCGGACAGCGAAGTCTTAGTTATAGGATTCCGTTATTGCCCTTTGGGTACCTACGGAACTCTAAAAACTAGCCAACCAACCAAACAACTATATTTACAAGCAGCTTGCGACGTCCACACAAAATTTACTCATGTATGTGTATCATAGCTGGAGGGAGCAGGAAAATATTTCCCCCATATTTCTTCCTTTATATCGTGAAAGACGACCCGAGTCGTCTTTGAGCGATTGTTCCATCGCCGCAAGACCATAATATTGCGGAAAAATACACCAGCAAAAATACAACCAAACTGAATCTGTGAGGGAAAATTCAAAGTTTACACCCGACATTTCCGTCATTTTCCCTCGCCGCACATTCCGTCGCAATTTATGTCGCTCTAAAACTAGACCAAGTGCTCGCAAAGTCGATCTAGTACGTACAGGAGCAACAAAAACCTTTGTTTTGCTGATATTAATGTCTTATTGTGACAATAACTGCCCGACAACCGCGTATACAAAGATAACTGTTATGTACGGCCGCAGTATAGGATGCGGTTGGGGCAGTGGTTGTCAAACTGGAGGTAAGGGTATTTGCCCTCCCCGGACCTGGAATGCCGGCCTCTTATCATCTGCGGCTGGCCAGGGCAGGCAGGGATGTGGTCGTATGCTTCGGCGCTATCCGTGTCCCTGCAACTTGCTGCCCTCTGGCGACACAGGGGGGTTTAGTGGGTATGCCCTCCTATTTTGGGAGGTGTGAGTCCCACACACCTTGAAGGTGCCTAATGCATTCCATAACCCAGGTGTCCAGTACCCAGGGCCTAGTAGTAATTTATAAATTGTATACGATGATCCGCACACGACTGTTTGGGGACCAATGACGTACAGAGACACCTACTACAGGACTCACATTCTTAATGGCCAAGCCATTCTCACCTTTACAGCTTACAAGATAAAGTCCTAACGCGAGGATTGAAGTCGTTTGCGCTGCATAGCTATGGTAAGTCAAACTAAAATGTTATTATTTCCCAGCAAAACTGTTCGGTGCGTCCGTTACAGTTGGTATGGGACTTTCTCCTTTTTCTGAAGCGTTGCATCGAGTAGATAGTAGAAATAAAAATGGTTGTTTCTGTTGTACTTTAGATAATTTATGGGACTTTCTTTTTAGTATTTCCATAGCTGAAGAATTTTATGAGAATTGTTGTGTTATTTAAAAGTTTGTAGAATTTTGGCTGCCACGGCTAGTAGGTATACAAAAAGACTACAAGTAGCCAGATTATGGGTATACAGCTAATAAAAAAGGAGATGTAAGGCGACCCATCATCTTTTCGCTCCAAGGCAGCCTCACCTGCACGTGGTGCATCCTGCCGAATAACAAACGAGACGCTGGCAAACGACTGGTGGCGGTATGACCATAACAGTTGTACGCGTAGCCAAATTCCACAGAGCGATGACGGGTGACGCTGCTGGTCACCGGAGCGAGAAGCTACGCCCTGCGATCGCCAACCCGCCTGCCGAGCGTGGCTATTATACCCATAATCTACCCATATCCTCCAGATGTTTGCCTTAAGTGGCGAACGACTGGGGATGCCTATGTCCAGTGGACTGCAATAGGCTGATGATGATGAAGAACATAGGCTATACTTATTGTTAGAAAAGATATGGGATCCTTCCAATGGTGAAAGAATTTTTGAAATCGGCACAGTTGTTTTTAAGTATGTTCATTACGAACATACAAAGAAATATACAAATGTTTCCTCTTTATGGTATTAGTGTTTATGTAGATAGATAGAGTAGATGTTTATAGAGCTATCGTAGCAGCTGCTTCTAGTTCCTACGAAGCATCTTATCCACTAGTTCCTACATTGTCCTAGTCAGCTGGGCGGCGACGGTCTGAATACAAATGTATTTCACGAAAACCAACGTTTTCTTTGAGACTTGCCTTTTTGGTGGTCTAAAGTTTGTTTGGTTGGAAACATGGCATACCAAATGTGGTCTTGAACTAAGGTTTTTTAGTATGTATTTGGTTTCGGATAGAATAGTCAGAATTAAGTTCATTTATAAAACGATTTAAACGGAATAAACCCAAAATGTTCATCACAGATTTGTTCAGGATGGGAATCGAACCCACGATCCAATATCAAATCAGCCACTGAGGCAAGCGATATCTTCTGTATTTTTTGTTATCTCCAAGTATATTGAAGATTTTTTTTTGTTAATATAAGACTCCCCCCATTAAAAATGTCATTTGGGGGAGGCCTTAGTCACCCACCACGCTTGGCTGGCGGGTTGGTGACTGCAGTAGGTTTTATTTGTATTGTACCCAGGTAAACGCTGCTGACCATTTCCTGATATTCCCTTAGTCGTCTTCTATGGCAACCACCTTCTATGGATGAGATGAGTGGAGGTCTTAGAATAAATAACGACATGCCACGCTGGGCCACACATCGCCATCTAGCCCCAAACTAAGCCGAAGCTTGTACTATGGGTACTAGACAGCTGATAAACTTACTTAGATACTTTTTTTTGTAAATAAATACATAATTATTTTACATAGGAAACACCCAGACCAATACAAACAGACATGTTAATGAACACAAATGTTTGTACTGTGCGGGATTCGAACCCACGACGCTTGGCTCAAAAGGCAGAGGTCACTACCAAATGAGCCATCGAGCCAGTTATCGAGATAAAAGGACCACCAGTCATATTTTCTAAGTAGGTATATTTGTGTCTTTAAGAGGCAGCGCAGACGACAGACTTTTTGTGCGATAGAGTCTGCGTCTGAGGCATTTAAAAAGAGCGTCTAGGTCTGCCGACCGAATGATGGAAGATGTGCGTCGTGTGCGTTGAGTCTGTGATTTTTTTTTTTTTATTTTTTTTTTATAGTGGCTCGACATATTGGCTTCCCTACGCCTGATGGAAAGCGAAAGAGAAGCCCAAGTCGCTGTGCCAACGGGCAAGTAACTGGTCAGTAACTGGTCAGTTACTTGTCAGTTGCCACCGCCATGCCGGCCCGACCCTAACCCTCCACGAGCTCCGGAAACCCTACTCACCGGCAGAAACACGACCCAGAGGACATTTGACTGCGGTATTCTATAGGGTGGAGGTCCTTCCCCGGGCGGGCGGCTCAATTCGAGCGAAGATTCGCTATGCCCTACCTCTCTTAATATCTTAAAATATCCGCAACGGATTTTTGCGCGTCGTGTTACCGCATATAATTATTGCAAAAAAGTGCGTCACGGATAATCTGTCGTCTACGCTGCCCCTTAACTTACTAAATCGGTTCTAAAAACAGTAGCCAACAAATCCCATTCGTGAAATAGGGCTAGTTCCATTTGTCCCGCTGTTAGCAAAGCTGAGCTGAACAGATCTGAATACAAATGGCGGACGCTAAACGCCGCCATCCTTTGGCAGATTTGCGGAAACTTGTTATATTTGCCTTACGACTTTAGCCGTCCAGAAGAAATCGCTAAAGGAATTGGATTTGGCTGCAAGGATTATGAGATCACAAGGACATGACTGATTTTTTAACAAACGACGCAAAGGGCGGGTGTTATATTCTATACCTACTTATCATAAATCTGTAGAGAGGTTAATTCTGTACATTAAATATAGTTTCAAAATAATTATCACGGGGTGATAAATAAGTGATCGATACTGATGCGATGCGAAAATGCAATCAGTAAAATTTTTGGCTTTCTGTCTGTCTTTATGTACTTATGTTCGTTATAGAAACAAAAAAGTTCTTGTCGGCTTGTAAGAGTGTTTTTTAGAGTGCCACAATCTTAACATTTGCAATTAGTGTAGTACCTTTTATCGATATACTTTAATGAAAATCTTACCTTAATCCTTCAAGCGTTCATCAATAAAGTAAATATATCTCTCCCAGAACCCTCTTATTTGCGTAAAGCTATTTAATTTTAACGTCTAATAAAAGGTATCTGTACTGACTAGACAGGGCTAGCCGTCCAATCCCCGTTTCTTGGAGGGTATTCCCTCTGGCCATTAATTATAACCCACGTAACGTATGTTATGAACTGGATTTAGGAGCACGCGTGACTGGAAACCGGAGTGAGCTACCCTCTGCCCTCCCTCCGACCTCCGTCAGAGAGATGCTGTTAATTGCTATTGATTGTATTGAGAGGTTCTCGTAGCGAAATATTTTGTGATAGGCTCCGGTGGTGTAATGGTTAGAGCGCGGTAGATCTAATTTCCGGGTCTGTTCCCGGTCGAAAACTTTTTGAAATTGTCTGAATTATGAGAGTTATTATAGAGCAGAGTGTATCACAATGTAATGTTCACTTTAATGTCTCTTAAACAGCAAATTAAATTAAATTTTAAGCAAATATGTAGGTACATAGGTATGTATTATGATAAATAATGTAAGAAAATGTTCAAGCTTGCAAGTTTCTTGCCGGGTCTTCTCGATAGAGGCTACATTCCAAATCTGGTGGTAGAGTCATTTTAAACTGTATTTGAAAATTAAGTGCTTGTCTCAATTCCTTAAGAATAAAGATATTTTCAAAGTCAAAAGTCAAAGTCAAAGTCAAAATAATCTTTATTTGTATAGATTTTCGATTTTGATATACCTAGTGCTTGGCTATGACTAAAATTCAGAAGAGTAACACCTATTAGTTATTTATATGACAATAAATCACGTCTCTATTAGGCTATGTAATGCCAAACTTAGTTACCGAATTCGAAAACGTTTCCATGTCGTGAAAGAGCTAGAGAGATTATCCCAACAACAATTTTAACGCTTGAGCCTCCTGATATCATCCTTGCCTTTACCAGCCAAGATTCTTATAATTCGCTGTACCATTACATAACTTGCAATCTAAAAGCGAATTACTTACATTCCCCAAAGGGCAGTCCTCGTCCCAAATTCATAGCTCACAAGATAAATTCGTGCGCGGACAATCCCATCCCATCCACAACATTTTGACCCACCATAACGGGCTCAAAGCGATATAAATACCGAAAAATCCTAAACTTCACCGCCGCTTGTCTCCGATAAGAAACGGTCGGTACAACGTATCACAACCTTGCTATTTATATTTTTCTTTTCTAAGGAAATCTGTGGAAATCACTGTTATGTATGGCCGTGATATTTCATAGCGTGTCCGCAGAAATGTATCGAGGATAGAACTTCGGATCTGGTAGTGTGGGGTATGTCCACACTTTTGTATGATATGATGATAAGAGAGCTATTATAACTCAAACCGCTCCATTCGAGTGTTGGTAATGCACTGATTTATTGATTGTTATGAAATTTCTATGGTAATAAAATATTAAAGTAAAGGCGGCTTTACACTGCTACCATATACGATGACTCTTAAAAACTGTTTGTTTTTAACGATACAATATACTCGTATATATAGTTCAAGCTTCAGCTTAGGTTGGGGATATTATTATATTATTATTATGTACAGAAGTGGACTTTTGCAGGCTGATGATGAAGATGAACTGCCAAATAATTGATCTGGTTTTTTGCAGCAGCAATATGAGCCTCTCTTTCGCTTATCATTAGCTGACGGAGGTCACTGTGTGTGATAAAAAATAAAAAATAAATAAAAATGTTTTTTTCTTTTTAGTTACAATATTATAACAATGGTAGGGTCGTTTAAGTATTATTACTTGTGTTAGGGGAGACCCGCTCTTCGTGAGGCCGCGGTAGACGCGCCCGCTCTACGCCGCCCCCGGCCCGGGCGTCGCCGGAGGGCATACAACGCATCGTATGCCCTCTGAGCCTCTCCTTTGTGCCCCGAGTGGTGAGTGCGGGGGCGCGATCCACTCATAGGGGCGTAACGGTGTGGTGGGTGCAGCCACACCGTTGCACGAGGTCCGCCCGGGGGGCACTCTATTGCTCCCCGGACCAGGTGTGCCGGCTGCTTATCATCTGCGGCTGGCCAGGGCAGGCAGGGATGTGGCCGTATGCTTCGGCGCTACCCGTGTCCCTGCAACTTGCTGCCCACTGACGACACAGGGGGGTTTAGTGGGTATGCCCTCCGATTTTGGGAGGTGTGAGTCCCACACACCATGCCGCCTCCCCCCGGAGGCGGCATGAAGGTGCCTAATGCATTCCCCTCTAGAAAAAAAAACAAAGACCCGCTCTTTATAGGGTAATGTGTCAGTATAAACAAAATAATCGTGATTGGTGTTCTATCTAGATTACATCTGGGGTCAAACTCGTATCTGTGGGACGCGCCGCCCCGCCCACGGCGTAACAAATGCGGGTAGTTTGTTTGAATACACTCCTTGATGAGGCGGATCATGCGCAGGTGACGTACGCATTATCTGAACAAGTTTCCGACAAAAAATGCGATAGTTTCGACTAACGATGGAGTGTTAGGAACATATTCTCTTGACCATAACGGCTATCTAGCAGGATTAAAATACTTATATAGTGTCCATGTATCCCGTTGGGCGCCCGAAGTATCGCTGGACCAAGTCGCCAAGGACCTGAAAGCAGGGCCGTCTTTAACCTATTGGAGGCCCTGGACACATTAGGATAATGGGGCCCCTATTGTCTATGAAAGAACACTATTTCGTCAGCACTGACAGGAACTAGGCACTTTGTATTTGAGCTGAGGGGCCCCATCGATCGCGGGGCCCTGGGCACTTGCCCATAGTGCCCACTGGGAAAGAGGGGTCTGCCTGAAGGCACTGCTGAACGTCCCCGATTGGATGGACCTGGTACAGGACCGAAAAAGGTGGAGCGCTTTGATGTCGGAGGCCAAGACCCACCTCGGATCGCTGAGCCAGCGAAGTAAGTACGAGTAAGTGTACATTTGTAGAAAAATAAAATAGTACCAAAAAATTTCAATACCTATTTCATCGTCATCCTATTGCAGTCCACTGCTGAAAATAGATCTCTCCAGTTGTTCGCCACTTTGGGCAAATATTACACTGGAGGCTTTACCCATAATCACGACAGGGTTGGCAGGCGGATTGGCGATCGCAGGGCGTAGCTTCTCGCTCCGGTGACGTTGCTGCCCATCATCGGCCTGTGGTATTTAGCTACGCCTTCTATCGTGATGGTTTTACCGTCACCAGTCGGTTTGCCAGAGCCTCGTTTGTTATTCGGCTGGATTCACCCCGTGAGCCGCCCGTGCAGGTGAGATTGGCTTGGAGCGAAAAGATGATAGGTCGCTCCCTTACATCCCATATACTTGCACAAAACATATAAATATTCATGACAACAGAGTTAGCATTTTTGTTATAAATAAGAGCATTTAGGATGACCTCACTCCGCCTAATGGTAAGCGGTCGTGAGGTCCAAAGGTTAGGTCGACAGGTATAATAGATCCAATGAAGAACCTACTGCACCTATCACCCTCACCCTGACGGCCAACTAAAAGTGTCCATCGGTCAGTCATGTTTCATTGTACAGTACGTATAAACACATAGGTTTATATAAAACATAGTATTGCCGACCGAAAACCGGCATCATCATCATCATCAGCCTATTACAGTCCACTGCTGGACATAGGCCTCTCCAGTTGTTCGCAAGTCAAGATCTATATAGTGACTTGCGGCCTGTCACTGCATCTCCAGACAATCACTGGTCGTACCAGGAAACTGGTCCACCGGAGCCTGATGGTTTGAGACGAGAGAGTGGGCTCGCACCAGCGCAACTGCCTGTCCACTTAAAATAAATTCACGCGCAGATGAACTTTGCATGAATCTGGATTCCGAACAAGAAAGTCCTACGGCGATGGAAAGATAGTGGCGGGGATTGACGCGCGGTGTGTTGGTCCTTAGCTATCGATCTGCACGCAGGCGGTCAGACGAGAGTGGTCGCTCCTGGACTCGATTGAGACGAGAGTACGGGCTCGGCAGCACGTCAGACGACAAAGCAGCCCTATTCAGGGACGCTCTGCTTTCCCCTGCACGGGGGAGGGGCCTAGAAAAGGTGGCCTAAAAATAGTTCGTCTCATTTCTACCTGGATGGTTGGCCGCGATCATTCAGAACCGTACTCATCGCGGTCGAAAGAAACGAAATGCTAAACCGAATATAAAAAATTTGACTATGGCAACCTGGAATATAAGAACTCTGCTGGATAACCCAAACAACCTGTGCCCGGAAAGAAAAACAGCTCTGATTGCCCGTGAGCTGGCCAGATACAGGGTTGACATAGCCGCTATAAGCGAGACTCACCTCTGCGACAGTGGAGAGCTTTGTGAACGTGGCGGGGGCTACACATTTTACTGGATGGGTAAACCCTCTGGAGAAAGAGCAAGTAGTGGCGTCGGTTTTGCCATAAAGACAACTATAGCTAGATCTCTTTGTGAACTGCCTAGGGGTGTCAATGATAGGATCATTACTCTGAGACTTGATATGGCACATAATGAGCATCTCTTCCTTGTGAGTGTGTATGCCCCTACCATGACATACTCGGACGAAGAAAAGTCAAAATTTTATGACGATCTTCGGACTGTATTACTGGCTGTACCAAACACCGATAAAATTGTTTTACTCGGTGATTTCAATGCCCGGGTGGGATCCGAATACGACGTATGGCGTGATGTCCTTGGGCGTCATGGTGTGGGAAAGTCGAACTCGAATGGTCTAATGCTTTTGACGCTTTGTGCTGAGTTCGGTCTTAGCATCACTAACACCTTTTTCCGAATGCCAGATAAGCTAAAAACATCTTGGATGCATCCTAGATCTAAGCATTGGCATCTGATAGATTACGTGATTGTGCGGAAAAGGGATTTGCGAGATGTCCTGATAACAAGATCCATGCGTGGTGCAGTAGGTTGGACAGATCACCGTTTAATAAGATCGAAGTTCCGGCTACTTTACAAACCTCCACGAAGAGCTAATCACAAGGTCTCTCCGAGGCTGGCGTTTGAAAAATTAAGGCGCAGTGACGAATTGCAGAAGGCTGTGGATGCTGAATTTCTCACTAAGTCGATAGACTCAACGTCGGGCATAGACGAACATTGGCGGTCCTACTCTCAGTCACTTCATGAAGTCGCAAAAGAGCTGATTGAAAAAAAGGAAAAAAAGAATCAGGATTGGTTTGACGACTCTGAAGCTGAGATAATGAAACTTGTGGCCGAGTCGCGGGTGGCGCTGAGGGATGTCTCCTGTGGCTTTGGTAGAGATGCCCGTAAAGAGCTAAGGGCCAGGGTACGCGAGCTCAAGAATCGTTGGTGGAAGAATAAAGCTCTTGAACTACAGCTTTTTGCAGATACCAACCAGAGTGCTAAGTTCTTTGAAGGCTTAAAAACGGTCTTTGGTCCCAGATGTCAAAAAACTTCACCTATACTTTCCTGTGATAGAGCTCGCCAACTTACTGAGCGTAGCGACATCTTGGCACGATGGGCCCAACATTTTCAAGATGTTCTGAACCCTGGAGCACAGAGCACGGACTTGTCGTATATCCAATCACTGGAACTCCTGCCCGTGTCTCCAGAATTGGATGACCCCCCGACATTTGAAGAGTTTCGTGATGCTATCAATCGCCTCAAAAATAATAAGTCTCCTGGCCCTGATGGCTTGCCTTCTGAAGTTTATAAATATGGTGGCCCGAACCTGCGAAGTTGTCTGTTTGATTTAATCATACGTGTCTGGGAAAATGGAAAGGTACCACAAGACTGGAAAGACGCATCTATCTGCAAATTGTACAAGGGCAAGGGTAGTATCTCTGACTGTGGCTCTTACAGAGGTATCGCTCTGTTAAGTAGCGCTGGTAAAGTTTTGGCGCACATTATAAATAGTCGTTTGGTTTCCTTGGCAGAGCGTATCCTACCCGAATCCCAATGCGGGTTTCGGCCTTGTAGGGGGACGGTCGATGCAATCTTTGTAGTGAAACAGTTGCAAGAAAAGAGTTTGGAACAACAACGTCCACTATACATGTGTTTTGTTGATCTCGAGAAGGCTTTCGACCGTGTACCCAGAGATGCTTTGTGGACAATATTAAGGGGTGTAGGCTGCCCGGAGAAATTTGTCAGTCTCATAAGGGACTTTCATGATGGCATGATGGCTAGAGTCCAGCACGAGAATGCACTTACTGACCAGTTCCCTGTCACCAGCGGTGTCAAGCAGGGCTGTGTTATGGCTCCAACTCTCTTTGCCATTTACTTTGCTGCAGTAATGAAAGATTGTTACAGGGCCTGCAGTAACCTAATAACTCTCAATGTTAGGACTGACAAAAGCGTTTTTGACATCTCGCGCTTCAAGGCAAAGAGAAAAGTGCAGAAACATTCCGTCATGGATGTCCTTTATGCTGATGACGTCTGCCTTATGGCCGATAGCATTGACAATTTGCAGACTTTTATAAACAACCTAGACGAATCGTGCCGTAGATTTGGTTTAGTCATCAGTACCTCCAAAACCCAAGTACTTAAACAACCGGTAAGGGGCGGGCACACTGACCAGGCTGCGGTCAATCTTTGCGGGAAACCCCTCGAGGAAGTTTCATCTTTTCGCTACCTCGGGTCTGTGGTTCGTGATGATAGCAGACTTGTGACGGAGATTTCTTCACGTATAGCAAGGGCTGCTTCATCTTTTGGGAAGCTCAGCAAAAGAGTTTGGGAGTCCCACGATTTGCGCTTGAACACCAAAATCATGGTGTATAAGGCAATAATTTTGCCGATATTGCTTTATGCAACGGAAACGTGGTGCCTCTATAAGGGTGATATAAGACGATTAGACATCTTTCATATGAAGTGTCTCAGGTCTATTCTGCGGGTGAGATGGCAGGATCGTGTGCCTAACTCGGAAGTCCTCCGTCGCACACAGCTGTGTGGTGTGGAATCCATGCTCATAGGGAACCAACTCAGATGGTGCGGTCATCTTGTACGCATGGAGGATTCTAGGCTTCCAAAGCTGACTTTCTACTCAGAGCTTGGACTGGGTCAGCGCAAGCCTGGAGGACAATTTTTGCGTTACAAGGATGTCCTTAAGAGGCACCTGTCGGCTTGTAACATACCATATGATGCTTGGGAGGAACTTGCGCAGCATCGACCTGAGTGGCGTAATACCGTGCATGAATCATGCGCACGGTTTGAAACAAATCGTCTGGAACATTTGGATGCCAAGCGTCAGCTGCAGAAGGCTAAACCTAAAACAGTGTACAATTACACATATAACACTCTTGGGCAGCTGTTTTGCGTGGCCTGCCAGAGAACTTTTAAAACAAAGTTTGGGCTGGCCAGCCATATCCGGTCTCATCAGCGGACATCTTGACGGATTCGTAAAGTTCGCCGTCGACGGATACGTCGTGGAGGACATCATCAGTTGTTCGCCACTTAGAGCAAACATCTGGAGGATATACCCATAATCGTCACGCTGGGCAGGCGGGTTGGCGATCGCAGGGCGTAGCTTCTTGCTCCGGTGACGCTGCTGCCCTGTCACCGGTCTTTAGTATTTAGCTACACCTTCAATTGTGATGGTTATACCGCCACCAGTCGGTTGCCAGCGCCTCGTTTGTTATTCGGCAGGATGCACCACGGGCAGGTGAGATTGGCTTGGAGCGAAAAGATGATAGGCCGCTCTCTTAAATCCCGAAAACCGGCATATCTCTTACAGAAAACTCAAACACAACACGAGGGCAATCAAGTAACGTAAGCGCGGAATATTTGCCGCGAATACTAGATTACGAGTGATTGGAAAAAACAAAAGGAATGGAGGTGTCAAAGAGCCCTCATGAATGTATAACGAAGGTTTGCGGGGCGCGAAGAGTGCGCGGAGACTAGATGTGGTAGAATTAAGAGGGTCCGACCATTTAATGCTTCAGCAACTTACCCCTAAATGGTCAGCACAGTCATCATCATGCTTGCAAACTCATCATCATCATCAGCCTATCGCAGTCCACTGCTGGACATAGGCCTCTCCAGCTGTTCGCCCCTTTGGGCAAACACCTGGAGGATTTACCCATAATCGCCACGCTGGGCAGGCGGGATGGCGATCGCAGGGCGTAGATTCTCGCTCCGGTGACTCTGCTGCCCGTCATCGGCTTGTGGTATTTAGTCACGCCTTCAATCGTAATCGTTATACCAACAGTCGGTTGCCAGAGTCTCGTCTGTTATTCAGCAGGATGCACCACGGGCAGGTGAGGGTGATGTGTGTGAGCGAAAAGATAATGGATCGCTCCCTTTCATCCCTTGCAAACCGTACCCAGGTAAACTGCTGCCCTTTTCAAGATAACTCTCTTAGTCGTCTTCTACGAAAGCCACGGGATGAAATATGGTAGCCCTATTCTAAGTACGGAAACCACCCATCGTAATTATCATCAGCACAGTCATGATGACCGATCACTCCGATCGATTCCGACTATGGCAATCACTTCGACTCCTAGCCGCTGGCTTTGCACTCGTGCTCTCAAAGAATGATGGGATACGTAGCCTATTTGGCTGCGACGCTTCAAATCATTTGAGGATACATCGCGTTGTCATCCGCATACCATCCAGACGATGGTGGCGCGCACCAAGAGGTTTAGTTCCTCGTTCCTGCCCCGTGCCATTAAGTCATGGAATGCCCTTCTAGCTCATGTGTTTCCTTCTTCTTACAATCCTGGGTTCTTTAGGCGGGGCGTGAAACGGCATCTCAGTGGGCCTTCAGGGTGAGGGCTTCAGGCGCAATGGGCTCTATTGTGCCTGTCGACCTAACTTTTGGACCTCACGACCGCTTACCATCAGGTGGAGTGAGGTCATCCTGAAAGCTCTTCTTATAAAAAAAAATACATAAGTACACCATTCTGATAGTGGTAAGTTATGATAGCATGCCTTCAACTGATCGCGTTTAGTATCAAGGTGGGATGTAAAGGAGTGACCCATCATCGTTTCGCTTCAAGCCACCCTCATCTGCCTGTGGTGCATTCTTCCGAATAACAAACGAGGCTTTGGCGACCGACTCTGCCGGTATAACCATCACGATTGAAGGCGTAGTTAAATACCATAGGCCAATTATCTCCAACTCGCCTGCCCAACGTGGCGATTATGGGTAAAGTCATCTGGAGAGATGTTTGCCAATAGTGATGAATAGCTAAGGTCCAGCAGAGGACTGCGATAGGCTGATGATGATGGTGATTGATAAGTTTTACGAAATTTTCCTCTTTGTCACATCTAGTGTCCTAGTACCTCTGCGCCATATATCGGTTGAGGCGTAACTAGCTATGTGGTGACATTCCCTCTTCTCCCTCCCTGCACTTACCGCGAATGAATTCATTCACATTTGTTAACTCTCTGAAAGCTTTAACAAATGTACCCATAAGAATACCTAATGTACATGTATGACACAAGAGTGTATTCTGCTTGGGGAAACAGGAATGATATTTATACATACGGAAAAATATTTTGCCCACATCTGTGACAATTTAGACAAGACAACATCAACAACATCACATACATTGCTCCGATCCCAAAGTAAGTAGCTTAAACAATGGCTCTATGGATAATGCAATCTATGTCTTGGACATTTGGGTGAAAGTTGATTGGGGTTAGATATAATGCCGCGGCCACACATCATCATCATCATCATCAGCCTATTACACTCCACTGCTGGACACAGGCCTCTCCATTTGTTCGCCACTTAGGGCAAACATCTGGAGGATATACCCATATATCGCCACGCTGGGCAGGCGGGTTGGCGATCGCAGGGCGTAGCTTCTTTGCTCCGGTGACGCTGCTGCCAGTCATCGGTCTGTGATATCTAGCTACGCCTTCTATCGTGAGGGTTATACCACCGCCACCAGTCGGTTGCCAGGGCGTCGTTTGTTATTCGGCAGGATACGGACAGGTGAGGTTGGCTTGGAGCAAAAAGATAACAGGCCGCTCCCTACATGCATATTGAAATAAAAATGTGTAACACTATTCATAATTGAGGCATTGGGAGTTACTGACCGAAGTGAGACCAATCCACATGGATTGGTTATGGATATGGATATATGAGTATATCCACGAGCAGGTGAGGTTGGTTTGGAGCGCAATGATGATAGGTCGCTTCTTTATCATCCCAGCGCGCCTTCAAAAGCCTCCAATACTCCATAGCTGCATTTCAAAATTGGTAAAAGAGCCACATTTTCGCGCGCAATTTGCCTGCGGCCATTTTCCAATTTATTTGCCACGGCCTTTGCGAAATATAACTTTTTACACGCTGTTTTTTTTCTTAAAGCAGAAAGTAGCCCAGTTATTGTTTAATGAAAAGAATACGCTTTCCTAGTCAGTTTCAGATTTTTTATGGTACTTTTTTATTCGTTCAACTGGAGGAGCGAAGCTACCTTTTTGCGAATATAAGTTTAATATTACAAAGGCGATAGTGAGAACTTGAGTGAAGTGTTGACTTTTATAATACGAATTTCCATTTTAATTTTTTTTTTATTTGAAATCAGTATTAAGTAATTTGACTTTTATTTTTTTATTAGTTTTTACTACGATCCGACTCCAGTTGTTATAGGGTGGAGGTCCTTCCCCGGACGGGCAGCTCATTTCGAGCGAAGTTTCGGTATGCCCTACCTCTCTTCTAAGGAGAGGCCGCATTGGAGCGATAAGATGACAGGTCCCCCAACCATATCATACTAACCATAAAGTAACACAATAATAGACAAAACAACCATTAAGAAGTAGAGTCAGCACTGTTTCCCAAATTTCCTCTCACACCATTCTGAACTACACAAACGTTGAGCATTCGTACAAATAATGAACCAATGCATGTAATGCTGGAGTAATAAATAGCATCCGTGTCGAGAGAGCGGGCCGAGTCTCGGCTTGCTAAAGCTCTTAATGGTACAGCTTATAGGTCATGGGCCGTACGGTTAAAATGCTGCAGTTGAGTTAGAAAGTCTTTAAAATGTAATGGATGGTGCATTTTCATGTGAGTACTTATAACTCATTTTATTCTTTTATACCACAAATTTGGCAAACAAGCCTACTGTAGAGTAGTATTATATAAAGATGATTTTATCAATAAATAATTCGGTGTTAATCGAGCATTCATGGGTTTCATTTCTAAACCTAATCCGCACATCACATGGCGACCCTGCTAAGGAGCCCGGTCGTCGCCGCGAATCCGAGACGTGCCCAAATATGTAAAGTACTGACGGTACTAACGGACGATCGCCAACCTGCCTGCCCAACGTGGCGATTATGGGTATATCCTCCAGAAGTTTGCCCTAGGTGGCGAACAACTGGAGAGGCCTATGTCCAGCAGTGGACTGCAATAGGCTGATGATGATGATGAATGAATGACTGACGGTACTGACTGTTTCAAAGTGCGAACAATGGATCCAGTGCAATTATACGGGTACCTCTAAATTACACGCGTGTCTACTTAACATCGAAATTCACCGTGGAAAGCACCTCACACTACGGTCCGATGATGTTAAGCAGTTACCGCAGCCTATGGACGCCTGCAACACCAGGGGCATCACACGCGCGTTGCCCACCCTAACCCCCCGGCTTCCGACGCAGCACTCACCCGACGAGCTCCGGAAACCCTACTCACCGGCAGAAACACGACCCGGAGGTCATTTAACTGCGGTATTCTAAAGAGTGGAGGTACTTCCCCGGGCGGGCGGCTAAATTAGAGGGAATATTCGCTATGCTCTACCTCTCTTGGACTAAGTAATTGGACATTCACTATTGCCAGCATGAAAAAAAAAATCATGTTTCTTTTTACATATACCGAACGATGCATTGCTGTATGAGACTCATAAGAAAAAGGCTTCCAGTATAAAAATAATTCCCTTAACATTTAATTTATTTTCAAGTTAGCATTGTTCACGTATAAAGTTGGTCGTTTGTTAGTATGTACGTTCGAGTGGCTTATAACTTTACAGCTGGCAACACCTGCTTGAACTCTGCAAGGATCCTGAACCTCGTCACGGATTGAGTATGAAAAGACGGATGCGGCATAATTATAAAATAACCCAAGACACACAACAAGCCACACAGCGCCATCTAGCCCCAAACTAAGCCGTAGCTGGTACTGTAGGTTCTAGACAAATGAAAAACTTGCTTGTTTTTGTAAATAAATACTTTTTGTAAAAAGCCAATATCACACTCGCCAGGAACAGGCCCGCTCCTATGATGTTAGTTCCCAAGTACATTAAGAGATGGCGCTGGGGGTAGTTTATATCGTGGCGGAGTTGCTATTTTTGCCGATGCCCTCCCATTTCGGCAGGTGTGATTTCCACGCATTCTCCCCCGGAGGCGGCGTAAAAGAGCGTTTTGCATTACCCTCTAAAAAAAGTATAATGTACCATATCGGAGTATTCGAACATCGCCCCCAAGACTCTGAGTTAGTCAGCAGCTAACAAAGTTGGGGTGGGTTACAATCTGGCGCTCTGATTGCGCACTCTTTGCGCTCACCCCACAATACGGGACATCCCTCACAGGATGATACTGGGGATTTTAGGCCATTGTACATAATGAAACTAGCATCCGTGACGTTTGACGCGGTGACACTAACACCTAAGTACATCGAGTTCCCGCCAATTATTACTTTGACGTCTCTCTCTGTAGTCTCTGGTTAAAGTTGTTCTAATAAATACTTTTCAGATTATAAAATAGTGTCTGTCACTATGTAGGTAGGTATATTATGTATTTCATCATCCTCTTAGCGTTATCCCGGTTTTTGCCTCTAGGCCCAGGGTCCGCTTTGACCATGATCCTAGATTTAGCGAGTCTGGTTATTACATTGAAGCGATTGCCATCTGACCTTCGTAACCCTCAGAAAGGGGAACCAGACAAATTTGGATCATGGTTACACATTCAAAATTAAACTGCATGTGCAGGTTTCCTCACGATGTTTTCCTTCACCGCTAAGCTAGTGGTATAATTCCGCACATAGATTTTTGCAAATCCAGAGGTGCGTGCCGACGACCTCACGTGTCACGTTTTTAGCGACGATCTTACCACTAGGCTACCAGGTAATGTAGGTATTTATTTACAAAAATAATAGGTACAATAGTAAGTTTAGCAGTTGTCTAGTATTTTATAGCACAAGATTAAGGTTAGTTTGAGATAGATAGCACCGTGTGGCATCCTTGAGTTATTTATTTTTACGTCTGAGGATGTTTATCGAATTTATATGCTTCTAAGAGTGTAATACAACATCCTTACCTATGTTTAAAATGGAAACTAAATCTTTACATTTAGTGTTTCCTTTCGTAAACTCACCGCACGCAAATGTACTCTTTGCACGCCTTAGAGGTTAACAAGAAAAGAACGCTCCTAGCATTAACTTCGCCTTTTGTACTTTAAGGGTAGTGCAGAGACATTTTTTACGTTATCCGTGTATCGGGAATATCTTCTGTTAACCATTTTAAAGGTCAGTATCATGCTTCAATAAGATACAGCCATTTGCAAGTCAGGCATTCCGAGCTCGTTTGTAATGCTGCACCGTTCTGCCGATCCAGTGTTGGTTTTGCGCCGGTCGGAGCAAATACGTTACGATTCACGTTGCGGTAGTGGGCAGAACGGATGATCACGTAAACTATAGGTTACTGGCGCAATCGCACAGAGATGAGACATTATTGTCTGGAAGACCGTCTAAATCTATCTATATCTATACCTACTTATAATAAATCTGTAGAGAGGTCAATTCTGTACATGAAATATATTTTCAAAATAACTATCAGGGAGTGGTTAATGATCGATACTGATGCCAAAAATACAATCAGTAAAATTTTTGTCTGTCTGTATGTTCGTTATAGAAACAAAAACACTTGACGGATTTTAATCAAACTTCGTACAATTATTCTTCATACTTCTGGGCAGGTTCAAGTATACTTTTCATCACGCTATAATCAATAGAAGCAGAGCAGTATAGTGTTGAGAAATCGGGAGAAATTTTTATCTGTATGTTTGAAGGCGCATCACGCAAAAACTACTGCATGGAATTTAATGCCGTTTTCACCAATGTATTGGCCTAACTTAAAATTAAGGCACCATTTTATGGAAGTCCGTTACTTTTGAAACGCGACATACGCGTGCGACGCCGCTGGCACAGCTAGTTATGAATAACACGAGTGCTTAAGCTACTTTGGTATCGGATTATTACCTTCGTAGATTCCGATTTCGAAATCGGTTTGAACAACACCAGCGCTAAAAGTAACTTACTTCGGTATAGGGTTAATGTATGTGATGTCGTCTGATACTTAATGGTCAAATAGGCCGGGAACCGTATCTACCCTCTGTCTGCCAATGTTTGCGGTGCGTGAATCGGAACGTGTTTGCCATCCCCGATGCATTACTAACACTGAGTCATTAAAACCCCTGTTTCGTGCGCGATTAGGCTTGCCAGGTGTCCGGCTTTAGCCGGACATGTTTGGCTTTTTGCGGTCGCGTCCGACCAAATATATACGTGCTTGGCCTGTCCGGCTTTTGTTAGAGTGGCGATTCGTACTACGATGGGCGGACGAGCGTCCGAGCGGACAAATTAAAGAGCAAGCTGTTGCCGCGCGCGGCGCGTCTGACACACTCCATCTTCGATCTTATTCTCACTTTACATACTTTTTTCAACAGCCCAGCTGTAAAAACATTATGTTTGGCAATAAAAAAAATATGTCCGGCTTTTAGGGTAAAATGTCCGGCCTTACCTATATAGTGCGCAGACCCAACTTTTGCTCCAACGCAAAACGTTCCAATTGACGCAACGCGAACAAGTCTCCACCGCTCATTTGCTAATTAAGTTGCACTGTTGTAATTGTAACGCTGTTTATCGGGATTACTCACATCGCCTGCCTATTGTTGATCGAGAGATAATAGGTTTTGCAAATACTAATAATGCTCTTTTGCTCATCATAAGTCTATCGCAGTCCACTGCTGGACAAATACCTCTTTAGTTGTTCGCCACTTTGGACAAACATCTGGAGGCTTTACCCATAATTGCCATAAATTGTAATGCCCTTGCTTCGAGCGACCATTTCGCTCGAAGCCATCCTCACCTGCCCGTGGTGCATCCTACCGAACAACAAACGAGGCTCTGGCAAACCGACTGGTGGCGGTATAACCATCACGATAGAGGGCGTAATATCGCAGACCGATGATGGGCAGCACCGGAGCAAGAAGCTACGCCCTGCGATCGCCAACCTGCCTGCCTAGCATGGCGATTCGTCGCTCCGGTGATGCTGCTGCTCGTCATCGGCCTGTGGTACTAGCTACGCCTTCCATCGTGATGGTTATACCATAGGTGTAAGGCGCCTGGCTGGCGACCCAATTTTTTTTTTTTTTTTTTTTTATTTGTATAGGTTTTTATGAAAAACACTTACAAATCGTCGAAGCTACCACCGGTTCGGAAAGCAGCGTTCTACCGAGAAGATACCGGCAAGAAACTCGTGTAGTTGCTCTTTTCAAAATGGTGTTTACAATATTATTATCACATTCATACTTTTAACTACGACCACGTCATACAGTCTGGGGCCTTAAAAAATTAATTATAAATTAGATAAAACAATACACTTACACTACACTCGGTGAATGTTTGGAATGAACGGGATACATAGAACAGAGCTATATAGCTAGCTATCAGGTGCCAAATGCTTTATTATTGCTTAAGAAAAGGGTTCTACGAACAAGAAGCTCTTTACTTTGGCCACATCATTGAAATGAAATAAGATTATTAATTAGATTATTAACTAATATTATAAAGCTGAAGAGTTTGTTTGTTTGTTTGTTTGAACGCGCTAATCTCAGGAACTACTGGTCGGAATTTAAAAATTCTTTTTGTGTTGAATAGACCATTTATCAAGGAAGGCTTTAGGCTATATAACATCACGCTGCAACTATTAGGAGCGAAGAAATAATGGAAAATGTAAAAAAAAACGGGGTAAAAATAACTATTCCACGCGGACGAAGTCGCGAGCACAGCTAGTTTTATTATATAAATGGGTAGCTTGATCAACCGACCTTAGACCCTACGATGGAGCGCGCTCACCGAACAAACACTCTCGTCTTGGAAATTTGAAAATTATAAGAAATTAAAAGACTCAGTTTCAACTAAATGGAAATTTTTAATAATGATTCCATAACTTCCCTTCATTATAAACATAAAGTCTGGAGTCTTAATAATAATTGGGCGGCGGGCTTTGTACGAGCGAAGAGTGATAGAAAAACAATATTTGAATTGATGGGAAAGTTCGTAATTCAATTTAGGTATTGGTGAAACCTTAAAGTTGCTGGTTTACTTTCATTTAATTCTATTCCATAGTCATTTAATTACTTCGAAAGAGAATATTTAAGCATACTGGTATAATGTAGGTAAGATTTAACTTTAAAAGGATACAAATCAATGTAAGGATAGATTGATATATCGGTCCTTTTGAATTTTTAACATTGCCGTGGCTTAACATGTTTAACAGGCCGATGACGGGCAGCAGCGTCGCCGGAGCGAGAAGCTACGCCCTGCCATCGCCAACCCGCCTGCCCAGCGTGGCGATTATGGGTATATCCTCCAGCTGTTTGCCCTAGGTGGCGAACAACTGGAGAGGCCTATGTTCAGCAGTGGACTGCAATAGGATGATGATAATGAACATATTGTTAGCGCTTCTAAGGACTTTCTCATTATCAGCCTTCTGAAATCTCCAACTGTTCGCCACTTTACTTGATCCTGGGCTTCTCGCATCCAGCACTTGCTAGCCATCTTGCGCAAATCAACACTCCACATTGCCAGAGGGCTTCCTACACTACGTTTGCCGAGAAGCGGTATCCATTCCAGAACTCGTTTACCCCAGCGGCTATCGGTTCTGCGGCTGATATGGCCAGGCCTTGCAACTAATCCGGTGATTTTTCTGGTAAGGACGTTCTATTCTAATACATTTCTGTGGTTTTATCCTATTTAGGTATACATGTGCTATATACGCTGTATCGCGGCGCAAGCCATGGCGTCGTTTTAACGCGTCCCTGCAATGTTATTAAATTTCTCAAGAAGACGTCCGCACTTTGAAAGACGTGAAGCTTACGAACTAGGGTTTAGTAGGTACGTAACTCGACTTATGTTTGGTAACGAGTTACCTTTTTGGGGGATTTTGAGCAAATTTATAAGCACGTTCTTTTTTATATAATTTTTTTTTTTAATCCATCCATTATTGACGGAAATATCGGTGAACATACATAAAAAAAAATATTATACATACAGATGAATTGAGAACCTCCTCCTTTTTCGAAGTCGGTTAAAAAACCATGACTTTGAACAATTTGAAGTCCGCAGGTATGCGGAAGAGGAAAACTAATTTGTGAGATTACTTGGAGAGTGTTGGTCGAGAGAGGAGTATTAAACTATTATAAGTACCATCAAATTATAACTAACCAGTTCACTCAACAATCCTCAGAATAATCTATTAATAACATCAAATATTGTTTACGAGTATATCTCACAAACTAAAATTATAACGTCTACATGTAAAATCTAATTAGATTTGTGTAATGGTCCGCATCATTATATATTCCATTAAACACCCAAACATCGTTTGCCTGTCCACAAATTGGGATGTTAATTAAATCGGAGCTAAAGTAATATCCGATATCAGTGATTAATGATAACGGTCTGTGCCACGTACCGATGGAAATCGATTTCTTGGTAAATATAAATGGTAATCAATCAATTTGTGATAATTAAGTTGAGAGAATTTATTATTTTCTTTCCATATTACGAGTATATGTGATGCAAGGTCACATTAAGTATTTCTTATACCACTACACTGGCAAACAAGTCTAGGGCTCGCCTGATATAAAGAGTACTTTTTTTTCTAGAGGGAAGGAGAATGCATTAGGCAGGTCGAATCGGATCGAAGTGGCGAGCATTGGGAGAGGCCTACGTCCAGCAGTGGACTGATAACTTTAAATAATATTTGAAATTATATGGATTCTTATAAAATACTTACACCCGTTGCTGAAGCAAACAAAGCTGACCGGTTAATTGGGGCTCCCCCAGAGTGTAGTAATTAAGAACAATGATTTATTAGCCAATTAGGTGGCACTAGTGACTAGACCCCTGTCTACTAGATAATACTCAAAGGGAGAGACCGCAAACTTATCTTTCTTATAGTATCTCTTTGTCTAAAGGCGACTGACCATTCAGAGTACAATAAGATCGAATGACAAGTTCATTCAATGATTCATTTTGGTTTAAGTAATAAATAAGAAACGTGTATTATTTTTGAACATCACAACATAATATACAGTAAACACACACACACACTAAATAAATAACACAAGACATGCCACGCTGGGCCACACATCGCCATCTAGCTGAAACTTGTACTATGGGTACTAGACAACTGATAAACTTACTTAGATTTTTTTTTAATAAATACATATTCTTCTTCTTTGCGTTTCGATGGCAAACCGAAATCAAACCCGGTGTGCCCAGTGCTCCGCGACGCCAACCGCACCCCCGGTCACGGACATAAGCTCAGCCAGTGAGTAGATCTCTCCACACGTGAGACAGCAGACCAGGTGAGACATATTCTGGAGAGGAGCACTACAATCACAGACGAGGCTACGAGGGCAAATTCTAATTCTGATACATATTATAAACTAGCTGTGCCGGCGGCATCGCACGCGTGTATATTGGGTTTTAAAAATAATGGACTTCCATAAATTGGAGTCTATATTTAAATTAGACATCTAGCAATACATTAGTGAAAACCGCATTCAATTCCATGCAGTAGTTATCACATGATGCGCGATCAAACATGCAGATAAAAATTTCTCCCGTTTTCCCAACACTTCCCGTCACTGCTCTGCTCCTATTGATTGTAGCGTGATGAAAAGTATACTTGAACCTGCCCAGGAGTATGAAGAATAATTGTATCAAGTTTCGTTAAAATCTGTCAAGTTTTTTTTTCTATAACGAACATACAGACAGGCAAACAGACAGACAGACAGACATCTGATGTTAAACGGTTACCGCCGCTCATAGACTCTGCAATGCCAGGGGCACAGCTTAGCCGCTGCCTACCGTGAGGAAAGAGTTCTCTTTAGACCACGTTTGAAGAAGGACAAGTCGTAGCGATCAGGAAACACCGCGGCTGGGAGCTCATTCCAGAGCTTACAGGTACGCGGAAAGAACGAACGTTGGAAACGAACAGTTCTGGATGAAAAAGTTTCCAAATGGTATGGATGGACCCTGCCGCGGCGTCGAGTAGTGCGGTGGTAAAATGGTGACACTGCATAATTTGAAATAGCTCCTCAGAGCACTCTCCGTTAAAGAGTCTGTAGAAGACGCAAAGGGAGCCAAAGTCTCTACGCAGGGCCAACGTCTCCAAGTTGCTAGTGAGATCAGGATCACCGACAATCCGCACAGCTCGTCGTTGGAGGGCGTCAAATGGGTCAAGCTGTCTTTCTTTAATATTGTCAGTTCTTTCACTACTATAATCCGATGTAACGCCAGTTCGACATAATCGGAAAGATATCAAGAGCAGGATCAAAGACTCAACGTGCTTATCTGTTCATACGTCCATTATTAATACAAATAACAGTAAAACAACAAAAACGGCAATATCTTTTTAAAGAGACTAAATCGATATATTAATAGCCGATAAAATAAATAACAGAAAGATCGGACATGGCGTACATTAAATAAACATGGAAAATATTTAAGCGTTACTCCAATAAAATGTTCCACGTTCACATATTTTTCCGTAAAAGCTCCATTCATTTTTGTTGTTCGACATTCAACTAGGAAAGCGCTTAAGTTGCTTAATACCGATTTGTAATGGATATAACATTTCAAATGAGTAATCAGAGTTATTTGTCGTAGCTACACGTACCAGTGTGTTTCCCAATTTGAAAAACAATGGACAGAAACATTAGTGAGTGCAATGTAAACCTGAAATTATTAAGGTGTGATTTCGACTAACCCACCCTTGGGTAGCTAAGGTCGCCTTAAGGCGAACACCTTATCGCTTTAGACTAGGGTAGGTTCGGGACATAATGACGAACTCTGTTTAACCGCCATTCGAAAATTAGTAGAGGTTTGACCATCTGCATCGTTTTAAACAAGATCACGAGGTCGCAAGTAGGAGTTCTATGTTCTAAGAATAAAAATACACACTTTACATGAATTGTTCGAATGGTTAAGCTTTGGAATTCTTTTCTAGAGCCTAACTCCTACTTTGAAGGATTGTCGCTGCCGTCGCGCTGTGTACATTGAGCTCCTATAAATTATTTGTTATTAAATGTCTGAACTGTACATTATGTGGAAAATATAAATAAACCAGTTGTGTCTAAGTGCAATGAATAAGTGTAAATGTTAGCAGACTGTAAAGTGAAGTAAATCCAATTTGGACAGCTAAATACGAGTGACGCTTAGAAACTATAAACTTTTGCTAAATTATTTAATGGAATCGCTTTTTCTTGTGGAAAAAAAAATTGTGGTGGTGGACTAAATTGCATGTCTAATAATATTAACTAAAGAACGCTAAATTTTAACCATAATATTGAAGATTTGAAAAGATGCATCTTTCAAACAACCGTTTTTATTCAAATTTTTCATAGAACTTGTTCTATGCAGCTGAACTTCGGAACTACTAACGCCATCTATTGACAACTATCACAAAGAAGTGACATTGCATGTGTCTTGCTAATCAGTGGTTAAAGTTTCCTAACCAAAGCCGCAAGATGTCACTCAATTGTAAAAAATGCAAAAAGCTTATCATAAATAAACAATTTTTATCATGCCGCGTCTGTGGAAAGCATTTCCACTTAGACTGTACCAGTGTCTCATTCCAACGTTTTCGCAATATGACAGCGGATAATAAAAAGGCTTATAGATGTCACGCATGCTTGTCTAAACTGCATGATAATATCACAAATACATCAACTCCATCAACGTATACCAGCGCGCCACACAGTATCTCCCCGAAGACACAGGATACACCGAGAAGAAATATGCGTTTGGCTTCGAGAAACAGCGAGGTACAGGAGATAAACAATATAACCCATCGGGTCAAATGCAGAATAAATATTCCTATCGAAAACTCTTTTGAAGAATTAGACACCGAAAATGATGACTATATGTCAATATCGTCGACACCAGTTGGGGACACGATAATGAAGAGCCCAAAACAGCCTGATTTTACATATCTAAAAAAATTACAAGAAAAGGTTGGCTACTTGGAGAAGAGATTAGAAATAGCTGAGGATGAAATAAAAAAGCTGACGTCCCAAAATGAGGCTCTGAACAGGCAAATTACTACTAAACAAAACACCATTAAGTCAAGTTGCCCTATGACTGCACAGAACCTTCATTATTTTGATGAAAATAAGTTATCAGATGTCGAAATAATTCACACTAATACTCACCAGATGTCGCATTCGGTCGAAGAAAATAATACCCTTCTACATCACTCAACGTTGCCAATAGAGGGCGCTAATGTACAAAAGACCAAAAACATCTACATTGTCGGTGATGAACACCTGAAAGGACTCTCGTCTGCTATTCTAAGGACACGACATGGAAAATGGAATGATAACTATCAGCCCAGCGCATTTATTGTACCCAATGCCACTAGTACTGAACTCTTAAATCGATGTGATTATTTATCGAAATGTATTTCAAATGACGATGTTGTGATCTTAGGTATAGGTAGTAATGACAACGACATACATAAATTACATTCGAATATTTGTATAGCTTTAAGCAAATTAAATAAAGCTACTATTTATATTGCACCGATCACTTCAAGCTCATACTTCAACATAAAAAAATTAAATTACAGCTTGAAACAATGGACAAAACATTTTAAGAACTGTTTTAATATTCCATTTACCTCATTTACAAGAAACAGTTCCGCATATATTAACTATGTTTGTAAAAAAATTAATTTATTCATCGATAGTGCCACATATGACAACAGTATTATTTGTTTTGACTACATAAGAAAACATAATAACATAAAAAAAACTGTCGATAATTACCATCATGAAAAACCACTACCTTTACCTAAAAAGGGAACTATCCCGTATTATTTTAAGAACAGCTACCTCAAATCACTCCCGGGAACAAACTCCCTTCACCATAATTTACAGTCTATCACAGACACTACTCTACACCCCCTTTCGCAATCTAATTCACAGTTTACTATACAGTCTAACAATGATCCCATTTTAACATCTCAAGTTGCAGATAACACCAACAACAAAACATTTTTTCGATCACAACATAAATAATAATTATTTTACTCTACTACACCAGAATATACAGGGTTTACGAAGCAAAAAAGAACTTGTAGAAATAAGCTTAACGAATATTGATAAGGAATTAAAACCGGACGCTCTTTGTCTTACAGAAACATTTATTAAAAACGGCGAAGAAAGTAATATTAGTATCAATGGCTATGAACTTGCGACTAGTTTTTCAAGGCCAAATAAAAGGGGTGGGTCATGTATATTCATTAAAAAAGGTATTGAATATAAGAAAGTAAAATGTGTGGATTCAATTACTTCGTTATATCACTTTGAATGCTGTGCTATCAACTTAGCTTCAAATAACATATTAATTATTTGTATATATCGTATTCCATCTAAGTCTCAAAAAGATATTGATGTGTTCTTTAAACAGCTAGATACTCTTTTACAAAAATGTTTATTAAAGTATCCAAAACACAAAACCATTATTGCTGGAGACTTTAATATAAATATTTTAGAACAGAATAACAAAAATACACTTCTTTTAAATGACGTCATAAATAAATACAATATGTACTTACATATCACCCAGCCAACCAGACAACTCTCTTGTTTAGATCAAATAATTAGCAACATGAATTACGCAAAAGGGCTGGTCCTCCCGCTTTGCCTATCTGACCACGATACAGCACAGATATTGAAATTTGAAACAGAAATTAAACAACTACCCAAACAAATATATATATTCAAAAGGATCTATTCAGAAGAAAATATAGAAACTTTTAAAAAGCATTTACAATCCATAACGTTTTCAGATGTATACAAACAAACCGATTTTAACGCAGCATTTAACGAGTTTCACGACTTCTTTTGTCTCCTATATAACCTTTGTTTTCCAATAACAAGAATTAAGGACAAAACCACAATTAAGCCTTCCTGGATATCCAAGGGACTAAAGAAGAGTTGTATAACAAAAAGGATACTCCGTTACAAATACTACTACAGTAAAAATAAAATTGACAATGACCGATACCAAAACTACAACAAGATTCTTAAAAGATGTACTATCTCCTCGAAAAAGATAACAAATCGAAAATTCGTAAATAACAGCAAAAATATAGCGCGAGCAACGTGGGCTGTAATTAAAAATGAAACAAACTGCACAAAAAGCAGAAAATACATTAGCGAACTATACCACAATGGTAAAAAAATCACAAAGCCTTCTGATATTGCCACAACTTTCAACAACTACTTTATTAACATAACAAACCAAGTTGATAGTAATAAGACAAAAATTAGCTTAAACAAAACCCTTCCTAATACAATTTTCTTAAACCCAGTAAATGAAACCTATATATCAAAAATAATTATGAATATAAACAATACCCCGTCTGAAGGATTTGACTATATATCTACCAAAGTACTAAAGTCTTGTAAAGATGAATTAAGCAGCATACTTACTTACCTGGTTAATTTCTCATTAAAATCTGGATGTTTCCCTGACAAACTAAAACAATCTATTGTAAAACCTCTACATAAGAAAGGTGATTGCGCTGATATAGAAAACTATCGACCGGTTACGTTAATATCAGTGTTCTCCAAAATATTCGAGAAGACTATGCACGACCAGCTTACTTCTTTTTTCAAAAGATATGAAACCATACAGCCTAACCAGTATGGCTTTCAAAAGAAAAGGTCTACTACACATGCGGCATTCGATCTAGTACATAATGTTCTCAAAAACCACAATGATAAAAAATTTACCACTGTTTTATTCCTAGACATGTCCAAGGCGTTTGATCTCGTATCACATAAAGTACTATTAGAAAAACTACACACTTATGGGATTAGGGGCATCGCGCAAAGATGGATTGAATCTTATCTGGAAAATAGATACCAATGTGTTGAAATTAACCAAATAGGCAAAGATGGTAAAAAAAATATCGTACAGACACACAGGTCTGCACTTATACAGAATAATTACGGGGTTCCGCAAGGAAGTATCCTTGGTCCTCTTTTATTTTTAGTATATATTAATGACTTACCTGACACTACCCTCCACAAAACTATACTATTTGCAGATGACATCTCCGTAATAATTACTACTAATAAAACATTGACACTAGAACAACATAAAACTGATATTTCAGACACACTTAACTCAATCTTAGATTGGCTTAACAATAACAAACTCCAAGTTAACTTAAACAAAACCAAAATAATGAATTTTAACAACTTTCAGAACCAATCAATATCTATAGAATTAAACCGTCATTTCCTTAATCACACTACAGAAGCAACTTTCCTTGGTCTAATTATAAATCCAAAACTAACATGGCAAGAACACATAAGAAAAGTCTCTGCAAAAATAAATAGATTTTCTTTCGCGCTTTACAAATTAACAAAAGTCACAAATATATCAACAGCTCTCACAGCTTACTTTGCTTATGTGGAAAGCATTATTAGGTACGGTTTAGTAATTTGGGGCAACGGTACTGACATTCATTCTGTTTTTTTAGCTCAAAAGAGATGCATCCGCGCAATATGCAATATTAGACCAGACGTGTCGTGTAGATCATATTTTAAATCACTAAACATACTTCCTCTTCCCTGCCTCTACATTCTCGAGATATCTACATTTGTAATAAAAAATAGACATTTATTCATATCAGCAAATAACCATACACAAAGACACACCAGAAATATACATAACTTAATACTAAATGTTGCACCAAGTACCACTCGCTTTCTGAAAAATAGCTACCTAATGTGTATTAAGATATTTAATAAAATTCCTAACCATTTAAAAACTCTTCCCATAAATAAATTTAAATCTGCATTAAGAAAATGGCTTCTAGAAAAGTCATTTTATTCCATAAAGGAATTTCTAGAAGGAAAATAACAATAGATGTCATGATGAATAAATTAATTTCATGGAAATAATCAGAACTAATTGTTGGTAAACTTAGCATATAAGCACCTTCACTCAGTAGCAACTGATATTTACATGCTCTTTGTATAGTAGCTAAATAGGATTAAGATACTACTTTTTATTGAACACCTGCATTTAATGTAACCACCCTATTTATATGTAAATAAAGAATTTTGTATTTGTATTTGTATTTACTTCCAAAATTCACTCTCTAAACTGAACGGGGAACATTCTAAAAATGCTTTTATTAATCGGCAGTGACGTAGGATGTAAATAATAATAAAAATTCAAATGCATCCATTGTATTGGATTTTCTCTCGTTCAACCATTTACAAATTAGCTGATATCCAGTTGAGGAAAGCCGTGACTCTGGTGTAGACTGATGGCTCGCCTGCCTGGCACTTGTCTGCGATACCGAAAGACACGATGCCCACCTGTAACAATATCATTATCATCATCATCATCATCAGCCCATTGCAGTCCACTGCTGGACATAGGCCTCTCCATGTGTTCACCACATAGGGCAAACATCTGGAGGATATACCCATAATCGCCACGCTGGGCAGGCGGGTTGGCGATCGCAGGGCGTAGCTTTTCGCTCCGGCGACGCTGCTGCCCGTCATCGGTCTGTGTAAATCTTACTTTCGTCGTACCATCAGGCTGTGGAACTCTCTTCCAGCACACGTGTTCCCTTCTTCTTATATATAGTCTTGGGTCTTTTAAACGGGGCGTGAAGCGGCACTTATGCAGGCCGTCATAGTGTGATCGACCCGCGTTGCACTAACCAGGTGTGATGAGGATCGCTTACACTTTTTGGACTTCGTCGTTTGCTTAATATCAGGACATCAAGCAGAACAGTCACAGTCATTTTGAAGTGCAAATATAAAAAAAAGAAGTAAGGAGCGACTCATCATCTTTTCGCTCCAAGCTACTTTCGTGGTGCATCCTGCTAAATAACAAACGAGGCTCTAGCAACCGACTGGTGGGGTAGCTACCATCACCGTCACGCTAGGAGGCGTAGCTAAAAACCACAGGCCGATGACAGGCAACAGCGTCACCGGAGTAAAAAACTACGCCCAGCGATTACCAACCCGCTTATTCAGCGTGGCGATTATGGGTAGAGCCAATTCGCAATGTATTAGCCCAAAATGGCGAACAACTGGGGAGAGATTTTAACTAAGCCATGGTTTTGTTTGTAACTCTTTCACGCAAAAACATTTGTAAGAAACTTCTGCTGTATTTTATCATCCTATGTTTCCTGGATGGAGCAGAACTGCGCGGTTCACTTCACCATAAGAGACTGACCTGCACCCTCCTATTATTCCAGATGACAGTGAGGGGACCTCCCGAGTCACCGTCGCAGGTTCCTCTGCCTCCTGTCCCGCTGGTGCACAAATGGCTCCCATGGATGGTGACCGTCTTGAAGCTTTGCTGGCAGACCTGGTTCGTTATAACGCTGACAGTGGTGTCGTGAAGGACCGTGGTGGTCGGGAAACTGGTCTGGGCTGAAATTTGTATGAGACAGATCAATTTACATACTCGTAAGTAAGACATAACGCCATCCTCGTGGTTTTCGGATTTAGAATAGGGCCATATCATCCCTCTCATCCCGTGGGTGTCGTAGATAACGACTAAGGGAGTATGGAGGAGACAGGACACTGGGAGCAGCGTATATCTGGGTACAATCAAATCCTACTGCGGTCACTAATCCGCCTGGCAAACGTGGTAACTAAGGCAAATGAAATGACATTTGTTATTGGGGGAAACTTACAGTAGATGTTACTAGGCTGATGATGATGATAAATAATGCTATATATCTTGACCGAATTTCTGTGGATACAGGAGCTGTCAAAGACGGGCCGCTTTTGTGGGTTCATGGCAATTCTCGACCTAGAAGCCCCGTCATGCCACCCCAAAAGCACCTAGTTTTAATAGTAGAACTGCACAATAGCTTCTCTATGCCTAATGGAAAACGACCCAGTCATCTGTCAGTTCCCATCGGCATACCGGCCCATTAGATTCTTTTTAACGCCTCGTTTATAGGTTCATATATCTGATTGCGTGACCATGGTTTTTAGTGGGTACTTCCTCCTGGACATCTTGAGGCATGGTTTCGTCTTCCTTAGTACTAATTCTATGTATTACTATTCATCATTTGATGAGGATGGTAATGGTAAATGCATTTTCCTTGGTTCTAACATTTTACATTTTAAGGCCTTTGCCACTATGTGATGGGATAAGGATTTAATACAAAATATTGATGTGAAAATAAAACGTTTGATTACAAAACCTTTTTAGAAACTGATGACTTCCATACGCCCGAATACATTTACCAAATCTTTAACTAAACCTAGCCTATCTCTGGGTTCTACTGAATATGGATCCCATCCGCTAATATTATCACAAATGGAATTAACCCAATAAAAATAGCCACCGAATTTGGAGTAGAGGCCCATTCTAATTTCCTTTTGTTTTCAACAGCGGCCTACACAAATGTAGGACCTATACAAATCTCGAAGGGCGAAGGTTCGGCAACACAAGTGCTCTCCATTTGTTATTGGCTGGGTGTCCTAAAGCCGACCGCAAACTGCCGACGATAC
The DNA here is from genome assembly GCA_031163375.1 of Conogethes punctiferalis. Lineage (NCBI taxonomy): Eukaryota > Metazoa > Arthropoda > Insecta > Lepidoptera > Crambidae > Conogethes > Conogethes punctiferalis. The sequence continues at coordinate 14,652,954 of CM062092.1, read as the reverse complement.
AATTAGCGAAACAGTTAATGTACCGCCTTGTTTTGTGTTTGTAGCTACGGCTGCGATGCTGTAGCGGGGAGTTGATTAAATGGCGGATTATTATGTTTGCTCGGTGCATAATTATTGTTATTATTATTTATGGGAGTGTTGCTTTAGTGCCTGCTAGTGTAATATTCAAATACAACGTGTTAATGAAAAAGCTCAACCCCTGGAAGTACTTTGCTCAGAATTGGGAGTAGAATCGATTCCGTTAATAAAGATAATATTTTAATTGATTATGACTAAACTCTATTGTCAGTGTTCGTGTGTTTTAGCTAATTTTAATTAGGCAGATGTAACACATTTTATTGAAGAGTAGGATGGATGCCCCCTGCCCAGCGTGGCGATTATGGGTTAATCCTAAAGGTGTTTTGATAACGTTGTTCACCAACTGGACAGGCATAGGCCCGGACATAGGTCCAGCAGTGGACTGAGATGGGCTGACGATGATGATAACTTGAATACTTACTTACTAGCTTAACCCCTGTATCTGAAATTTGGTCAGGAGACTACTTACCTACTAGTTTTTTACATAATTCAAAAATCGTTTGCGCATACCCTACGCATTGTTATCTCCGAAGCACGTACCGTCACTGGTCTTTCCGTATCCGGAGATAGTCCCCGTCAGTCCAGAAAAGTCGAGGTTCACTTCCGACGTTGTGGGGAGCGGGATCGCCTGAATGTTATCTGTGGAAGACAGGCTTATGGGTCTGCTGTTGTGACGTGCAATGTGACGTCATAACTTCAGAGATAAAGTTCGTGTGAATGATATTGTGTAATATCTTGATATAACTTGTAATACGTAAAGTGAAATCTATGATTTTACAGTACACACTGCACATCATCATCCTCTTAGCGTTGTCCTGGTTTGTGCCTCTAGGCCCAGGGTCCGCTTTGACCATGATCCTAGATTTAGCGAGTCTGGTTATTACATTGAAGCGACTGCCATCTGACCTTCGTAACCCTCAGAAAGGGGAACCAGACAAATTTGGATAATGGTTACACATTCAGAATTAAACTGGATGTGCAGGTTTCCTCACGATGTTTTCCATCACCGCTAAGCTAGTGGTATAATTCCGCACATAGATTTTTACAAATCCAGAGGTGCGTGCCCCGCGCGGTTTCGAACCGATGACCTCACGTGTGTGAAGCGACGATCTTACCACTAGGCTACCACGGCTCTCACAGTACACACTGCACATAAAACTATTAAAAAAAATATTTCGCTTCTTAAATGTAAAAGCACCACATGTCAAAATAAGAAAATTGAACAGGAACAGCGTTTAAAAAATATATTTCGATGATTTATTAATTTTTGTTTAAACTATGTTAATGTTGTTGGTATCAAAATATGCGTAAATATATCTAACGTAGTAACGAAAATAAAACTGACAATGTGGTACTTGCACGGAACTCAATCACAGAAACGGTAGAAAACAAAACTAGCGTTATAACTCACAACTCTTTTGAAAACTTTTGAAATGTGTGACTTTTGTATTTAAGGAGCGGCATACGAGTGTAGAAGGCAAAAGGAATAAAAAGCACGAATTAAAGAAATCAGAAAATAATAAAGAAGCGTTTGATAAAACACTGAGTATTTTTTAAGCAAAAAAATGAAAGAACTTTTTTTCTATATGACTACTATGATGGCCAAGGGTGGCCTTGTCATCATCACCGGACTGACGGGGGACCGGAAGGCTCTCACCTCTAAAATAGACCGATGTTTTTGGAAATTTGTTACCACATTTGTACTTGCTAGTTAGTCCCATTGTCACCAAATTGAAATCGGCCTTTTTTGCTAAAATATCATTATTTAAGTGTAAAATTTATAAAAGTATATATAAAAAAACTCACTGTTGTAACTGACGCTCTGTATTCTGACCATAGCGATATCATTCGTTATATCGTTCACATTCCAATTGGGGTGGACCACAATCTGGTTGGTGTCTTGTCTGTTTCCACCACTGAATATGGTCGTTGACCCCAACACCACGGTAAACCTGGTAGCTTGGTTCTGGCCATCCCACCAGCAGTGGGCCGCTGTCAGGACACGGGTATTGGAGACCAGGGATCCACCACATATTGAAGTCCAGCCTGTTGTTAGGAGAGTAATAATTCCAGCCTAAAATAAAATATAAAAATAAATAATTTTTTTTTATGGCAGAAAGGGCAAGCGGGCCTGAATGTCACCTGATGGTAAGTGATCACTTCAGCTCATAGACACCGCAACACCAGGGGAGTCACAGGTGCGTTGCCGGCCCTTGAGAAATCTGTAGGTTCGCTTCTTGAAGGTCCCTAGGTCGTATCCATTCGGGAAAATTGCAGCCGGAAGCTGATTCCAAAGAGCAGCTGCACAAACACTTGGGTTACATGACATGTCATGCTGGGCCACACAGCGCCATCTAGTCATACACTAAGCCAATATTTGTACTATGGGCACTATGCACTACTCATTTTTTGGGGATGTAACGGAGCTGCCTATCATCTTTTAGATCCAAGCCAACCTCACCTGCCCGTGGTACATCCTGCCAAATAACGAGGCGGTGGTTTTATTTTTTACCCGTCACCACACGACCCAAGCAGACCGTTCCATCTCATCAAAAACTCACCTGATGAGGATGTTGAGTAATACTCCCTACAGCCCCTCCTCCAACAATCCTTGAGGATCTTGTAGACTCTTGAACCAGGATACTGCTAGCCCTCGGGATCCCTATCCTGCTATGGTAGTCATAAGCTGTTAACTCCTCCCTTTGCACATATTTACCATACGCATTTAAAATGCAAACACAAAAAAATAAGAATTTCGCAAAACGCATTATTACTGTTTATGGTAAGCGATGTGTTGTGAATAACACCTATTGACTACTAATTAAATTAAATATTGTTCATTAATTAATATATAAGAGTTAATGTTATACTTATCATCAATTCAATCTGCTGATAATATAGTGAAGATAATGATAAACTTGGTAATCAATGAATCATTTGTTTATGTAGAAGGAAATGTGCATGAAAAGTAGCTTTTTCCCGCGACTTCGCCATTGTTAATGTAGGTTTGTCACAGAAGTCCTTATTGTGCATGTGCATTTTTTTCAACAGCTAATTGACTTATGGTTAGAAAGATAGTAATAATAACACTTTATCTTAATCTGAAAGTATTTATTTACACAATCCAATTACAAAAACTCATTCAACCAGAGAGAGAGAAAAGTAATAATCCGCGGGAACTCGATGACAGCTGTCAGTGTCACCGTTACGTCAAACTTCAATTGTCGACGTTAGTGCGGTAACTCTTGAGCGTGGCGAATAGTGCTGTGCCGCAGCGGTTGATTATTCTCCTCTAACAATAGATAGATATTCTTTATTGTGCACCATACAATTGAGTTAAATCTAGGTATAACAGACACTCGTTGCACAATTTAGGCGGCCTTATGGCTTATATTATGGTTGATCGATATTTTTTTATTAAATTATTTTATTATTCGTCTGTAATTATCATATAACTCTTTTAAATCAATTCAATTATTAGTCGGTTGATGACCCACCCCACCCTTTCTACCCTAAGGTTGCTTGGAAGAGATCGCTTATAGCGATAAGGCCGCCTATATTGTTCAACAAAATGTCAACTGTATCTAGTTTTAAGTCAATTGTTTGGTGTGCAATAAAGAATATAATATCTATCTATTTATCTATCTTTTTCCCTTGTCTTACCTATGTCTTGATTAATACGAAAATAGATAAAATAAACCCAACATTGTGCTGTGTAATGTAAATTCTAAATATAAAGTATTTCTAAGTAAATTGAGAGCCTTGATTTGGATTATGCCCCATTACGTGATAAAGATAGTAATTATTATAAATTTTAATTGATAAAGATGATAGTTTACAATGAAATAATTAAGTCACCGATTTTTATAGGACGACAAAATCCGTTCATTTAAATTAATTTTAAGTTTAATTTTGTAATTTTAATATCTTGATCGCGATAGACGATTTGCAAACAAATCTCTTAGATAATTAATTAAAGACATCAGGTATCTGATAAAATTACAGTAGGTACCCGAGTTTATTTACACTTATAAGTGATACTGATAATTATGATTCTTAGTGATTGTTGTTTAGTTTGATTTCACCTATCATATAAAGTACATCATCATCATCATCAGCCAATTGCAGTTCCCTGCTGGACATAGTCCGTTCCAGTTGTTCGCCTCTTAAGGCAAACATCTGAGCTAGCTAAATCATTCAAGAAACTAATAGGTATGTCTGCTAGTGTAAAAGTTCTGACTGAACGATTTGTTCTGAGAAGGCATAATTTGTAAAACTTTTGCCTAAGAAATTTTTTTCCTTGTGATTTTCGGATTTAGAATAGGTTAACGCCGTCTCATCTCATGGGTGTTGTAAGTACAAGATGACAAAAGGAATATCAGGAAAAGGGCAGCAGCGTTTCATCATCATCATCAGCCTATTGCAGTCCACTGCTGGACGTAGGCCTCTCCAGTTGTTCGCCACTTAGAATTTTTTAAATCGGCCCAGTACTTTTTGAGTCTATTCATTACAAACATACAAAAATAGGTACAAATCTTTCCTCTTTATAATATTAGTGTAGATAATACGGAGCTACAACATTCTTTCACAAAAACTTAAAAATGACGTAAACTCTATTCAAAAATGCTCTTAACACTTAGATGCTATTCACAAGAAACTCCATTCACAGACCACTCTACTTTCCAGCGAATCAAAACTCAAACTCACTCACGAGTTAAGATTTAAAGTTATAAAGCAATTTATCTAACGAAACAATTCGGATTCCGCAAGTCGCCGTGTACCGCTCCGAGCGAGACAGGTAGCTATAGACTGGCGCACTTTGTGCTAGGAATGGGAAAATATTCATTTAAATTATATCGATAAGGATTTAGTTGGGATGTAAGGAAGCGGCCTATCAAAACTGCTATCAAAACCCACTTGCCCGTGGTGTATCCTGCCGAAAAACAACGAGGCGCTGGCAACCGACTGGTGGCGGTATAACCATCACAATTGAAGGCTAGATAATTCTACTGATCGATGACAGGTAGCAGCGTCACCGGAGCGTGAAGATACGCCCTGCGATCGCCAACCTGCCTACCCAGCGTGGCGATTATGGTATATCCTCCAGATGTTTATCCTGAGTGGCGAACAACTAGAAAAGCCTATGTCCAGCAGTGGACTGCTTCTTCTTATCGTCTTTGTTTGTTCATTACCGCACGAACTTGTCAGTGCTCTTGTCAGTGCCTCCAGCCACAGGCTTATAATGTAAGCTTAAATGTAGATGCCACTATTATGTGAAAAATGGCTGTTATCAATTTTTATCGACAATAAACATCGACTACATCCCAACCCCAACACCTCGCAATGCAACAAGAAAGCGAGAGTGTTCCAAGTTGCCAGCAAACATCTCAGTTTGAACTTCGCGATGTAAATTATACACAAAACGCTTTTCAACTTGTAAAATAATAATAACCCTGGATCTGTGCGGTGTACGAATAACTTGAGATTTTGTTTTGTAAATATGAAGAATGTACGAAACTGTTCGCATCTAATGGCTTTAGTCTAGAGGTTGAATGAAGCGATGGCTGGTACACACGTCATACTTGTGAACAGGTGCTGCCTTGGAGACTGGTCTACTCCTGATTGCCCTATATAGAGTATGTTAAGGTTAATTTCTTTTTTTTAATCTAATTTATAATTAATTTTGTAAGGCCCCAGACTGTATGACGTGGTCGTAGTTAAAAGTATAAATGTGATAATAATATTGTAAACACCATTTTGAAAAGAGCAACTACACGAGTTTCTTGCCGGTATCTTCTCGGTAGAATGCTGCTTTCCGAACCGGTGGTAGCTTCGACGATTTGTAAGTGTTTTTCATAAAAACCTATACAAATAAAGATTATTTTGACTTTGACTTTGACTTTGACTTTGAATACCTTGCAATCAAGGGCGTTTAGATGTTAGTATTTTGTTTGCTAAATTGACATATTTTTTAACCGACTTCGAAAAAAGGAGGAGGTTCTCAATTCGTCTGTATGTATAATATTTTTTTTTTTTTACGGAATGTAACATTCAGACATATCTTCAGACATTTAAAAAAAGAAAAGAAACATGTTCATTCTATAAAACAGTGAACAACAGCATGCATTGTGTGGACATTTTTTTTTAATATAAAATTATAATCCTAGAGGAGCTCGGTGGCGCCGCGGTCTTGTTCGCTTAACAATGATCGCAACGTTGTGCAACCATTCGCGCGGTCAATCCGATGATGGGTGACCAAAATTTGACACCGATTTCCTCTGTGCTTCAGAAGGCACGTTAAGCTGTTGGTCCCGGGTGCTATCTTTACCAACTCAGATAGCAGTCGTTACATCATATCAGAGATGATGATAACTCTGACGCCTAAACTGGGAATGGGTATAGCTTACCCTAAGTGTTGCGGAGGTCTGATGGCAGTCGCTCTGTGTAAAAGCTTAGCCCTCGCCAAATCTCTCAGTTTGGGAAGCCGACCCTGAGACAATCGGGAATAAGGCTAGGATGATGATGACTGCTAAATATGATGATGATTTCCACATATAAGAGTCAATCGTTGTCCATAGCTGTTGTGATGCACTATACTTACTTCGTGTTAGTCATATATATATTATTTATTGCACACCACACAATATTGACTTATAACTAGGTATAGTAGACATTTGTTGTACAATATCATCGCTACAAGCGATCTATTCCAGACAACCTTAGGATAGAGAATAGTTAAAAGAAAGTGTTGTATGCTAACGTGTGGGGTTTGGTGGTTCAAATTTTTCAATATTTTTTTTTTTCAGATCCGTCCAGTCCCAAATCACTGTGCGTTGATAGATCACTATGTATCAGTCACCTTTGACTTATATATGTTAAGATTAGCATCTATAAGATGTTGAATAATTCCCCCATAGACTTTTAAAAGAATGCGTACTAAACGAATTTTTGGTCTTAACTGAAGTTTGAAAACATCATTAGGGACCTTACGCAATGGCCTACATACATCAAGATCAGCGCCAATTTTTGCCATCAAATAGAAAATTCCTTACAAGATTCGACATTTACACTTGATAAGCAATCTTGGCCCGAAATAAAGGCGTCGAAATAATTGAGTATCTCCCTCGTACGGAGACAACGACAAGTTTCTTGCATTATTGTTCCTCTCGCATTTACGTCAAGTTGTTTTTGCCGACGCGAGATAAATCTCAGACGCAAGTGCCTGGAGCACCAGACAGACATACAAGCCGAAATAGAATCACATTATTAACCTTACGAAACACTCTGATGTATTCGCTGCTAAAATGAAGAAGTAGAAAGCGTTTTGCTTAAATTTGAACGGTTTTTTGTAGCAACACAGCATAGCAGCGGTTTCCCGTCGTAGGATAGAAAGTGGCTTCTACAATAAAGAAGCAGCAGAATTTAAGAAAGGTAGGGCATAGAGAATCTTCGCTCGAATTGAGCCTCCCGTCCGTGAAAGGACCTCCAGGGACCAAGACAGAGGACCCTAAAATACCGCAGCCAAATGGCCTGCGGGTAGTGTTTTGTATATATTGTGTTCCTGCCGGTGAGTTGGGAAGTAGTCCGGAGCAGGTGGAGGTTTGAGTTGGGCCGACATGGCGCGGGCACTGACAGGTAACTTGCCCGTTGTCACAGCGGCTTCGGCTACTCTTTCGCTTTCCATCAGGCGTAAGGAAGTCATTATGTTGAGCAACTATATAAAAAAAGAAGCGCAAAGCATTTTGCTTAAATTTGAACGGGGGAGGCTGATTCTAAAGAATCTTAGCACAAGGCACAAAATTGCGCGCAGAACGTACCACTGCCGAACTCCAACTATCAAGATGATAAAGATGAAATCTTGAATTGTACCCGATGTATGATAATGAAAAATATCAAACTCTAAAAGAATTCAGAAATACAAAACCTTTCTTTCTATTTCTCTCGCCTAAGTCTGGAGCAGTGGCTAGAGCTAATCAGTTATTAGCTCTAGCCACTGCTCCAGACTTTGTCACAGAGTCACAGCAGTAGAGGCTAATTCCAGCGAGTCTCATTCCGCATATTGCATTGTTCTGGCCGGGCCGGTTCTTTGTAGAGTTCATATTACGCAATAACTAGCCTTGTGCAGGGGTGGTGAACATTTTATATGTAGCTATGTGTTTGTTAAGGTGATCCGGCTCAGTAAGCCAGTTTAAGGTATGCAATGACACTACTGATTTCTATGAAATTCGTCGCTATATTCGTGTTTACTACGGAGGGAATTTCATAAAAATACATAGAATCTAGTAGTGTAGTGTAGCGCAACATAGTGGACTACTTTCGCCCATAGTACTTTATCTTTACCTTTAGCTTATTTTGTCGCTGTGGGGCCCAGTGTGCTATCATCATCATCATCAGCCCACATCAGTCCACTGCTGGACATAGGCCTCTCCCTTCTCGGTATGCTCGCCACTTCGATCGGTCCCGGGCCTCTCGCATCCAGCACTTGCCTTGCCCAGTGTGCTATGTCTTGGGTTATTTATTTATTTATGTCTCGCGAGTTAGATCATAATGATCTATTTTGCAAGATTATAAAATGTCGAAAGATTGTGCAGTGTAACATAAATAAGTTCAGCTATTGTTTTTCGGTAGACTGTAATCGATCAAAATGAAATTATTACATTAAATTCTTTCCCGCGTCAAATTATTGGCAGTTCCACTTTGATCGATCACAATCTACCGAAAAATTATGCGTTGAATTGTTAGCAATCGTTACGGTTCACAATCATTCGACAGTTTACAATCTCGCAAGATGGATTATAATCTAACGGCATTTACAATATCACGATGCCATTTATAAATGAGACAAAGAACGTAGACGTGTTTGGTGTCCGAAACGGGACCGTGTATAGATATAACCATTCAATTTTTATTTATAAAACCTACCTTTTTTAGAATTTCAGGCGAATACAACTCCTCAAAATCTTTTCACAGGTAAAAAAATTCCATTTCATATCTCCGTTCAATGTTTTGCTACCCCTGGTGCGCAGTATTAACCCTATTTGGGTTCCGACTGTCCATTTCCGTATCCCTACCTTTGAGAATTATACGTTCGTCCGCTATAATATGTAGGTATTTCTTTCTGCATGTCTGGTTTATTGCTCGTTACGTGTATCGTAATTTTGTACCTTAAAAATGCATATTGAATATGTGAATGCCTTTTTAATATGACACTATATTTTTGTTATTTGTGGAATGTTAATTAAATTTTACAGTAAATATTCGTTTTAAAATATTAAAAATACACTAATATACACTTTAAGCAATTATTAAACAATGTCTTGAGTACGTTTGTGCATAATATGTTGGAGTTGGGGTAAATGAGTTCTGTTTCTTGAAAATCGTTACGTAGGACTCCCTCCGGTTTGATTTACGATTTGTTCAGGATGGCTGGTAAATGCTGGATGCGAGAAGGAAAAGATCAATCTATCTATAGTTGTAAACAATTGGAGAGACTTATGTCCTGAGAGCTGATCATGATAAAGAAAGATGGTCGATTAACCGAAGAATGTATGGGCGGCCTTTTCGCTCCAAATCGTCCTCACCTGCCCGTGGTGCATCCTGCCGAACAACAAACGAGGCTCTGGCAAACGGACTGGTGGCGGTATAACCATCACGATATACCTAACCATCACGTAGTTAAATACCACAGGCCGATGACGGGCAGCAGCGTCACCGGAACAAGAAGCTACGCCCTGCGATCGCCAACCCGCCTGCCCAGCGTGGCGATTATGGCTATGTCCTCCAGAGGTTTGCCCTAGGTGGCGAGCAGCTGGAGAGGCCTATGTCCAGCAGTGGACTGCAATAGGCTGATGATGATGATGACCGAAGAATGGTTGGACAGTAATAGGCTATAGGATAGGTTTCGACCGTTTTTTTATAGAATGGAATAGAAAAACATTTATTAAAGTTACATACAAGTTACATGTACGTACCTACATGTACAATGGGAAAAGACAAGCTAACACCTTGACACTAAGCAGTGTCCACTCAGCATGATATTTTGACATTTTTCTAAACTAGAGTTTACCTACTGCTTACTCCAGATGTTATTAATAAACTCCAAAATAAGTAATATCTATCATAAATATCTTTTCCATTTATCTGTCCGTAAATAAATCGCGCCGCACTCAAAACTAGCTATTCGTACATTCATTAACACCACCACCCAATTACTCAGGTCTTCGGCATCTGAACTATTCAACCTTCACTCCTCGTCTTAAGGCATCAATTTGTTTGGCAACAACAACTTGGACAAGACTAGATTTGTACCACAGTTGGCGACAAAAGCAGTACTTCATATAACTTAAACTGCTCTCTAAATCCATCTCCTCTACAGTACAATTATGCATTTAGAACTACACGAATGCCCGTTTGTCAAATTAGATGACAGGCTCGGTGGCTCATTTGTTAATGACCTCTGCCCTCTGAGCCAAGGGGATCGTGGGTTCGATTCCCGCACAGTACAAACATTTGTGTTCATGAACATGTCTTTTTGTATTGGTCTAGGTGTTTTCTATGTATAATATGTATTTATTAACAAAAAAATATATATATCTAAGTAAGTTTATCATTTGTCTAGTACCCATGGTACAAGCTTCGGCTTAGTTTGGGACTAGGTGGCGCTGTGTGGCCCAGCGTGGCATGTCTTGGGTTATTTATTTATTTTATTTACTTAGATACAAGAACCAGTTAAGAACTCTTTTTAAACTTTTTGATGATACGGCAATAGCAACTTTTGACACACATGGCTAGATTCAAATGTAAAACTCTTTTCTATTATGACGATATAATGGATGTCACCAAAGAACATGCAACCAAAGAGCCTATTGCCGTTCACAGATCAATGTAAGCCTCCCACAGAGGACGTGCACCAGTCGATATTGAGTTTCCATCCTCAACCGTGTATTTTTCTTAAGGCATCGTTCGATTGGTGAGGGCATCCCGCATTCTATTGTCCATCAGAGCGCCTGACCTGACATCATCATCATCATCATCAGCCTTACAGTCCACTGCTGGACATAGGCCTCTCCAGTTGTTCGCTACTTATGGCAAACCATATTATGGCTCCAGATGGAGGATATACCCATAATTGCCATGCTCCGCAGGCGGGTTGGCGATCGCAGGGCGTAGCTTCTCGCTCCGGTGACGCTGCTGCCCATCATCGGTCTGTGGTATTTAGCTACGCCTGCAATACCGTCACCGGCCGGCTACCAGCGCATCCTGCATCCTGCCGAGTAACAAACAATTGTTACTGCAGGCAGGTGAGGTTGGCTTGGAGGAAAAGATGATGGGTCGCTCCCTTACATCCCTGGAACCTGACATAATTTGATCATATTCAAAATTGGCAGTGTCCTTAGTTCTATGGCAGATGTCGTCGCAAAATGGAATACTGCTTCTTAATTACTCTATGCACAGTACGATACCGCACAAAGTACTCGTGTCAAAGGTGTGACGAAGCTAATTAAATGCTTTTGTGAAGACGGCCGCCTGTCTCTCGGACAAAGGTAAAGCTTACCTTGATTAATTATTTTTGTTTTAGCCGGCAGTTCGCAAAAAGTGTACAGTAATGAAGACGGAGACTTTTTGGTAGACGGAGGAGTCACTTGGATCAGATTGGAAGTTTAATCTGAAATGTTGGGGCAATTAACTCTTGGCGTATTGTCGTTGAATGACGTCATGTCATATTCAAGACGAAGTTAAATCTTTAATTTATAATTTATAGATTAACCTTTTTGTGAGAATTTTTTTATTCCATTGTCAAACAACACATCTGTAGGTCTTAGTAGGTAGTGTACTTTAGAAGTTTCGAGGCATAACGCAGTTTTTTTTATAGTAGCTCGACATAATGGCTTCCCTCCGCCTGATGGAAAGCAAAAGAGAAGCCCTAGTTGCGGTGACAACGGGCAAGTAACTAGTCAGTTACATGTCAGTTGCCACCGCCGGCTCAACCCTAGCCCCCACAAGCTCCGGAAACTATAATCACCGGCCCGGAGGTTATTTGGCTGCGGTACTCTATAGGGTGGGAGCGACTTATCATCTTTTCGCTCTAAGCTAACCTCACCTGCCCGTGGTGCATCCTGCCGAATAACAAACGAGGCGCTGGCAACCGACGGATAGCTTTCACGCCTAATAGGCCGCGATGCGTCGAGCCCCTATGTATGGGCATCCCGAGCCCCATCGGACTAAGCACTTGTAATGGACCACCGTCGGGCCAAGTGAGTATTCTCTGCTAAATAGGAGAATTACATAACCAGGGTATCCTATACCCATGGCCTTGATGAATGAGTAAAGGCTTACCCGAAGTAAAAAAAAAATATACTCGTGTTCTGAACACTCGTAGCTGTGTTCTATATCTATCTGGTTCCTTAGAGTTCCAAAAGCGACATCCCATCTGATATTTACTTGTATTGCGGTATATACTATTTATATTTCGCACAACACTACGATGAATTGAACTTGGTCTAACTTCAAGAGTTCGGTCGCGAATTCCTCAAAGAAACTTGGCGTTCTGCAGGCTGGAATTCTGATTGCACTGAGGTCGCTTCTACGACTCATTGGAAGTTTGTTGCCCGAAAAATACTATGTGAACCTGTAGGAACTTTCGTGTTTCGGAAAGTGGTAGCATTTTCTCAGAAGTGATCTGCTTCAGGCACAACATGACCAAGATGGTGGAACCCTCAGTCTTGTTTTTTTGTACTTAAATAAGTCCTATATCAATCACAAATATTGAAAAACTCTGAACTTTGAAAGCTGATCGGATCTGTGGCTTGATGTTAATCCTCAAGATCTTTTTCCATACACTTTGCCCTAAAGAATAGCCTATTGAAGCTGTCTGGCAGTGCTGTTCAGTTCAGTAATAGTACTTAACTTATACCTAAAATAAACGAACCAGATATTACAGCAATCCCCAAGTCCTACTAAATATAGTAATTTCATAGAACTTTCCTTTCAACAACAGCCCTATTATATCCGTTCAGAAACTTACACAAAAGCAAATTATTATGACGGACACATTTTTCCAGCACCTTTTAAACGTCCCCGTGAGCCGAGTCAAAGGACCCTCTTATGTACCCTCTCTGTAACGGTCTTCCTCCGATAAGCCACGTCGGGACCTCTAATATTAAACGGTGTTTTTTTCACCTCAAGCATTTGTTACGGCGATTTTATGGCGTACAGATATCAGTAAATGGGTCAATTACAATATAAGGGTCGCTTGCTCGAGGGGAAATTGGAGGTTTGCGGGAAGTAAGAGGGGTAATGTTTTATTTTACGTATTTGTGTTTTCTTTTTATTTTGGAATACAAAATGGCGTTGTTATTGCTCCTGATATGTTCCTGAGCTGTTAACTCTACGTTATTGCGTCCTATAGCTTTTAGGTTTTTTTTATAGTAGCATGGTAATGGCTTCTCCATGCTTGATGGAAATCGAAGAGAAGCCCAAGTCGCTTTGACAACGGACAAGTAACTGGCCTGTTACCTGTCAGTTGCCACCTCCATGCCAGCCATAGGTCCAGCAGTAGACGTTTTCCGACTGACGTTGAAACAAGTTATTCTTATATGGCATCTAACGCGTTAACGACCTTTAATATTCGCAAACATTACCAGATTTGTTCAAAACGTTGAACCATAAGATTTTATCGCTCAAAGATAAATGCATTTCGTCGCAATTTCATAAAATACAGACATTTTCAAACAAGAAGATGTGGATAGTCGATCTATAAAGTATAAAAGGGATATTAGTGTCGTAAAATGGAAGTGTTTTCTATCTAAAGTTATCGGCGTTGTCCAGTTATGTTATGCATAACCCGTAAACTAAGAATGCTTTTGGTGTGGCCACGAAATAGAGCATATCCATGAGCTTTTTGGATGTAATTTTGAAATATTTTGTCGCCTACATGAATATCGAATAATTCAATAGTGCATACTTAAGTACGACTTGAGAACTTTCAAGAAAAGAGCGTAGGTATTCATATTTTAAAGGCAGTGACTCGATTAGAGTTGTGTTGTGAGTGTCCATGGGCGGTGTCGACGGCTTACCACCAGGCATCACACTTGCTCGTCTGCCGCCTCTCACATAAAAAAAACTCGTATATTAATTAAACCGACTGATGGCGGTATTAACCATCACCAATCTAATTTTGCATGAAAATCTTAATGCGGTTCACCGCTAATATATTTAGTTACCAAGTTTAAACAGTATAGCTCTTATAGTTACGGAAAAAAGTGGCCGTGATATTGTGGTCGGACCGACAGTCGGTCGGACAGACATGACGAATCCACAAGGATTCCGTTGTTTGACATTCCGCTACATAACCCCAAAAAGATCCCGTTCTAAAGCCGCGGCCATACAATGGAGATATTTGCACCAACCAACGCGACGTTTAGCGCCTAATGCACCAATGTGTGTATCGGTACTTTGACACAATGAAGATATTGAGCGCCTTAGTATTATGCCGGGGCCACACATTGGATTCAACTTTGCGTCCAATATTGGCTATTATTTGAAATGATCAATCTATTGCACTACACATTGGCTTCAATGTCAACTTTGTAACAAAACAATGGAACCAGACTATCTGATTTGGGCCAGTTCCAGCTGCGGCTACGAAGACGATGGTGGATAGTGATTGGACGCAAAGTTGAATCCAATGTGTGGCCGCGGCATAATACATACCTAGCATCCGCTCGTTTCAAGGCCCGCCCGCCCGCGCCCTCCCCAGCTCCGGTTACAACATCATTGACTCCATCTCTCGACAGTGAGATGGATGTTCCTTTTTACGCTCGCAAACCCGCATTTGACTCGTGTTGTGAACGACTTTAGCTTTTTACTTTCACTTTTTATTTTTGCTTTATTTAGGAAACAAATAGTTTAAAAAATCCTAGATTAAAGTTGTTAATAAGTGATTTATTTAAAAGAAAAGTTTCTTTACTCACAGCTTTCTAGAAAGGTTCATTAAAAGAAAAAAAGATAGCTCGTTTGTACCTTTCTTGACCATTTTTTTTATAAAAGCAAAGCAATGGCTTTCTTTCGCCTGAAGGAAAGTGAAAGAGAAGCAATCAATCAATCAACAGCCTTGGTGCGTCCACTGCTGAATGTAGGCCTCCTTTAATTAAAGAAGCCCAGATGTTAACCATATCAATCACTTGCCGGTTGCCACAAGGCATCAATTTAAAAAAATTAAAAACGAGTTCTGGCAAACGTAATGTAGGACGCCCTCAAGCCAGGTGAAGTGACGATTTGCGCAGGACGGCTGGCAAGTGCTGGATGCGAGTGGCCCAAAATCGATCAAGGTGGCGAACATTAGGAGATGCCTATGTCCAGCAGTGGACTGACACGGGCTGATGATGATAATGAATTTAAATATCTCAATAAACAGGCCTATTTCTGCTACAAATTCAGCAATATTATACACAGTGGTGTAGTAACCTCATTCCCATCAAATGTCTAAAACAAGGCTTCTTGTATTAAAGTTGGAAGGCACAATGTAATATTCTTATCTTCACTACCCGCCAGAAAATGGACAGACATTTTCTGGTATTCGCTGCTTGCATGTTATATCAGACATACTTACTTGAATTTTATAAAACTTTTTAGCCATGACGTGGCTTAAATTGAGGCGTTTGTTGGAAGCACAAAAAATATACAGTTCGATACACTTCTGCAAAAAATCTTAATTATACTAACTATACAGTACACATTTGTGTGCATTAACATGTCTGTTTGTATTGGTCTGTTTTTTATGTATATGTATTTATTTACAAGAAAAAGTATCTAAGTAAGTTTATCAGTAATTGTAGTAAGTAGTTGTAGTATGTTTACCATAATACAAGTTTCGGCATAGTTTGGGGCTAGACGGCGGCGCTGTGTGGTTCAGCATGGCATGTCTTGGGTTATTCATTTATTTATTTATACGGCTTCGACTATATAAACGTTGGTATGTGAAATAATGATAAGTAAACAAATCAATCACTTGTGGATTGGTTAAGAGACTTGGGGCTTCCATCCCTATAAATTAACCTAACTTACTGGAGAAGAATTTCTATTCATTACACCAGCATCTAAAATACTCTATTAGCTTTTTTTGGTATTGCTAAAATTGACCCTACAAGTCTCAATTAACCAAAACTAAAGTCGAAACTTCGGTGACAACTCACACCAACATTTTTTAGCCCCTCGTCGCTTATGAGAACGTTGACTGTCTCCCCCGGATGGCGACTGATGTATTTTTGCTACTTATCAGGATACAACACTGGGATGGCAGCCATTTTGTGTGGGATGGCAATGTTTTACAAGATACTGGCTTCTCACAGCTTCGCATGAATCAAGCTTTATTTTTACAAACGATATTCGTACATACACGTTCAACGCTATGGCAGACATTGGTGACTGACAAATAATTAATAGTTTTTCTACTGTGTTGAGTTTCTTGACATTAATGAGATAATATTTATTTTCTTACAGTCCTTTAAAGTATCTATTTACCTATTAAGATGTAAATCATCATCATCATCAGCCTATTGCAGCCCACAGCTGGACATAGGCCTCTCCATTTGTTCGCCTTAGGGCAAACATCTGGAGGATATACCCATAATCGCCACGTTGGGCAGGCCGGTTGGCGATCGCAGGGCGTAGCTTCTCGCTCCGGTGACGCTGCTGCTCGTCATCGCTCTGTGGTGTTTAGTTTACGCCTTCAATTGTAATGGCTATACCGCCACCAGTCGGTTGCCAGCGCCTCGTTTGTTATTCGGCAGGATGCACCACGGGCAGGTGAGTTTGGCTTGGAGCGAAAGATAATAGGCAGCTCCCTTACCTACACCCCTCCCATGAAAAAATGGGCTAGTTTAAATGCTATACCGTTATATCAACATTATAATACAAGCTAAAACAATTAAGCCAAAATGGCGAGCAAGATTCTGCGAACGGACTGGGAAACTCTTTTATTTGCGTCAGAGATAAGCTAACCTTACGTACACCAGATATAAAAATGTTGGCTATACGTATTATACTATGAGTTACTCTATTTTCAGTAGTTTCATCATTGCTGAGGATCGTGACTCCCTCTGACTCTGTACAGGCGTTAGGCTGTGGTAACCGCTTAACATCAGGCGGGCTTAGTGTTATAAAAAATAATCTACAGCTGGACATATCAATTCGGCAGTCTTTAAAGTTGTTCGCGACTTTGGGTAAGCACCTGGAATCTTAACTGGGCAGGCGGGTTCGCGATCGCAGAGCGTAGCTCCTCACTCCGGTGACGTGTAAGTTCAAAGTATCTATCTATATATATAACCCAAGACATGATAAATAAATAACCCAAGACATGCCACGCTGGGCCACACATAGCCATCTAGCCCCAAATTAAGCCGACGCTTGTACTATGGGTACTAGACAACTAATAAACTTTTTTTTTTGTAAATAAATACATATTATACATTGAAAACACCGAGACCAATATAAACAGACAATGTCCATGAACACAAATGTTTGTACTGTGCGGGAATCGAACCCAGCCTAGGGTCGTAGGCTCAGAAGGTAGACGTCACTACCAAATGAGCCATCGAGCCACTTTAATTAGGTGGCCATCCGGTAACTTGTTGGTAAGTTCAAATAGTCAAACTAGAGGCTGTTTGACAGCGTCCATATTGGCTAATTCATCCCTGGACGGCTTTCCTAGAGCGCTACTGTAATGTCCGCGACGCCGACGCGGTATATTAACTTTGCGACATTATTCTAACATTGTAATAAAAGTGAAGATTTTAATATGAAAAATTTTCGTGTTACCTTTTTCAGAACGTTGGAAATCTCCCAGAAAACATATTCGGGGTTATTAAATATGTGTTAAGTAGTGGTCCGTGAATATTTTGTGTATGGTTTTTATATGTGTGTCACTGCAAAATTGTAAATATTGTTAGATTATAATCTATCTCGCGTGATTGTAAACTATCGAAAGATTGTGAACTGTAACATGATGCTTACAGTTTAACCACTTTTTTTGGCGGATTATGATCTGTGAAATAGAGATTCAAGAGATTATGCACACATAAAAGGGACTTAAAACTAGGGAGATATGAAGAATAAAGAACACAAATCACCGTCCATTTCGGAAATTTAGGCGGTTTGATTTTTTAGCTGGAAAAGCGTAGGTACATTTTTTTGTTCATTCTTACTATATTGAATGCAAACTTTGATTTCTAATTCTCTCTGCTCCACACACGGAAAGATAAGACGGAAAAAGGCTTCCAAAAAATAATGAACATTTTAAAATGCATAACTTCGTCTCCCAAGAAAGTTAAGAAAATTTCAAAGCATTACTAGCTAACACCTACCGGGGCTATTACAAATTCAAGCGGTGTTCTCCGCACAGATAAAAACTTTGCATAATCTAACCTACCTATTGACCTGGGTCTAGGGATAGTATACTTTGTAATGGGCATAGAAATATATCATGATAGAACGGCTACGTTTTATTTCAAAGACCTAGAGCGCGTTTCTTTTCAAAGGTCCGAAATTTGAACTTTTGGAGCAACGACGCAAACGTAATATTACTCGAATCCAATTAGATTGTGCGTTCTTCTTGAATGAAGCGTTATAATAATACATACTGTATAATATAATACATACCTCTAGTTTCTTGCCGGTTCTTCTCGGTAGAAATCAACTTTCCGAACTCAGCAGTAAAATCATATTACTTATATGTTTTGTATGATTCATAACTTAGCATACGCTTAGGAAAAATATCAGGAATCGGGCAGCAGCGTTTAATTGCGTACAAGTAAAACCTATTGCGATCACCAACCCGCCTGCGCCAGCGTCATGACTAAAGCAAATCCCTCGAAATGACAATTAAAAAAAAACAACCCAAGACATGCCTTGCTGGGTCACACATCGCCACTTAGTCCCAAACTAAGCCGAGGCTTGTACAAAGTCAAAGTCAAAGACAAAATAATCTTTATTTGTATAGGTTTTTATGAAAAACACTTACAAATCGTCGAAGCTACCACCGGTACTATTGACAAACTTACTTAGGTACCTTCTTTTTTTTGTAAATAGATACATATTATACATAGTAACATTGAGACTTATACAAAACACAAATGTAATAATAATAAATAACCCAAGACATGCCACGCTGGGCAAGCTTGTACTATGGGTACAAGACAACTGATAAACTTACTTAGATACATTTTTTTTTTGTAAATAAATACATATGTGTTCATGTACATGTCACAAACTGTGCGGGAATCGAACTAACGACGCTTGGATCAGAAGGCGGAGGTCACTACCAAATGAGCCATCAAGCCAGTCAATAGGAGCCGCCTATGTTCAGCGCCTATGTATAAATAGCGCATTTAGCGCTCCAGTTCTATCCGTGATACATTTCTTTACAGTTTCAGGCTACTAAAAGGTTTATCAGTTTATGGCTGGCTTGAAGAGTAAGGAAGCTTGCCAAGTCAGTCGAGATACTTTATCATGGCTACACTAGTACAGTTATATGGATTTGGCAAGACTTAGCACTGTATGACGTGAAAATTTTTCCCCGTCTACCACTGGCTGAAATGTAACTAGGTCTTTGAATTATGATAACTCATCATCATCCTAGCCTTTTTCCCGATTGTCTCAGGGTCGGCTTCCCAAACTGAGAGATTTGGCGAGGGCTACCTCCGCAACACTTAGGGTAAGCTATACCCATTCCCAGTTTAGGCGTCAGAGTTATCATCATCTCTGATATAATGTAACGACTGCTATCTGAGTTGGTAAAGATAGCACTTGATGAATTTTAAGATAACTATGATTTTTTAATTATCGTCTTGATAGTCTTTATAGAGTCTATAGATCTTGGGATGTAAGGGAGCGACCTATCATCCTTTCGCTCCAATCCACGTTTACCAAGGACCAATCCATCACACAAGGATGCCTTAGATCGAAAGGGTGATAGGTCGCTCTTTACATCCCGAGAATAATAATAAAAAGGACCGTGCTAACTTAGAAGTTTCTTGTTACAGAGAGCCCAGCCCATCCCGTCAAGAGAAACCTTAGCTTAAGCAAAATTGGTCACTTCATAGAAACAAGAAACTCATCGAATCAGGAACGAAAATGTACTAAAGAATTTTAAATCGTCCCGTTCTCAATTTGACAGAATTAGATCTTGTAAATGGAACCTGAAAATCAAAGCGAATATAGTTGTCATTTCAACGAAACAGGAATTATTCGGACCTTAATAAAATTGTTACCAGGAATTTGGGATTTATCTTTTTGTCAGCAAATAATTTTTAAGTCTTCATACTAGGTCCTTGTTTTAAGATTTCCTCTCGCGTTCGTGTGATTGAGTTCCATTTGTCGTCATCCCGACAAAGATGGTACGGAATAGAATTTCTTCGAAAACTAGTTTTGTACCGAACGGATTCTGTGAAGTTTTAAAGTGAATATGTCGTTAATGGGTTTGTTAGAGAATATACGAGCAGTTTGGGTGGGAAAGTTGTCCGAAGTCAAGAGTTTGTTAAAATCTTACTGAGAGGTTTCTGAAAAGGCGTATTTTTTTAGACAAATCAGAAGCTAATAAATTTGTGATTCATGTTGTAAAAAAAATTGCTAAAAACTACCAATTTTTTTACATCTCCATTTCTTTCAAAAAAATATTAACAATCTACCAATTAACAAATTATTATCAATCTTTTTGGACAATATAACTTGCCCATATAACATACCCCTTTTTGAAGGACCCTAAATGGTACACATTCGGAAAAGTCGCATCTGAAACCCCTCCCGTGTTCGATTATATCAATTAAATAAATTATTGAAAATCGACTTTGACGAATTTTAGTTCGTATATTCGAATACGTGATTGACAATTGGGAGGGATTTATGGGGCAAAAATACGCGATCCGTTCAACGAACGATCGTTTTCGTTTTTGGTGGATTCTTTGGAATCAGGGCCCCGATTCCAAAGAATCGTCGAACGAGGCAAAAATCTACTCGTACAATATTATAGATATCTCAAATAACTTATCTTATTTCTATTCAATATGTTGTTCATTTCATCTCGCTTAACCAAATATTATATTGTGATACATATTTGCATATATTCAGAGATCATAGCTATTTGAATGTATGTTTATTTACGTAGATGAAACGGTGTAACGTAAAGCGTTATAAGCGGGCATTTACTGATCAGTTTGCTGTTTACAATTTATTACTGAGCCTGTTATTTCGAGTATAATCGAAACGACTGAGAGGTAAAAGAGGTTAAGTAATTTTTTTGTGTTTTGAAGAAAATCTGGACGAGATTCAAAATTACTCGTAATTAGGTAATAACTCTTGCTTTTCCGTGGCTCGTAACTTTGAATTCCATCACGGTCAAATATTAATTTATTGAATTGAGAATAAAAAAATTGAGAACGTGATGTTGTACAATAATAGTAACATCTACTGTAGGATTACTTATTAAGTAACTCTTTTAAGTCCATCATAAATTTAAGTCACAAATGGACATAGTGTTTTCTACAAATCTCCACTCCATTTCTTCATAAAGGGGTCGACTTTTAAGACTTCAGCTTCTCATATGTGGGCTGGTGACCACCATATACTTACTAGGCGAAACACTCGTGAAGTCACTTCGGTCGCATTTTGGGCTAAGTCGGTGTGTCGCCAGAATAATCCTACAAGCCAGCGTGGCGGTGTCAACTGACAAGTGGTTGATTGGATTACTCGTCCGTTACCGGAGTGACAGGCCACTCTTTCGCTTACAATAAGGTGACGAGAAAAAATCGTCAAAATCTTAGATATGAGTTTGTGAATATTGGCCGTCAACCAACAATTTACTAGATGGAATCAAAACATCGAAACGATAACGGTTTTGTTTATTATTAATCAATAATATCGTATCGCAAACAACACAAATGCAGGGGGAACATTGGGTAATCAAATAACCAATAATTCGGATGTAGAGTAAATAAGAGCTGATCAAATTGACTTGACTGCCTTTGTGGCGCAATGGTTAGAGCGTTAAACTTAAAGCGCGATTTGAGGGTTCGATGCTGGTCGGGTCAATTTAGTAACGAATTCTGTATTCAAAGAGGAGACTGTGTATCAATACAAAAATAAACACTGCAGTAATAGGTATCTAACGGGAGACAGATTCGTAGTGCGACACATTGATTCATTGGAATCAATGCTATACTTACTTTAATTAACGTTATTATTGTATAACCAATTCTAAAATCCAGATTTTAATCTTATGTAGGGATGTCAGGGAGCGACCTATCATCTTTTGTTCCAAACCACCTCACCTGCCCATGGTGCATCCCGCCGAAAAACAAACGAGGCGCTAGGAACGGACTGGTGGCGGTATAACTATCACGATTGAAGGCGTAGCCATCAGAGTCATCGGGAGTCTACTGTGGTACTTATACCACAGGCCGGATGACGGGCAGCAGTGTCACCGGAGCGAGGAGCTACGCCCTGCGATCATTGACCCGCCTGCCCAGCGTGGCGATTATGGGTAAAGCCTCCAGGTGTTTGCCCAAAGTGGCGAACAACTGGAGAGGCCTATGTCCAGCAGTGAACTGCGATAGGCTGATATTGAATCATACGTCCTTTTTGGCTACCTTCTGTCTCCTTTTTTAGTCCAAAGTGTAATTATATAAATAACTAGCGACCCGTCCCGGCTTCGCACGGGTTCAATACTATTTTTTCCCGCTAACTCTTGTTCCCGTGGGAATTTCGGGAATTCCTTTCTTAGTGCTCCTCTGCGGTACCTAAGCTACGTCCCTTCCAAATTTAAAGTGCCTGCGTTTAGCCGTTTAGGCTGTGCGTTGATATGTCAGTCAGTCAGTCAGTTTCTTCTTTTGAAATGAAATGAATGAAAATTAAATAAAATGAAAATAAATTTATTTGAAGCATACTTATCTACAATTTGTTGGGTTTTTGCTTTTGTATATTTAGATAATGTTTGTGTTTTCTGCAGTAAAGAATATCTACCTATCTATTGTCATGTGACATTACAAATTGTTTTCTAATTCAGTTGCAAAACTCGGTCATTATTCATCGTATTCACATGTCGCCACCAATAAAGTATCCAATACAAGGTGAATTTTTAATCACTATCCAAATTTTTTCTGGGCATTAGGTATCGTTAATAGAGCCCATTTCTGCAATAAAAAATATAGGTCATATTTTCACAACAAATTCATTGTACCGAACCAATTATAAATATCGCATGGTTACCATTTCTAGCGTAAAAATTTACTACGCAAAGCGATAAACATCAATGAAAGATATCCCGCGCCCGCGCGGGGTAGAGATGGGGTGCGGGGCGGAGCGGCGGGAGGGTAGCGAGCGAGCGACCCAAAACAAAATGGCAAAGGTCAAGAGCAGTCGCCCGCGCATCCCCGCGCAGCGAGTGCGCGCCATTTCCGTGTTCGTTCGCACGTGTCGCAGTAGAAAGAAACCCCTCCGTCGCGATGTATTCCAAACATTTCCAATCGTGAGTTTTATGAAATGGTGCGGTGTCATTTGTTAAGTGGAGAGAGTTTGAACGGAGCTCAAAGACTGTATGAAGCGGATAGCCTTCCTCGCCTTCGCAACCAGGGTGTGTCAAGTTCCGAACCATGCAACGATTTTAGCTGCCAACCAAAAGCTGTTAGATTACGGCCAATTTACTACACCTTCACATGCAGAAGGGCCAGTGGAAATCGAAAAAGAGATCTTCGACTTTTTCCAAAGAAACCCTCGTGCAAGTACTCGAGACGCGGCGAGGCTTTTTGAGGTTAGCCAATACGCCATATGGAAACTGCTTAACACCGCTGGCTGGCACCCGTATCATTTCCAAAAGTGTGACTTTTTTGTGGGGGGAAATCAAAAGACGTGTGTATGTGGATGGGATCCAGAGCCTGGACGCCCTTAAACAACAGATTATTAGAGCATTTGATAAAGTGAAAAGTGAGACTTTAGTCCTTAACAAATTAAAAGGCAATGTGGAAAAACGTGCGAGACTGTTTGGAGAGAAATGGTATGCATTTTGAACAGTTACCTATTAAATTACCAATAATTATTGATCAGTTTTAGTGTAAGTTGATTTTAATTTTAATTAATTTGTACATAGTAGATTCAATTTTTTAAAATACGTGTTATTGCAACAATGTACTACCTACTTATTGCCGTCTTAGTTTAATTTCAAGAGCATAAAGTCAACTTTGAAAAATATTGTATTCACCTATTGGGTCACCCAATAAAATACCCATTGATAAATGCGTTTAAATTGGACAGTTTTCGCTGAGAACGTGTTCGGCGGTTCGTCAATTGTCGATAGGCGATTGCGTCAAAGTTATAAGGTGAAAATTAGGTAGGTAGGCATTTTTGAAATCTGACGGTCCTAAGCCCGTAAAAATATGAAGGGAAAATTTGCAACTTATGTAGGTACGAGTACCTATGTGTTTTGCTGTTCTGCAAATGGCGGCTTTTTATGAATGAATGAAAGGAGCGGGGACGGACGTGCCCGGCGGTGGGCGGCGCCCGCGGCGCGCGGTGTCTATTTATTTCGTCTTTTTTTAGACAACTTGGAATGCTATTTTCTCAATATTTTAGTATTGACCGGTATTAAAAGAAAAAATACGTATTTAGTGATTTTCGCCATAGATTATAATATAAAAATTTGGATAGTGATTAAAAAGTCTTCTTGTATATCTCTCAGCAAGCGCTGTGCGAAACAATAGCTTTAAAAAGTCGCGTTGACAAAATGTATGTATACAGTAAACAATAGATATTTGGCACCTACTTGGATATACATGAGTAGGTGTCACAGTCAGTGTTTGGTCTTCGGAAAACTTAGGTTATACCAAAGACAATAGTAAAAATAAGTTTTTTTTAAACAAATATCAGACAAGTCAGACAACATCACATACCTACATTGCTCAGATCCCAAAGTAAGTAGCTTAAGTACTTGTGTTATGGGTATCAGAACAATGAAGGTACCACAAATAAATACTTAAATACAAATATACACACCCAGACACGGCACAAATACAAGTGTTCATCACACGAATGTTTGTCCCGGGTGGGAATCGAACCTACTACCCTTGGTTCAGAAGGAAGGGGTCGATCACTGCCAATTGAGTCAGAGCAGTTTTGAATATACAGAAAAGTTATTTGCCTATGTTTGGTTTTGCTGGTTAATTTATGGGTACCAGAAAGAATGTTTATACTGCGCCCATTTGAGGAATCACAATTAAAATAGTTTTTTTTTACCACAAAGGTGGAAAACAAGCCTACGGACTGCCTGGTGTTAACACTAGAGGCATCACACGCGCGTTGCTCAAATTAACCCCTCGGCTGCCGATCCATAATTGGGAAAGTTAATTCCAAAAGTGTGATTTTAATTCGGGATGATTAACTTCAATCAAAATGACACTAGTAATATCTATCATTAACGAAACATTGAATAAAGCTGTCAATGTTTGCAGATTGGTCGAATAACGTCATTATGATTTTGAAATTTTCATACTCTTATTTCAAAACGCTAACGGAGTGATTTTTGACGGATTTAAGCTAACGGAGTGATTTTTTCATTGTTGTTCTATAGTTAAGAGCTGCATCGATATAGACCTAAGAAATAATCAAGTGACCCATAACACAATTAAAAAAAATGTCTGAATGAATCGGGACTAGGTACATAGGAATTTAACCCTTTATTTGCTGGGCCAAACAAATATTACTTCAGTATCACCATCTGATACCTACTAACCTGCGTCCATCAACCAAGACTTTACCGCCCAATAAATCTAATTGTTAGCCGAATTTTAAGAGGGGATGTTATTAATAGGTATAGCTGTATTGTGTAACTAAGTAAAATTTCTAAGTAACAGCACAAACAGTGCCTGCAACATATACAGCTATTCGGTTTGAACTAGAGTGGATATACAAGAGTTATTGGGGGCAGGAAGGAATGACAAACGCATTTGATTTGTATGCAGTTGCAATAACCCTGGATAGCGCCTGGAGGCAGGTGGCGGTGCAGACGAGAGACTAATGAGTCGGTCTAAGTGACATTGTTTGTGTTTTTTTTTTTATGAAATAGGGGGCAGACGAGCAAACGGCTCACCTGATGGTAAGTGATAACCGCCGCCCATGTACATCTGCAACATCAGGAGTTACAGCTGCGCTGCCGGCCTTTAAGAAAGAGGTATGCTCTTTTCTTGAAGATTTGAAGGTCGTATCGGTCCGGAAACACCGCTGGCGACAAAGCATTCCACAGTTTAGTCGTGCGGGGCAGGAAATTGCGAGAGAAGCGCACATTGTGTGGTTTCTGAATTTAGAATAAGGGAACACCAAGAACCTTCGGACCGCTCCTGTCGCTCCTCCTTAGAGAGGAGAACCTGTAGGGCCTGCTACTAGGCGAGCCGCGTCCGTGGTGCCAAGGTAGTCATGGTACACAAGGACCCGGGCACCACCCAGAGGGCGCTTGACGGAGGACCCGGTTTTTTAGTGGGTATTTCCTACCTCCCCGTCACCTGGAGGCAGGGTGCCGCCCTCCCGCTCTGAGGGCGACGTGAGTCCCACATACCCCGTCGTTCCTCCGAACGCCGGGGATGCACAAAAGCATTTTTCGGGGATAAAAAAAGGGAACACCAAGAAACGGGCAGCAGCATTGACCTGGGTACAAATAAAACCTACTGCGGTCACCAACCGCCTGCCAAGCTTGGTGACTAAATAACCCAAGACATGCCACGCTGGGCCACACAGCGCCACCTAGCCCCAAACTAAGCCAAAACTTGTACTATGGGTACTAGACAACTGATAAACTTACATAAATACATTTTTTTTTGTAAATACATATTATACATAGAAAACACCCAGACCAATACAAACAGACATGTTCATGCACACTTAAATGTTTGTACTGTGCGGGGATCGAGCCCACAACCCTTGGCTCAGAAGGCAGAGTGCTCTACCAAATGAGCCACCGAGCCTGTCAAGGCAAATCTCTACTAATCTCCGACTAAGGCAAATCTCTGCAAATGTTGAGGGAGGCCTATGATGATGAAGTGGCATTAAGTCGCTTATCATCTTCGGCTGGCCAGGGCAGGGATGCGGCCGTATTCTTCTGCGTTACCCTAATCCCTGCAAGTTGCTGCCTTCTGGCTAAACAGAGGAGTTTAGTGGTTATGCCTTCTCATTCTGGGAGGTGTGAGTACCACACATCACGCCGATGCTCGTCGGAGACGGTGGGAAGGTGACTAATGTATTATAATATTGCAAAAAAGATGATGAAAAAAGGCATTTCTTATCATAAAAGTTAATGAAAGTAGGTTTAATTGTTGTTCCCACTATCGTTCCTTATTTTTTATATTACATCTGTAGTTAGGTATGTACTTGGCTAGTCGCTTTGAAACTGGCCACTGTATTTAAAACATTAATCTAATATTATATATTCTGTCGTCAGTCTGCCCAGGGTTTAAATCTAACGAAAATATTTTTGTATTTCCGTCGTGTATGCAGTCATATTTTTGCTTTATATTCAACGCGAATTTCAAGCGATGAAAACTGAAGATACGGCCTCGCAACAGTTTGTCTTACACGCCATTCTATTTTGATTCGTTTCCTTCAATTTTATCAAATTTACCAAGAAACTCACAAGAGTTTGCGCATTTATTACGAAATACATGCGCTTAGAAAATGTCATTTTTAAACTCTGACGATTAACTTTCTCTTCTCTTCCTTGTTCAAAAATTAACGTGTTGGTAATGTTATACAATTTGACAACATCACATTCATTGCTCCGATCCCAAAGTAAGTAGCTTAAGCACTTGTGTTTTGCATTAAAAGTGTGGAGTTCAGTGTCAAAATTTATAAACGTTCCATTTCGGGTCTTTCGTCGTTTCGTTCCACAAGAGATTCACACTAAATGTCTATTATATCTTTCCAAATTATATCAATACTCAAATATCCTTTAAGTTATCGTAGTGTTGTGCCCATTGAGATATAAAAGCGTTTTCAACAATGAATTGTATCTCGCGGTCGATAAAGAGTTGCGGCACGCGAGCCGCGGATAACTCCCAAGATTAATGTGCACGCATTTGGGCTAGTGATGTGATTACGCAAACTATCGATATCGATTTTATCGACATCGAGTATCTGTCAACGCTTTAGTTAGGAAAACATAACCCTGTTTAGATAGCGTAGTCACAGAAAAAAGGAAGAGGTTTAATTCCGGTAAGCGTCTTTCCTTATTTGGGAATCTATCTTATGACAGACATCATCAGCCTATTGCAGTCCACTGCTGGACATAAGCCTCTCTAGTTGTTGGCCACTTAGGGCAAACATCTGAAGGATATACCCAACCCATAATTGCCACGCTGAGCAGGCGGGTTGGTGAGATCGCAGGGCGTAGCTTCTCGCTCCGGTGACGCTGCTTCTCGTCATCGGTCTGTGATATTTAGCTACGCCTTCAATCGTGATGGTTATACCGCCACCGGTCGGTTGCCAGCACCTCGTTTGTTATTCGGCAGGATGCATCACGGGCAAGTGAGGTTAGCTCGAAGCGAAAAGATGATGGGTCGCTTACATATCATCGTTAACTTTACGCATTACCGATTATATCCCCATCACTAACAGGTAAGCTCCTGAACAAATTTTGTACTTACGTGAATCGTTCTCAACATAACTCACCTTATTTCTGCCACTGATTCCTTAAACCAATTTGTGTTCAACTGAGTATCTTGATCAAGAATAAAATTTGCGTAGGAGTGAGCATTTCCCTAATCTTCCCTGTTTTTAGGTGTCACTGTTAACAGTCATTTAACCACTTTTTACCCGACTGCCGAAGAAAGGAAAGCAATCTTTTTGGAGATAACTTTTAACAGTTTTGACTGGCTCGGTGGCTCAATTGGTAGTGAAGAGGCCTTCTGAGCCAAGGGTCGTGGGTTCAATCCCCACACATTACAAACATTTGTGTGCATGAACATGTCTGTTTGTATTGGTCTGGGTGTTTTCTATGTATAATATGTATTTATTTACAAAAAAAAGTATCTAATTAAATTTATCAGTTGTCTAGTACCCATAGTACAAGCTTCGGCTTAGTTTAGGGCTAGATGGCGCTGTGTGGCCCAGCGTGGCATGTCTTGGGTTATTTATTTATTTAACAGTAACGTGTTTCTATGTGATTTCCGGACTTAGAATAGTATCCATCTCATCCCAAGGTGGCATAAAATACGTCTAAGAGAATACAATAAACCTGGTTAAAAATAGAACCTAGGTACTGCCCTGTCCTGTGTCGTCCTTACCCTGAAGAGTGACCCCACTGAGATGCCGTTTCACGCCCCGCCTAAAGAACCCAGTATTGTAAGAGGTTGGAGGTCATCCTTCCTGAACATCTTAACTAATATTATAAAGCTGAAGAGTTTGTTTGTTTGTTTGAACGCGCTAATCTCAGGCACTACTGGTCCGAATTGAAAAATTCTTTTTGTGTTGAATAGACCATTTATCGAGGAAGGCTTTAGGCTATATAACATCACACTGCAACTATTAGGAGCGAAGAAATAATGGAAAATGTAAAAAAACCACGGGGAAAAAATAACTATCCCACGCAGACGAAGTCGCGAGCACAGCTAGTCTTTTTATAAAAAAGTAAATACCGTTGACAACATACTCGTAGGTTGGCCGCTGTAAGGACAATCTGTCTAAGTGGGGCTTCATTGATGCCTCTGCCGATCGGTGTCGCCCCAAAAACTATGGCTCACCTACTGCCCCGCGTGTCCGGACTCCTGTCTGTACGAAGACTTGCTGACCGCCAGTGATGGAGCTATCCGCATCTCACAGTTTTGGTCTCACAACATATAGTCGTTTTGTCATCGACTCGAGAAGAAGTAAACATACTCGTACATACACATATATACAGTAGAGTGTGCATACTCGTTACACATTCATGAGACGCGTCTCTGCTTTCCAATCAGAGATAATTCCGTCGTTGTGTGCTCGCCGCGCGATGGTAATCTCGCTCGCGGCTCGCAAGAGTCTTTTGGGAAATTTAGTGCTTATAGATATCGGAGAGCGGCGTTGACGTCGTGAGGGGAACGAATAAGTTTACATACGGATGGCGCTGCATTTGCAGTAGCATAGCCATATCAATAGGCTTGTTGCCGTAAAAATGTAAAAAAGTCCGTCTTTTACATTGTTCAAAAATAAAAGACACGTATTTTTTCCTGTGTAAATTAGACCAAAAATGACAAAGATGTTAAAATTACGTGTGATGTCACGCCGCACGCATTTTTTTGCACGGAGTAACGTCAAAGACTCCTTCTCCTAAATTTTGATGCCTTGTATCTTTGTTATTTTTTGTTTAAATGAAAAAAGAAAAAATACATGTCCAATATGTTTTTATAACCTAAAATACGGACTAAATAAATATTGTAATTATTTGGACCCTAGAAACATAACTATTGATAGTATTTCAGCTTCTCAAGCTTAACCGCCTGAAGCAAAAAGTAGTGAAATCTTTAATCATCATTACCAGCCTATTGCTGCTTCGAGGTGATACTATGTTGATCCAACCCACCGAAACTGGTCGTCACATAGATTACGACCGTTGTAAGTAATTAAGGCGTAAAAAATATCCGCAAACTAAAATGACCCTTCCTGGGTTCGAACTTTTTTAATACATCTCATCAAAAGGGGTAACGGAATTACTTTGATAAGTTAATCTCAAAGTTTGTGACTTGCTGCAGATTCCATTGAATTTGGCTAAAAGGATAAGATTAATGCATTGCTCGTAGTCGTTAAGAAGTTACTGCTAACTTCTAGTTTGATTTATTTTATTATAGATTTTGACGAGACTAGCTGCTTACAGAAGGCAAAAGAATTAGTTTTCTTTAACTTCATGAATGAAGACGACTTAGGGGATATCAGGAAACGGGCGTGTGGTGTGAGTGTTCTTTTTTAAAATTACATCCAATCGTTACGAAATTCAGTAAGCAGTATTTACCTGTGTACTAAAAAGTACTGGGGTCAACAAACCCCCGGCCGAGCGTGGTGAGGTGACTAACTAGGTGTTTTCTATGTATAATATGTTTTTGTTTTCAAAAAAATATATGAGTCTAAGTAAGTTTATCAGTTGTCTATAGTACCCATGGTCCAAGCGTCGGCTTAGTTTGGGGCTAGATGATGCTGTGTGGCCCAGCGCGGCATGTCTTGGGTTATTTATTTTTATTTGTGTAGAAAGTACCTAGTAAGTACTTCGTGCTAAGAATACCATCGGATCATTGGTATAATAAACACTTTGGAGTTTCCCAGTCAGATTTCGCTTTACTAAATGGCAAAATAATTTCCTGTTACGACGCCACAGACCCGTTTGAATTACAAACTGTCTCGTTATAGTAGCTTAATATAGAAATAAAAAATAAAAAAGTTAATTAAAGGGGTTGTCTAAGTGACAAGAGGAGGCGGGAAATAATGCATTATTTGTTATTTAATTTTTAAAGTTGTAAAGTTGCAACTTTAGTACTTTCTTATTCATTCCTATCAATCCTTTTAATAGGCTTTTATGGCTAAAAATTGTAATTAGTCCGTCTTTTAGTTTATTCAAAAATAAAAGTACACATACACGTATTTTTTTATTTGTAAATTAGACTAAGAATTACAAAGTTATAGCCCGTTGAAATTACGCGCGACGTCACTCGGTGAGGCATTTTTACGGGAGCGAGTGACGTCAAAGACTCCCACTCCTAACTTTTGATGCCTTGTATCTTTGTTATTGTTTATTTGAATAAAAAAAGAAAAAATACGTGTCTTTTATTTTTGAATAAGCTACAAGACGGACTAATTACAGTTTTAACCATAATAGCCTATTGTTATTGGCAACTAGTTTATGAGGTATTTTCTACAATCATCATCAGCCTATTGCAGTCCACTGCTAAACATAGGCCTCTCCAATTGTGTACCACTTAGGGCAAACATTTGGAAGATATACCCATAATTGAAGGCGTAGCTAAATAACACAGGCCAATGACGGGCAGCAGCGTCACCGGAGCGAGAAGCTACGCCCTGCGATCGCCAACCCAAGTGCCCAGCAACAAAACAACAGCATCAAAGAATTGTGACTAGTAATTACTGGCATAGTAGTCGGTTAAAAATATGTTACCCACCTATACATTATCTTATCTTTATCTATTTATGACTTGAATTCGATCTTCAATTATTCGAAATTAGCAAAATTAATGTTATCAGATTAAAATATAGTACTCTTCCATCCATTGCACCATAATATAAAAACACACTCATAGCTCTTGGAACTGATAGTTATCAAGGACTTTATCAGCTCGTGGATTAAATAACTGTAAGCCCTGTTACTTGGCACACACATTTCAAAATCTGGAATTAAAACGAGGAATATAAGACTTATGACTTTTCCAGCATGACATGTACCTGTCGCTAGCTTTAACACACTTAGGCCATAATGCAAGGGCACAGCTCTTACCATAAAGTAGGACGTATAAATTAAATAAGGCCCCGTCTTGATGATTTAAGGTGGCTTAAAGTCGTTGCCTTAATGAAGTAAAGTTTTGTTACAGAATTATGTTTATTCAGCCAACCTTTACGGCTCACGAAGTGATTTAATGTTACAGTAATTAACCGAGTTGGCGGATGAAGGTGCTGTATTTTGTTTACATTTTTGAAGGTTAATGTCGCATGATTATGTTGCTGAAGGCATGTGTTGAGTGTTATCTTGATTGGTAGAAGTATTATGGTAATAGTACGAAATGGTATGGGGCGTAGTACGGTACCTTGCGGTACGCCTGTGAAATTTAATGCAGTTGTTTATATGTTCTATTATAACTCTTGGTGTTCTTTGCTTCAAAATTTCTCATCATCATTAGAAGCTTGCAGCAGCCCACTGCTGGAACTAGGTCTATCCAAACACTTTGCTTTGAAAGTAATTACGAAATAGCATTTCGAAAATGTTAAAGATAAATTTCTTACGTGTTTAATGTGAACGAAACATAAACATTAATTCTAATGTACACTTTATCTTAGGAAATGGGTAGCAGCGTTCACATACTGCGATTACCAACCCGCCAACCAAGCGTTAATGACAATTGTCATTGGGGGAGGTCAATGGGCAGTGGAAGTTTGCAGGTTGTTGATGATGATTCTTTATATCAAAACTTTCTAAAGTACGAGTAAATAAATGGAAGACTACAATGAAACATTAGCTAACCCGATCCCACGAGCTCGAAAACTTGTGTTATGAAATTTAGAATAATGAAGCTACAATCAAAATCAAAAATCAAAATCAAAAATACCTTTATTCACATAGAATTAAAATAATCACTTATGAATCGTCAAGTAAAAAATAATGTAAAAAGTAATGTAAAAATGTGAATAAAAGCAATTTAAAAGAAGCTACCGCCGTGTTCGGAAAGTAGATTTCTACCGAGAAGAAACGGCAAGAAACTCGGTAGTTACTCTTTTTAAATAAAGATTCATGATATAAACAATTGACCTGTGCGCTCTTTTGCATTTGAGCCGTATTTGCACTAGGAATACAAACAAAATAAATACACAATAGGGAAAAGGATCATTCAAACTATCGCTGTGCTAGTTTGGAATAAAAAAATAGATGTACTAGAATTATTTTGCAGCATAAAATTGCAATCCAAAAATTCAGTTAACTTTCCAATAACGTGCGCGTGTTAAAATACATCTACCTACCGTAAGTACAGGAGGTGACATAAATCAATTCGAATCATTGAAGTCTGTTTGTATTGGTCTAGGTGCTTTGATGATGATTGGTCCAGGAGGAAAGCAAACTCCTGAACTGATCATAATAATATGTATTCATTTACAAAAGTTTCTTTAAGTGTATTTATCGCTTGTCTAGTATCCATATTAGTAAATCTATATTAATTGTAAATCTAAAAAGTGAAAATTTTAATATAATGAAAAAAAAAACCTAATCAAACAATCATTAATGACTGTAATGATGACCGAATAACATATTCGGCACTTAGACCCTTTAGAATTACAACCCTCCAATTGTCTAGTACCATAGTACAAGTTTCGGCTTAGTTTGGGACTAGATGGTGTTATATGGCCCAGTGTGGTCTTGAGTTATTTATTTACACGTCTTTGTATCGCCATGTTTTTTTTAACTATTTTTATTTTATAATTTTCATATTGCACAAACCTTGTTCTTATCTAACAATAACGAATGCATAAAACATCATCCAATTTGGTGCAGTAGTTCAAAAGTACATAGATTTTAAAGATCAATTTTGATTATCATCATCATCAGCCTATAGAAGTCCACTGGTGGATATAGGACTTAGGTCAAACCATAATCGCCACGCTGGGCAGGCGGGTTGGCGATAGCAGGGCGCATCTCGTTTCGGTGACGCTGCTGCCCGTCATCAGGCTGTGGTATTTAGCCACGAGTTCGGATTAAGATAAGGACCTCCATTTCATCCCGTGGGGGTCGTAGATGAAGATTAAAGGAATACGAGGAAACGGGTAGCAGGCCGCTGCTACCTACCGAGGCGTACCTACCGAAGTACGCCTTCAATTGTAATGGTTATACCGCCATCAGTTACCAGAGCCTCGCTTTTAGTCAGCAGGGTACACCACGTTTAGGTGAGGGTGGCTTAGAGCGAAAAGATGATAGGTCGCCCCTTTACAATTGGGATGATGACTAAAAAATAATTTAATGTCCATCAGATAGATTAATGAAAAATATTGGATACGTATTTTTTATTTTGCCTCTTGTTCAAAAACTTACGAAGATACATTGATTTTAAATGTCACATGACGTTACGTTAGAGTACAAAATATACTCTAACGTAACGTAGTTAGCCCCCACTCCGTAACTTTAATGCGCTATATCAAAGTATTTTCTTGTTATTTCGACAAAACAAAAAATACGGGTCTTATATTTTTTTATTATCTAAGAGACGGACTAATTATTTTCTTCATTTTCATACCTTGTCATCATCCGTATTTTGAGAGATATAGATTTATATTTATTTGACTTTAGTGGTCGACTGTACAGAATAGGTACACATTGCGAAACTCCACAATCCACGTATTCCCGCTAACTGATTGCGATGTCAGCCGGACATTTTTTAGTTTACCAGCAAAAGTTGGCAACGCTGTAATGTGAACGTTTAAATAAAAGTTCAAATTAATGGTATCACTTTGTTAGTGGAGTTTCGAATTTACGACTGGGCTTGGAAATATGAGTTACTCTTGCAGTCATTGAGATATAATTGCGGTAACATTTTAGTTTGAATGTAGTTGGGTTGTTTTCTCTGTAATTTTTCATTGGGATTTGGTGTGAGTGGTTGTAATTTATTACAGAGATTACTTTCTATGGATTGGATTTAAATGCACATTTAAATACACGAGACTGTAGGTATACTTTTCTACAAATATTAATTCTCTACGTATTATGAAACTTTGTCATACTTATTAACTATCTTTACTCTGCATTCTTATTTTTGTCGTGTCAATCGCATTCAATTCTGAATATTTTAACTACATATTTAGCATCATCCAAACCAAAGTTATGAGGGTTCAAAAAACGACGAAATGTTTCCAAAAAACGTAGATTGCGCTCCCTTGCACTCCGTTTGGCTTGGGGGCGACACGACCATGCCCCCATAACTACTACTACTAAATTTAAGAGCTTTGCTCTTGTCGGTGGAGCAATTTCCGCAACACTCCTTTAAAATTGTTGGTACACCAGGTCTGTGAGAGATCTGTAGTCATAAATCAGTAATATATTTCACCGGACTAGACTGTCACCCAACTCAAACCACAACCACAGCGCAGATGTTGAAATATTTTTTAATCAAAAGCCGGCAACGCCATCTGTTGTGAAATCCTCTGGGCGCGGGTTGACATAAAGACAAAGTGCGGTATTATTGTAAAGGATTGGGCGAAGCGACCACAATGCAACTCGTCCTAGAATTACATAGTTGAGTCATACTGTACGATGGGAGTGAAATGGAAATGTCCTCTTTTTGTGTGTTGTCACAAAGTCCAATTTTGAATGTCCGGTTTGCTTGCAATCGGTTTTCATGCGTTTTCTAGTAGAGTTTATTTTATGGGTTGATTGTTACTTTGATTGTTAAGTGTCACTTACTAGTTAATACGTCATGTGGTTGGTTTGAAATAATTATAACATCAATAAAATAATCATGGATGACATTTTCGAACCCATCATTTTCTCTTCATCATATTCTCTTTGTCCTACTACGTAGCAAGGGTCTTCTCCAAACTTTTCCACTGTTCTCTGTCATGCTACATGCCTCTTGTGCAATAAGTTTACCTCTTGCGGTTATAAATATTATGGTTGTATTTCGTTATTTTTAAAGAAATATCAAATGAGTTTTTCCTCTGTTCATTCTTTACATTATCATCAACTACATGCTCAGGCAATAGTAAACCAAGACGATGCCTTGCATCCTAAGTCAACACAGTAGGGTCTATTTTTGAATACAACCAAACATCAACCCTCACTATTTCCATAATTCTTTTATTAGCGTCCCCAAACATTCTTGGCAACAATGACGTCACAGCTCAACCCATTACTTCAAAGCATTTAAAAATTTAAACGCCACTTCTAAGGTTTTTCATTACCGTCCTAACGGTACCATGACGCAGCGTTCCGCAACATTATTTCCCATGTTCCAGCCCTTATGAGGACACCCCGTAACGTTACACGGTGACCTAACTAAGCTGACTCGGCAGAAAGGACAATGATGTAGAACGCAATTTGGGAACGTAATATGCCGTAAAAATTGCGTGTCAAGTGTAGGGTTAAAAATGATATTAGTGAGGTGTTTGGTGTAGATTCTTTAGGAGGCAGTTGAAGGTTATGTTTGGCCGTTCCGTTTTACTGCTTTCTTTTTATGACGTCTATTTAGCTGTGGGGGATTGGAGTGGTGAACCAAGTATGCGAGATCGAGAACCAGTGTAAACTTGCATTTCTAATAATGAATCCCAAATCTTGTTGCTTAAATCACACATGTCATAGGTAAATTGTTGATAGCTTCAGCTTACCTCTTAGTATAAGATCCCGTCGTAAATATAAACGTATTTTATATTTACGAGTAATTTAATATGTCTTAAGTATTTTTTTACTCTTTTTATGCGAGAGGCTGCAGACGATCAAGTGTGATGCCTGATGGTAAGCAGTCGACACCGCCCATGGACACCTGGAACTCTAACAACCGAGCTTAGGGTCGCTGCCGGCCTTTTAAATATGAATACGCTCGTTCCTGAAGGTTTCCAAGTCGTATCTGTTCGGAAAGACTGTCGCAGGAAGTTGGTTCCACAAAACCGAGGCGCGAGGCAAGAAGTTCCTCATAAAACGTACGTACGTAAAATGTCTATAATTAATACTCGTGTATTCCATGTGGGTTGGCGGAAATTTCAAATCGACTGCCCGTCGACAAAAATACCTTACACGTAAGGCTGTCAAGCGAAATTCATTTAGTATTTCCTTCAGGCTCAACATCTAGGCCTTATATAATTCCTTAATATCGCCGAGATGACTAAGACAACGTCTAGACATTTCATGTTTCGTGACACGTTTGCTGAAGTATTATACGCAATTATTTTGTACGAAAAACTGAAACGTGCTAACAGTTTGGCTGACACAACGGAGAATATAAACTAAATAAAATTCATGACGAGAAATGTACCAAGTACAAGTTTCAGGAAGAGAGTTGTACAGTAAAATGTCTACTATACATAGTTTTAAGTCAATTGTTTGGTGCAATAAAGAATATCTATCTATCTATTTCAGAACTTTCTTGTCATGAAGGTCAGATGATATAAGATAGATATCAGCCCTGTCAGAGATAGATATTATACTCGTACTAGCATAATCTGGATCATGGTAGCGAAATTTCTAATTTCGACAAACTTTACTATGCGTCGCGGGAACGCACAGGTACCCAAAAACGTATAGGATTTTAGGCACTGTGCGTCCGCGCCTCGCATAGTAACGTCTGCGAATACGGCCGTAAGAAGCGTAAATATTTGACGGAGTTGAGCTACAATTTTTGGTTCAATTAGCGTTAAAGCCCGGGATTTCTGAATCTTCAGGCTGCTCCTATGCCTATGAGACAGAAATGTACCAGCATATAACAAAATCAGATAGATAACAGATATGCTATCTGACAGAAGACACCAGACGTCCAATTTCCTCTCTCTTAATTGGTTTCAACGCTTCCGACTCGAGACTGATCGATCAGTCGGGCACGGCATATGTTTATAGATAAATCAATTAAGCTTATCATTGGCTACCGCATCTCTTCCGCTCGAGCCACAACCAATTAATCTGGTGACACTTGATTGATATAAAGTGATGGTCTAGCTTGGCATGAACATGTTAACATACAGCACATTTCTTTTTTTTTTAATTTTTATTTAGCCGTTATTGTCCCACTGCTGGGCAAAGGCCTCCCCCAATTCTCTCCAGTCATCCCTACCTGCAGCATGATCCTGCCAGTCAGGCAAATAGTGATCCAGATCATCACGCCACCTTTTCTTTGCAATCCTCTATAGAAAAAAAAAACTGAAATTTGTCTCTCATAATGTTTACTTTGGCTAACAGAACTCGCGAATAAGGCACAGGCATAAAAATATATTTCAACGAAAACATTGACGCACTCCTTCATTGTTTCAAATTTAGAACAACGTCATTATTAACACAAAATAACCTTTGAATCAGCTTCAAGATTAAAGGGATTTTTTATGCTTCAGTGCCCAATGTCTCATGTCTTTTCCAGCGGGACAATTCTGAAGCCACAAAGATTCGGGATGAGTCAGTACGCCCCGGGCGAGCCTTGTAAGGATTGTCGAACATAGACACTACCCAATTGGACAATTGGTTTGGATCTAGGATATCGGCTTCCGAAGATTGGTATCAAGTAGTATGGGTAATAGAGCAAAGCCCGGTCCCATCGAAAGAATTTGGAACAGCCGGTGGAACAGTTAATAGGATGTGATTACGTTAGCGAAATCCGTTCGGTTTATTAACGCATTGAACAGACATCGGTAATAAACGATAAGTTTAGGTAATAGTCTTTTAAGTTCAAGCTCAACTGCTGAGA
The DNA here is from genome assembly GCA_031163375.1 of Conogethes punctiferalis. Lineage (NCBI taxonomy): Eukaryota > Metazoa > Arthropoda > Insecta > Lepidoptera > Crambidae > Conogethes > Conogethes punctiferalis. The sequence continues at coordinate 14,613,733 of CM062092.1, read as the reverse complement.
AACTAGGCATCATTTAAAATTTCTATGACAAACCTATGACACACCCATGACAAACATTCGTGTGCGCTGAATGTATTTGTGGCACCCTCGTTGTTCTGATACCCATAATACAAGTGCTTAAGCTACTTACTTTGGGATCGGAACAATATTATGTGATGTTGTCTAATGTTTATTTATTTGACCTATCCTTGCCATTTCATTATCATGATTACCATAACACAATAACTCAACATTCATCCGGAGGTCAATTTGTTGGCAAAACATAGAAGCCATATCAATGTTTTGTATATCCAAACAAAATTACATTAAATGTTTGGAGAGAAGCCAACATTCCAAGATATTGTATTTATTCCTACAACATTCTGCTAACGATAATTAGAAGAGAAATATTTTTGTTACCGACGAGTCAAAGGAATTAAGGCTCTAGGTATAAAAAGGTACTGTTCTGTTCAAAACTCCGGGAATTTATTGTTGTAGTTGAAATATAATGGTCTGGCTTCCCGGTAAACGGGATATTGTGAAACAAATTACTGGTTTTGATACGAAATCGCGGTAGTAGGTAAAGAAAGAGAGTATTTTGTTAGATAAAGGGGTGTTTTTTAGTAAACAAAAGACGTCGTTAATTAGAGAACATGTTTCACTAATTATTCTGTACAATACCTTACTGCGAAATCATAATAGAGAAGTTAATTTTTTAATTCTTTTGTTTTCAGTAGAGATACGACAAATAGGCGCTGTTATAAGATGCAAGTTCATAAAAAAAATTAAACCGACTTCAAAAAAAACACAAACGACCAAAACTAAAAAGCGATAAATAACGTAAGTAATTCTATCCTTAATACATAATTATTTAAACATTACAATTATCACTTATTTTTGAAATCGGTGCCAGCCTCTCGGTACATAACGTAGACTGTTGTTGTATGACGCGCGTGGCCGGCAAATACACACGACAATATACATTTTTTTGTTTGGCTTGCACCGACTTCAAAAATAAGTGATAATTTTAATATTTAAATAATTATGTATTAAGGATAGAATTACTTACGTTATTTATCGCTTTTTAGTTTTGGTCGTTTGTGTTTTTTTTGAAGTCGGTTTAATTTTTTTTAAAAAATAATTTTATTTCTCTATTTTTAGTTGCGTTAATGTGCTGTGACCTTGAATAAAGGCTAATTAATGTCCTTAAGAGTTTTACTTAGGAATTAAAAATTTTACTTGAAGTCAAGTGAAGACTTTGCGATCTAGAATCAAGCATATCACTTACCAAATCACCTGCCCTATTAGCCCTGCATAAGTACATACTACTACCTAGTTTAATATCGACCAAAGTCAGTACTGTCCCCTAACTCCTAACCGTTAAGGAGTTCTGTGGCTTCATCATCAGCACCAGATGTTGACGCCTGGAAGCATATACCTGAGTAAAATATGATTACGTAACTAAAACACCATATGAGCATACAATTTTCGGTTGTTGCCCTCAATTTCTCCAGGATCCCATCATCAGATCCTGACTTGGTGATAATGGGACCACCTCGGAAGTATCCTCTGTCGAACAAAAAAAAATTTTTGAAATCCATCCATAATTGACGGAATAATCGGTGAACAAACATTAAAAAAAAAATATTATACATAGAGACGAATTGAGAACCTCCTCCTTTTTTCGAAGTCGGTTAAAAAGACTCACATTCACATAGCACGTTTTGCCTTTACTTTCATAGAGCGTACTACCAAACTATGGAACCTTTGCCGGACTCCTTGTTCCCCGAGAGTTATTATAGGCTTCCGATGTTCAAGAATAACGTAAAACGTTGATTTTTACAGACAACCGTAATGTACAGAATAGGTATTATGATAGTGAAGAGGGCAATACATGGATAGCTATTGCAAAAACTACACAAAATTTGCTGAAAAGGTATTACAGACATCTTGCGGCACAATATATAGGAGGTCTTTTCGCTATTTACCAACCAGACAACCTGGCATAAGAGAACCAAAATGGCATTAAGTCCCGTTAAACTGACGTTTAATAAAAAAACAAATCCACTGGATTTCTTACTTGTTCGAGTTTCAAATTTTGCAGGTTACAAGCTATTGAATAATATTCTTTAATATCCTATTCTTGTATCAAATTTATTTATGTTCAAAGTCCAGCAACACATACTGACATTTGATCAACGCCCGTTTGTCATTCAAGAATGGGTGACCACGTGGGCACCGCGTTTCCTTTATCAATAGCACGTCGTGCATTCAAAGGCGGTGAACAATTGACTTGGAATACGCTTTGTGTAGCTTTGTGTTCATCTTTTGGGTTGATAACAGCTAGAACTGCTACGTAGATAGTTCAATCTTGATAGTAAATAAACAAACAAAGGTATTTTCGATAAAATAGATAGGTTTGTTGCGGCGCTTCTTCTCAGCATTCTCCACGTCGAAGTGCTGGTAGAAAAAAAGTTTGATCACAATCCATAGCCTTAGTCCGCCCACTACTGTACTTGACTTAAAACTAAGTAAATATAATAGACATATATATTTACAATTATGTGACCTTATCGTTTAAGCGATCTCTCCCAGACAGCCTTAGGGTAAACGATAGATTAAACATTTAGTTTTCTCATTATTATTTAAAAAGTACTTAGATAGATATGAAATGTAAATACAAAATGTTAAAAAGCAGTTTAAACAGAACAGTAGAGAAAAAGAGCTCAAATACGGCTAGTACAAACTCGAGTTGTTGTTTATCTGCTCTAGAAGTTAGTTTTATTTCACAAGTTGTGAGACCGCGCGGAAACTTTAATAGTTGTAATAGATGTTTGTGGTATGTGGTGAGTGTAGTTGGTGAAGTTACAGATGAAAGGGACTGACCTGGTGTCTCGTTTGGGAGTAAGCCTGCTTTCTATATAACTAAATAGCACAAAACAAAGCCGCTTCTGTTTGTCCCCATGTACGCTTAGATTTTTTAACCTACTTCGAAAAAGGAGAAGGTTCTCAATTCGTCTGTCCTATAATTTTTTTTTGATCACTTACGTTTTTTATTGCTTTTTAGTTATGTAGGTACAGTTTTCGTCAAATTAAAGTTTTGGTCGTTTGTGTTCTTAAAAAACTACGCAAGGTTTAGGCCCATGTGCAGGAGTTGACTGCGATAGGCTTCAATATAACTAAATAGTACAAAACAAAGTCGCTTCTGTCTGTCCCCTCATACGCTTACATTTTTAAAACTACACATCGGATTTTTGCCTAGATGAGCCTATAATTATTAACAGTGGACCGCGGTATTCTGATTATGAATGGTTTTCGATCCGGTTCTAATAGACAATAGATAGAGTCATTCAAGAGGAAGGTTTAAATGCATAATACGGCTAGTCTACAAGTTGAAGGTCGCTCAGTGAGCTATGGAAAGGGGCCATGCTCGGCGTCTCTCTCCGGGATCGAATCCAAAACAAGGTGATCCAGCAGAGAACCAAAGTCACCGACATAGCTCAACGGATTAGTAGGAGGAAACCTATATTATTATGTCTTTACTCTTTGAATGGTTGACAACGGAGTAATCCCGATATTCGCCCGATCGCAGTTAGTTTTCTCAAACCAATCTCATAAAACAACGGCGCCATGTCGTCTACAGCAGAAACTGGCTTTATCTACAAATTATACCCTTACTATTTATCCTCGAACATACGATTCCACTAAATCAAGTCACATAGCTTCCATAAGGCAGTTACACAAAGATTTAATGTGCGTTCTCAAACCGTTACTGATACTTCGATAAGTACAGAGCCCTTGAAGATTTTCTTACAAATTTTCCCTCATAATGACCCCAGTTAATAGCCCCGAAATTCCGGTGCGAACCAGTTATAGCCAGATTGGTGATGCCCTCCCCTTTGTTTGAGTACAGATGGTGAAGGATAGCTGACGGGTGCGGCTTTAAATCTGTTTTATTGGTGTAATATAAGTTTAATGTGGTTTTAAATGGGTTTTGGTGAGAGTTGGGCTTATTGTTTGGCTAGTTGGTAACAATGTCTCGTCTTATCTTGGCCGTTTGTGGTTTCGATTTTTTAATACGACTGTCTTGTTGTTCGTGTTGTCCGTATGGTAGAATGCGATGTGCTGGTAGGTAACAGCAGATGTACTAATGCTGTGTGATTTCCGGATTTAGAATATTACCACCTAATCTCATCCTGTGGGTGTGTTGAAGACGACTAAGGAAATAATAAGGAAACAGGCAGCAGCGTTTACCTGGATTCAAACAAAAACTACTGAGGTTACCAATTCGCCTGCCAAGCGTGGGGTCTTTGGTGAATCTCCACCTGTTCAGCGGTTAACGATTGCAGAATGATGATCATGATTATCTTGTTCTTAGAAGCCACTTGCAACCAGTGGATTCTAAGGACCAAGACGTTTTCAATTCTATTTCTGGAATCGGCCAAAAAAGTGGCATTTCCTATTAAGAAGCAACTTTGAGATAGAAAGTCGGCGGCGATCCAGATGCGATCTCGTGCTCCGGAAACCACGTTAATTCTAAGGAGGTGCTGGGCTGAACTAGAACCAGAACAGGCCAGCATGGCGCTGGCAACACACAAGTGATTAATTTGGTTACCTGTCCATTGTCTTTTTTTATAGTAGCCTTACATATTGGCTTCCCTACGCCTAATGGAAATCGAAAGAGAAGCCCAAGGCGTTGTGACAACGGGCAAGTAGCTGGTCAGGTAACTGTCAGTTGCTACCGCCATGCCGGCCCGACCCTAACCCTCCACGAGCTCCGGAAGCCCTACTCACCAGCAAAAACACGACCCGGAGGTCATGTGGCTGCGGTATTCTATAGGATGGATGGAGGTCCTTCCCTGGGCGGCTCAATTCGAGCGAAGATTCGCTATGCCCTACCTCTATTAACTTCTAGTCATAGTGACTTGAGCTTCTATTTTTCCATCAGACAATGGGAGGCCACTATACTCTGCTACGAAAATGTTGTTGCGTCCATCTCTTCTGGCTCAGAAGATATGGTTACTACCAAATGCGCTGCGGGCTACACAAAAACCATTATACGTACTATTACAAAATATGTCAGTAATTTTCTGAACAAAGGCATCACCAACCCTACGTAACAAGTTTTCATTTTCAGCCAGTTTTACATCCACTTGACATTTAGTTTAGAAATCGCGAACAATGCGCAAACTATGAGTTCTGAATCCACCAGAAATTCATCAACAAAGGAACTCCGTTTGTGTCTAAATATGTATTTCCAACTACAAATATTTCAATCAGCAGAGCTACCATTGGCACAGAACTTGGGAAATTTACAACGAAAGTTTATTTCAGTCATATTTCACTCACTTTGTGGAGGTTCCGTTTAAAAAGAATTTGTTGCGGTGGTTTAGCCTTTATGTTTTTTACTCTCCGACAAAGTGGTTTTATTTTATCCCTTACGGTGGGAGGAAATATTTTTGTATTTCCTAAGAACTATTGCAACGATTCCTTTACTGAGTTAGTGATGGGGTGTTATCGATAATACGATCAAGAATTGGTAAGCTTTACGCCGTTATTTTCGGCGTGATTTATCCTTTTGGCAAATAGTAGTCACATCACCGACAATGTTCACCGACCATAGTCAAAAATACCTAACAAATGTTCTTGTGCTAAAATTATGTGAATGAGAGAGCCTAATTTGGTATAATTTGGTTCCATATAAGGCTGAAAATGTCCTGCTAAGACGTTCACTCTTGGTCATGAGTTGTTAACAGCTGTGGTGGCTGCTTACGTGAATCGTCTCTACGGGTCTCTGCAGATTACATGGCAAGTGCATTCCACCACAGCTTTTCTGGTATATTTGATGGTGTTTCTCCATGGGGTAGATAATCACATGGTCTTTTTCCGATTACGAGATCTACGAGACTCTACCATCAAACCTTGGGTAGTGCTAAAATAATGATAAGTTGAAATAAAGTTTAAATTATCGTGAAATAAATTTTTAAAAGATCGACACATTCGATAACTCATAATCCCCGCTACTCAACACTAATGTTTTCGTTTCGCTCACGAACAATACAACTAAGATTGAGCGGCAATTTGCCGCAAGGAATGGATGTTCAGTTTAAAACAACCGAGGCGCAGAATCGTGCAGAAACACTGAGTGCGGTAAATTAAGAGTTACGAATACTTTTTTTATATTATTATGTACCGGGATGAGCAAGGTTGTGCTCTATGGAGCTTGGAATACTACCAAGGTATCCCTACCTGTCGTAGGAGGCACCTAAAAGGGCTTTTGGTGTTGTGACGCTCGACGCTCTGGCCCCACGACACGAGCGTTCACAGTGGTCAGTGTAACGCAAGAAGCTGGCAGGACGGTCACGTGGGTGGTAGCGTCGAGTCCGTCCGGGAATCCAGACACCCCTCAGACACAGTGCTAGTAGAGAAGCTGCTAGCGCACCATCGGATTTTCCGGAAGATCAGAGTGAGCCCCATATACCCAGGTGTCCCGTACCCTAGGCTCTGGTGTATACGTAAAGGCATTCCCGACAAAAAAAAGAGTGAGTTCCTAATCCGTCATTCATGTGGTTTTCGGATTTTGAATAGGACTACCCCACCCATCCCGTGGGTATCATAGAAGACGATTTAGTGAATATCACAAAACGGGCAGCAGAGATAATCTGGGCACAAAAAATACTACTGTGATGACAACCTGCCTGCCAAGCGTGGTGACTAAAGCCACTCCCCCCAAATGACAATTGTCATTGGGGGGCCTATATCCAGCAGTGGACGTTTGCAGGCTGATAACGATGATTTCTCAAGTATAGAATGATTAAAGATATTTTGAGTTTGAGTTTAAAATAATCCAACTGAGTCTCTATGTTCTACAGTCTAGGGTAGGCTACGCGCGTGTGATAACCCTGTTGCAGGCATTTATAGACTCTAAGTAACCGCTCAACATCAGGCAGGCCACTTGCTTGCTATAGTGGTAAAACAATCTGATCTTTAAGCATAGCGCAAAGACGCAGTGAAGGATTAACAGCACATGAGTTTACCAGCAACCCGTGGATACTAAGATTTAATTTCCTAAATGTTCAAAGGAGTCTTTATCCAACGTACGCCGGTGTAGCGGTAAACAGTTTACCGGAGCGAATCAACTAAGTGCTCACTTCCGCGTTCTTTTCTTAACAATTTCTCTTTGAAATCCCCGTTGGAATGGGAGTACATGGACTAAATGCGTGGAAGTTAGCTCAGGAGGCATCCGTGTCAGCATGTACGTAGACGAAATTATGCCAGCTTTGGGACAAATTGTTCTTTCTGTTTTTATGAGGACAGACGGAAATTAAAACTTTTCTCATAACTGAGCTGTGAAAGTTTAAAGTTTATTTTTTTAATTATTTTCGAATAACGTTTGATGTACAAGTTTTTTATATGCACATAACAATGATGATAATGATGATGCTGATGGGCATGAGGGGGATGATGAGGAAGGAAAATATCAAATAGTTTTTTGAATTTGAGTCTTTATTCTTGTTGACTTCCTTCAGGATGAAAAGATAATAATAACTTTATTTCCATAAAAACACATTTACATGATATACTTTAAACCTATTTTTAAAAAGTTAATTTTCCAAAGAGAGGTGACGAAAATTTTGTAGCAAAATTAGGCATCAGCGAAACTACGTAGATCATAATACAAAGGATTTAAAAATGTGCACTAAATACATTTTCATTCGCTTGTATGAAAAAAATCTAAAAACAAAACGTACGCTTTGACCCTGCAATATTGTAAATTAAGTTAAAAACGCAGCTTTAATCCACTGCATATGATAGTTGCAAAGTAATTCCATTATCTACAAAGCCCGACTTTCCTGTGCAAAGCTTTAAAAGTCTTATCTCTCCCACGTGGTAATCTAAAAGCTAGTCCCCAGCAACGATCGACCGAAATGTAGGGATAATGTCTGTTAACAGACGTGATATAATAATAATAAATATAATATAAAATGATGGACACAGGCTTCTCCAAGCCAACCTCACCTGCCCGTGGTGCATCCTGCCGAATAAAGAACGAGGCGCTGGCAAACGACTGGTGGCGGTATAACCATCACAATTGAAGGGGTAGCCAAATACCACAGGCCGATGACGGGCAGCAGCGTCACCGGAGCAAGAAGCTACGCCCTGCGATCGCCAACCCGCCTGCCCAGCGTGGCGGTTATGGGTATATCCTCCAGAAGTTTGCCCTAGGTGGCGAACAACTGGAGAGGCCTATGTCCAGCAGTGGACTGCAATAGGCTGATGATGATGATGATGAGGTGACGGTGAATTGGAGCGAAAAGACTTCTTAAGACAAGGTCGCTCCTCACTACCCTAAAAGGTTTAAAAATCTTATCTGTCCCACGTGGTAATCTAAAAACTAGTCCCCGGCGACGATCGAGCGAAATGTATAATGTCCGTTATCGCTACGTGGCTCCGTCAGTCGCTCGCGGCCTGATAAGGCTGTTCACACATTGAATAGGTGCAAGCGGAAGACGCGAGGAACACAGGCATGGCGAAATCATGGTAAGCTACACAGCTTAGTGACACCACTATAAAAAAAATCGGAGAACATATCGTTGTATGGAAATATGCCAGGAATTCTAAATCGACCTTCAGGCTTTTCTCGACAGCGATAAAGCTTTCCACAACATCTATAACTAGGTCGTATTCAATCTCTCCGTTACTGTCACATTAATTCAAGGTACGTGGACTTACTCCAAGAGCTGCATCGATCCACGGCAATGCAAGCGTGCGCCTGCATACTTTGAATAAATGTACGCCGATGTAAAAAGAGGAGTGCTACAGGGAGATAACATTGGTCTCAATTTATTCAATGTCCTTGAAAACGGTGCCAACTTAAAGCTTATTTCATACTTTATTTTTAAGTGCTCTGCATGCCCTAGATTGATTAAGCTATTCAGTGAAGCGCAGTAGAATTCAATTTGACATTTAAATTGGATCAATTTGAAGTAAAATGTTTTTATTAATTAGTTCAAGTCTTTGTTGATATTTAGTAGTCATCTTGTCTCTATTTTAAGAATAATTTAAGAGAGGTAGGGCATAGCGAATCTTAGCTCGAATTGAGCTGCCCGTCCGGGGAAGGACCTCCACCCTATAGTTTATCCAGCAGCCAAATGACCTCCGGGTCGTATTTTTGCTGGTGAGTAAGGTCTCCGGAGCTCGTGGGGGGTTAGTGTTGGGCCGGCATGGCAGTGGCAACTTACAGGTAACTGACCAGTTACTTGCCAGTTGTCACTTGGGCTTCTCTTTCGCTTTCCATCAGGCGTAGGGAAGCCATTATGTCGAGCTACTATAAAAAAAAATCTAGGTATTGGAAAATTTATTTTTGAATCTTCATGTTCTTAATATAAATGAAGTATTTTAGGTGTCGAAAAATTTTAGTATCCTATTCTTGTTAAAAGCAATTACCTTGGCTTTAAGTGCTTTCGTTTAACCTTTTTATTTTTTGGGACCATAAAGCATACCCCAGGGCCCTGGGGGTGGCGATACTTGGAGAGACGCGACGCAAACCCCCAAGCAAATAATTTGACGATTGATAAGTGCCTGCCGAAAGTCTATATGAATCAAGATATTTTTAATTTTCTCTGTTCAATATCTTATCTTTCCGCTTAAGCGTATCCTCTGTATTTCAGGCTCTTTATAAGACCGAGCGGTAAGCCCCTGCACCCATTCCGTTAAGTACAAACGGTCGTCATTCGCTCCGTGGTGAGATAGCAGAGTGAATCCCGGCGAAGCGACCTTTGAGAGTAATGAGTGTTGTCTTAGCTAAACATTTTTGATCCGTATTAAGTTGATATGATTATGAAAATAATGAGTGTGAGCGTAAATGAATATTGATGGTTGTTGTGGTGTCTCAACGTTGCCATAGCGACGGTTTTGTGTTATGTGTCATTATAAATAAATACCCCGATAATATGAAGACGTAATTTCATTATATCTAGTGAGTAAATACATATCAATTGGCGACGATGGCCACGAACGATGCTCTAAAGCTTAAGCGCGTGCGAGGAGCCCTTCGAGGATATGACCTTGCGGCGCCACATTGACCAAATGCTTCCAGCCGGGAGAGTAGCCCTAAGGGACCCGACTAGGGAATTCACGGCGGAGGACTGTGGTGTCTCAACGTTGCCATAGCGACGGTTTTGTGTTATGTGTCATTATAAATAAATACCCCGATAATATTATGAAGACGTAATTTCATTATATCTAGTGAGTAAATACATATCAGTTGTTAAGACGGAAAGGAAAACGAAAAACCGAGAAGCTCAATGTCAATATAACAATAGAGATAAAAAACAAAAAAAAAGCAACAAAAAGGAATTTAAAAGACGAACGACAAATGCTGCAATATAAAAATGTACCTTATCCGCTACAGAACTGTGGTTCTGCTTGTGTTATCACAGTTTCACAGTGCGTACAAAAAAGTTTTACGAATTCTTATCATCGCCAGTGCATGTGTTTCCTCCATCCTTTGATAGTGAGATCCTTTAAAAGGCGTAAAGACGGATCTTACGGATGGGTATGTCGGTGGCAACTGACAGGTAACTTTTTCCGCGGGTTACTAGCCCGTTGTCTAAGCGACTTTTCGCTTTCCAGGCGTAGCGAACCCATTACGGCGTGCTACTATAAAAAATACAAACACCCAGACACGGAACCAATAGGAGGGGATCCCGCCATACAACGAGCTTCACCGAGACGATAATTGGATGAAACTGATTTTATATGTAAACTAGCTTTTGCCCGCGACTTCGTCCGCGTGTTTAAATTTATACATACAAAAGTTTTTTCCCGCTAACTCCCGTTCCCGTGGGAATTTCTCAAAATACAGCCATAACTAAACTTTATATTTACTAAGGTACCTGCATGCCAAATTTCAAGCGTCTAACTTAAGCGGTTTAGATTTTTCATACAAAAGGATTTTCCCGCTAATTCCCGTTCCCGTGGGAATTTCGGGAATTCCTTTCTTAGTGCACCCCTACGGTACCTTAGCTACGTCCCTTCCAAATTTCAAGTGCCTACGTTTAGCCGTTTGGGCTGTGCGTTGATATGTCAGTCAGTCAGTCAGTCAGTCAGTCAGTTTCTCCTTTTATATATATAGAAGATAAATATGTCAATAAACATAATGCATGTGGGTTGCCGATCAAATTTTGGTCCAGGATATGATTTGATGGATGGGGTAAGCATGATTAAACATTTCACCGGTTTGATTATTAGATAAATTCTATACCAATCGAAAGTATGAAGCCCATAGAATATGCAAACGTTATGCTGCCTATTCTTTTCCGGTCACAACTCTTGGGTAGCCAGGTATAAACAGGTAAATCTATACACTTGCATTTTGCACCGGTCTGATTTATTCCCTGGTCCTTCCACTGCTGAACGTTGGCCTCCTGTAATTCGCGCCACATTTCTCCATCCCGTTCTTCCACCATCCAGCAAAACATACCCTGGACCAAAATTTGATCGGCAACCCACATGCATTATGTTTATTGACATATTTAATTACATATTATAATATCAGTTTCATCCAATTATCGTCTCGGTGAAGGTCGTTGTATGGCGGAATCTTAGACCACAACACAAATTTTCATCACACGAATCTTTGTCTGGGGTGGGAATCCAACCACATTTGGTTTAGTGTTTGTCCCGAGTGAGTATCGGACTCACTACCCTTATTTTAAGAGGCTGAACTCATGCATACCTACATGTTGTGTAGAACACAACAACCCAGCTCCACTTGATGTGACTACAGTTGTAACTTTGACCTAATTAGACGTGGTTCGGTAGCTCAAATGAATAAAGCCTTACAATTTGCCAATGCAGGTATACGACCGCTAGCCGAGATTAACTTAGCATCTATTTACATAAGTCAGAGAGCTTACTTTGCTGTAAGGCGACTTATTCGGGAGGAAATACTTAAAGTAGGAAAACCTGTGCTGTAAATACTAACTACTTCCAATTCTTTTTTTTTTTAAAGACATGCCACGCTGGGCCACACAGCGCCACCTAGCCCCAAACTAAGCCGAAGCTTGTACTATGGGTACTAGACAACTGATAAACTTACTTAGATACATTTTTTTTTGTAAATAAATACATATTATACATAGAAAACACCCAGACCAATACAAACAGACATGTTCATGAACACAAATGTTTGTACTGTGCGGGAATCGAACCCACGACCCTTGGCTCAGAGGGCAGAGGTCACTACCAAATGAGCCACCGAGCCTGTCAATCCAATGGCACAATGTACATGATTCAGCAAAGTATCTATTTCATTTAAAGCATTCAATCTATGTATAATTAACTGTAGTATTAAACAAAAGTATGTGTGTGTGTGAGTGTGTATTTGTTAGAATATAATTAATTATTATACTTATCAGTCGAATTGAGAACCTCCTTTTGAAGTCAGTTAAAAATATCATACAAAATCAAACTGCCAAGTAGCTCTTAACAATTCATTTCAACTAACATATTCATGTCCTGTCTTCTCTATGTAAATGACACATCCCTTCAACAATTTTATCGTTCATCCGAACGAACCTTAGAACTAATCCAGAGGTCGCTTTAGGTCCCAGATAAGGCCGGCTGGTCATAATTTGGACCAAAATTATGAAAAGGGTGGAAAGTTTAGATTGCGAATCTTTCGTGGACCCCTGTTTTTGAAGTTTGACAAAATTTAATTTCCTATGGCCCTCGAGTTATTCACAGTTCAAATTTGCCCTTTCTTCGTCTTGATTCTTGTTTTTGTTCTGATTTCGGTTACATTTGATTTAACGAACGGTCGGAACAAACAATCGTGCACACAAATCGCAGTAACTTGATCTCAAGTTATGGTCTTCCTTTACCATTATAATCATGTGTCATGTTTTTGAAAAAAAAAGGACTGTCTAGATTTCATTCGAACCAATTTTCGTTAGTAGTTTGCATAGTAATACACATCATATATTTTTTTTCAGTTTTATCATGCCCATATTTTAGAAGTTACGGGGAGGGGGGTGCTCGTAGCGGACCACCGTCGGGTTTAGTGGGTATTCTCCGCTAAATAGGAGTGAGCCCCACATAACCCAGGTGTCCCGTACCCAGGGCCCCACACGTATAGGTTTGATGAAAAAAAAAATTTGAATTTCAGTTCTATGTATGGGGAACCCCAAAAATTTTGATTTTTGTTCTGATTTTATTTTAAAATCTTATTGCGGTTCACAGAATACATCTACGTACCAAATTTCAATAATGCAGCTCTTATAGTTTCGGAATAAACTGGCTGTGAAATACGGACGGACAGACAGACAGACATGACGAATCTATAAGGGTCCCGTTTTTGCCATTTTGGCTACGGAACCCTAAAAAGGATAGTACAATCTTCCTATTTTTAGTAGCCTTATTCCTAAGATAACCTTTCGTGTAATACCTTCAACGCATTAGGGCTATCCTAAGTAGTTTTTACTCTACATATCCACTCACCCGGAGCATAATCTACAAATGATATAGTTTTTTCTCTCTACACGAATGATCGTTTTTCCCCGTCCATTAGTTGAAAATGTATAATTTATGCTTCCATTAGCCGGTCGCCGCATTGTCTGTTACGTTACATTTGTTATAAATACTGACATACTTTTAAAAATATTGTACTACATAAAATATTATGTTGTATTACGAGTATATTACATTGCACTTTGTTATATATCACACTAGCTGTGCCCGCGACTTCGTCGGAGTTTTGTCCCCTATTTCATCGCCTTGGGGTTAGAATTGATCTATTCTTAGCGGATGCCTACGTCATAACATCTACCTACCTGCATGCCAAATTTCAGCGAAATCCGTCCAGTGGCTTGGGCTGTGCGCTGATAGATCACTATGTCAGTCAGTTATTCCAGGCCAGTAGTCACCTTTGAATTATATATATTTAGGTTATTGATACACTTATGCATATGATGAATGCAGAATTTTTGGGGCTTAAACTAAATATTCAATCCTTCAATAGGAGGTTCGCGAATACTACATGCATAGAATTAGTTTAATTATACCTAGTTATACCAAAACTCTCACTAGCCACTTTGGGCAAACTTCTGGAGAATTTCGCCACGCTGGGCAGGCGGGTTGGCGATCGTAGTGCGAAGCTTCTCGCTCCGGTGACGCTGCTGCCCGTTATCGGCCTGTGGTGTTTAACTACGCCTTCAGTGGTGATGGTTATACTGCTACCAGTCGTTTATCAGACCCTCGTTTGTTATTCGGCAGGATGCACCACAGGCAAGTGAGGCGAAAATATGATAGGTCAGTTCCTTACATCCCCACTACCATCTACTACGTTATTTAATTTGTGCGAATACCATTAAAATCTCCCATAACTTCGACGCAGCTAGTTGGATATTAATAAACCTGCTACATGTGATTTTCATTAAGTATGATGTTACGTAATAAGTATTGTAGAGCAATCTCCGATCACACGATTGATAAATGCTACCACCGACCTAAGACAATTTTGTCATTCCCCCTCGAAAATGATTTATTACCGTACTATAAAAACTTTTAGAGGGTCGTAAAAATAATGGCAGGTACGGAACCACCTCGATTATTAGGAGTAAACGGTTTAACATGGAAGCTATATCAAGCTTCGAAGATTTATTTTCTTGGCGTTTTCTTACCTTTTTTGCTAGGGAGGGTCCTTAATACAACCTCATAAAAAATTTACAATTTTCCTCGATCAATGAGAAAGATATATTTTGGGAAGCGTTAAGAGCCGGCTTCTTCACGTACTGATAAAGTTCTTGGTGGTTATCTGATGGATAATACTGTTAGTACCTCATCATCATCATCATCATCATCAGCCTATTACAGTCCACTGCTGGACATAGGCCTCTCCAGTTGTTCGCCACTTAGAGCAAACATCTGGAGGATATACCCATAATCGCCACGCTGGGCAGGCGGGTTGGCGATCGATTCTTAATTCTGGATATATGCCAGAACGGGTACATATAAGATAATACTGGTCGGGGAATGTGATTGCGACGGTACGACAAAAGATATAAAACGAAAATGACACGTGCAGTCAATGAAGCATTATAGGTCCGAATTTTTTTACTGTGAACCGAATTGCATACAATTTTGGGATTAGGTTCATCTTACCATTAATTTCAAAAGTGAAAATGATTTGAACTCCGCCACCACCATGGGGGTGGTTGCCACCCCTTCTCGGGGGTCAATGGTTGTTTTTTCAAAATCGATTTTAGTACCTAAATGATAGATATTAATTATTGCAGGAAAAAACTTTACAAACTTAACATAGTATAATTTAGGCGATCTTATTGCTAATAAGATAAAAGCTAAATATTAAGAGAGGTAGGGCATAGCTCAGAGGTAGAATCTTCCCTCGAATTGAGCTGCTCGCCCGGGGGAGGACCTCCACCCTATAGAGTACTGGCAGTCGAATGACCTCTGGGTCGCGTTTCTGCCGGTTAGTAGGGTTTCCGGAGCTCGTGGGGGTTAGGGTTGGGCCGGCATGGCGGTGGCAACTGACTAGTTACCTTGATGGCTCATTTGGTAGTGACCCCTGCCTCCTGAACCAAGAGTCATGGGGTTCGATTCACACGCCAGATAAGAATTCGTGTGATGAACATTTAGTTTGTGTTTTTCCGTGTCTGGGTATTTGTATTTCTATGTAAGTTTATACTCGTATTTGTAATACGTTCTTTGTTCTGATACCCTCAGAATTACACAAGCGCACAAGCTACTTACTTACTTTGGGATCTGAGCAATGTATGAGATCTTGTTTGATATTTATTTATTAAATATTTATGCGTAATCACTTTATGTGACATTTCATTACACTCTGCATAACTTAAAAATTTCAAGCTGCATTCAGAAGTCATCTACCATGAACATTTCAACCTATTCGAATAAAGTAGAATATTCTTAATTCTGGATATATGCCAGAACGGGTACATATAAGATAATACTGGTCGGGGAATGTGATTGCGACGGTACGACAAAAGATATAAAACGAAAATGACACTTACTCGTACTACGTAGGTGCATTTAGTGAAAGAAAAATAAAGTAAAGCTTTTTAAACATGAGATAAGGAACAACGTTTGGCCTTTGTGAACAGAATATTTGAGTATTTTTAGTAAAAATACAATGTGATGAGAATATACTAGCTATATTTATTTGTTACCATTAAATACACTCAGAGGCACAATTATTACACGACCACTTATGTTCGTCGAATTAATTATTATCTTTAGCAATATTAAAGATTACATCATTACAGATGAAAAACACTAAAATATGTTGGTGTTGTTTACATTGACGATAAAAATCATCAAGCGCTTAGTTATTATAACCAAAGGTATGCCACAATAAAGAATTGGGCGGTTAATTGTGCCTCTGAGTAAATAGAAAAAAAACATGAAGTTGGGAATGTAAGGGAGCGTCAACCGCCCGTGGATTCTGCTAAATAGCGAACGAGGCTCTGGCGGCCGACTGGTGGCGGTATAATCATTACAATTGAAGGTGTAGCTAAATAACACAGGCAGATGACGGGCAGCAGCGTCACCGGAGCGAGAAGCTACGCCCCGCGATCGCCAACCCGCCCTTGGACGTGGCGATTATGGATAAATCCTCCAGATGTTGCCCTGATGAGCCCCAACCAAACTATCGTCCAATAGAAAGTCTGTGGTTTGCGGGGTCTCTAAAAGTGATCCTAGACTTATGGCAGTGAAAAAGCCAAGTTTCAATACACCGGCTGTTATATTACACAATTTACCTAACTTAATATTTTTCCATTCACCCATTTCCTAATTTGCATACGCCAAAAAACTTTCGTAACGCGAAACTTACTTCTTTCTTCGACTCGAATGTTTAATTTTTCTGTTTGTTTTGGAATAAATTAAAATTCGTTGTAAAACTTTTTGTCAGTGAGGAATATCTTCGTATTTATCTTATTACGTGAAATTGAGTTTGGATTAACACCCGAAGCGTTTTTGTTAAAAATGATGGAAGTTTTGACTTAGTTTGTTATATGTTTAACGTAGGAAATAATGTAAAAGGTGCTTTTTAACCTTAGACGCAAAGAGAGGATTGCTATTAATAAGTTTCACTCGTTTGTCTCTCTGTGTCGTAACTCCTGAACGGATGAGTCGATTTTGATTTAGTTTGTAGGTCGTACTTGGTATTTTCTGAGTAAGCGCACTCCATAATAGGTTTTAATATCACTTAACATCAGGTGAATGTTAGCCACATTCACGCAAATCCATAATGAATAAGTAATTTTAATAACGTAGAAAGGTTATTTTTTAAAAAGTGAGAGTGAGCATGTTCATAGCTATGTTTGAACCGAATTGGGTTGGATATATATAAATATCGGGAAGATTGGGTCAAGGGTTTTTAAAATTATTATTATAGTCGGACATCATAGTGTCTCTTTAAAAGAAGCAGATGTACCTATATTCAGAAGGACATTACATTCACTACAGCTATGTCCCCTGTTTAATATTATGGGTGTTATTCTTATCCAGTAGGCAATTAAAGGATGAGTCAATTCATTTTTACTTCACGAAATTACTAGAAGATAAATTCTTAGAAAATAATTAGAAATATGGATATGAGTAAAGAATTTGTAAACAAGGAACCGGGTTCTTAATAAAGATAGAAGTATTTTTAATGTAAATGACTACCTTTAAATATAATTAATGTAAGCAGTCATGGAGGAGTGCTTAGTAGATTACATTAAACCCTGCATTATTAAAAGTGGTCTCTAACAAATTAAATTGTCCACATTGAGATGTCCACAGTGGAAAAACGACAGTAAGTAAGATCATATTTAGTTTGTAGGTCGTAGTTTAAGGTAGGTATTTTTTCTCTTTTAGATGATTTAAGTGCTGCGACGGAATACAACACTTATCACCGTCACAATTTTCCCAATGGTAAGAGCGGACTAAGGGACTTCTTGATATTACAGCTTTAAAATTGTTACCGACAAATCGTTGACGTTAGACCTGCGGAGAGACTTCGTCGCTCTGCGTCTTTTACAGACTGTATCACGGAGAGTGCTCCGAGGAGTAGTTTAACATCATGCTGGTGTCACGATACCTTACGCCGCGGTAGGGTCCATCCGTACCACCTGGAAACGATATCGTCCAGGACTGTACGTTTCCCGCTCTCATTTCTTCCACAGACTTGCAAACTTGGGAACGACCTCCCAGCCCCGGTGTTTCCTAGTCGCTGCGACATGTCTTTCATTAAACGTAGCTTACAGAGTTCTTTCTTTACGGTAGGCGGCACGGTACGGTAGCAACTATGCTCCCCTAAGCTATGTCCTGCTAAACTATATCCCCCGCATTGCTGATGTCCATGGGTGGCGGTTACTGTTTAACATCAGACAGGCCGCTTGCTCGTCCGCTATTTTGATGGCAGTTGGAGATAAAAAAAAAAATAAACCACTTTCATTGTAGTAGACTGTGACATGTCTGCATTAATAACAACTTGTCACTCCAGTTCTTTCCCTATTGAAGCCGAGATTTCTTTAATGAAAAGTTTAGAAAAATGTCCTTTTTTGTGGGAGTTTCTTCATTAATAATTTCACTTTATCACGGCTCGGATTATGTTTTATTAGCGAATTAGTTACATTTGGGACGCTTTGTGCAAATAAGATTAATGTTATTTACACAAAGGAGAGTATAATTGTTCGGGCCTACATTTAAATTGCTAACAAGTTATGTTACGTTCGTAATAACATAATATAATTTGTTCGCCAATTAAATAGTACCTACGATTCTTGGATTTCAATTACTTTCAAATTATTTGTAAACGGACCCGCGACTTAATTAGTATTTATGTTAATTCTTATTTTTTAATTAATATTTAATGCTTGTGATATTACTAGGACGAAAAGCCAATTTAATGAAGTAGCTTTAAGAATTAGTAGGCTACTTTATAGTCTTATAGTTAAGCTAAACTGTTGATTAAAGAAGTGCCAAGTCTTATAGTTAAGCTGAACTTTAGCTTGGTGGGAAGAAAGGTGATCATCATCAATTTTGTTGTTGACCCACAACACAGGTACGGATGAATGGAATGAGATGTTGTACTTATTATTTATTTAATATCTCTGTATGTTAGGTGAGAAGTCACTGTTTTTTTTTCAGTCATGGCAGTATTGTTAATTGTTAACTGTTATTGTTGTGTTAACTTTAATAGTAAAGCATAAACTAAATTATATGCCTCCCTCTCTATCCCTTGTGACCAGCAACCAGGTCACAGCAGCCTCTATATGTACATCAGGTAGCAGACATTAAAGTCTGATATATGACTGTGCACGTTACAGATTTCTTCCCATCCCCGGACAGCCATTAAGCGTAGTAGTAATTCTTGATATGAGTCAAAACCGGCCCCGACCATGAGGAATTAGAGTTATAGTCTATTGAGATGGGATTGTGAGCTTTAATCTGTAGATATAAGGTTTAATATAGCAGTGTATCGTGTTACTAGAATGTTTGCTTTAAATCCGCTATACGTGTAGCAGTTGTCACAGTTAAATTGGATTAAAGCAAAATCGAATATTGATCATTTAGTGTGTCAAGTTTGTGAAACAATAACCTTAATTGTATTCTAATTGTGTCGGATTTAGACTGTACAAGACTTAGACATTAATATTTAATTTCGATGACCGACTGGTGGTGGTATAACCATCACGATGGAAGGCGTAGCTAAATACCACAGGCCGATGACTGGCAGCAACGTAACCGGAGCGAGAAGCTACGCGCTGCGATCGTCAACCCGCCTGCCCAGAGTGGCGAATATGATAATACCCTCGAGATGTTTGCCCTAAGTGGCGAACAATTGGAGAGATCTTTGTCCAGCTGGACTGCGATGGGCGTTAGCCTATCTTCTTAGAAGATGATTTGATGCGTGTTAAATGAAATTGTTAAATAATTCTGATAAAAATAACCAGCATAGCAGAACATAGAATGGGGTTCCGTATTCACATATGGACTACCATCATGATTTTTAAAAAATTTTTCGATCCAGTCGTTTTCAGCTACGTGAAGTGATTCATGGCACCAAAACACTCTTATTGTTTGTTTTCTAAAGGACAGAGTCTCGTTGGTTGTTTGGCAGGATGCATCACGGGTAGGTGAGGATTTCTTGGAGCGAAAAGGTCGGTTAAATTATTTAAAAAAAAAAATTTACACCTGAAACTTCTTTCCTTCTCTAAATAAAATAAATAAATCCGGACATTTGAATAAACTTTGGTGAGATGTGGACGGGTGCAGATGGCTCGGTTTACGCCCTCGTAAAACCTAGCGGTGGGACTAGTAGCGATTTTATCAAAACTTTTTAGACCTTAGCCATTGTGATTTGTGAGTTCGGAAAGCGCCAGCAATCTGTATAAATAAAAATAAAATGGGGTTGCCGTTAATAAAATGGTGAAGGCGTTACCACTGGAAATCTACATATTTATTCACTTTTATATAAAGAGGAAAGGTTTTGATCAATTCTAACTCGAACGGAATAAAAATGCGGATGAAATTCTATTCCACGCGGATGAAGTCACCGGCACAGCTTGTTGTAAAATATTTTTTTACACTAGTTTGATACTGGATTCTAGCGTATAATTTTCTAAACAGATTCAGAACAGTAAGTAAACACAATCATTCATTTAGCAAATGTCAGAACATAAACAACGGATTGGACACTACTTTGTTAGCTGCATTTGACATGCGCTCATTACCGGCTCTGCTCGTAGGGGAGCCCGGGATGCTAAATCGGGATTTACTCGAGCACTATAGAGACCTATTCGATTGCGAAGCTTAGATAATTAGAAGAAAAAAATGTTATATAATATATACACTTTCATTGGTGGGGGGAGCGGCTATAAATTTTCAAAAATGTAAAAAAAAACCGATGCATGGACATACTGGAGCGCGTCAGATATTGATAGCATAAATGTTTTACGTATTTTGGAAGATGTACGTATGTTAATCTGATTGTTTCCATGGTGGGGGTAGTCATACGTAAGGGTTGAAATCGATAAAAAAAAAAACTTAATCGAGCGCGTCAGATTTTCTACGGGGGTGTTAAGTGAACCTAAAAAAAAGCGCTTATATAATAATCTGACGATTTGGATGTGACCCAAACTCGCGGCCATTTTTAAACTGTGTAAAAAAAAATCGCCATTTTGAAATACTCGAGCGCGTCAGATTAAGATATATATGGTTCATCTATATACCCTAGACGTGCTGTCTCATAATCTGACGATTATCTAGAGGGATTCGCCTAATCTGACAATTGAAAAATTTTTTTTATTATTTTTTCAAATCTTTGGCGTCATGGCGTCATGGCAACAGAAACCAGAGTGGGGACGGAGTGAGAGAGTCATAGATAGAGAAAAAGTGAGAGAGGAATAGAAACGCGGAGTGGGGAATACAGGGATTACGTAGCTGCACGCATTAAACTTTATTAATTAGTTTTCCTTACTTCGGCTTATGGAAATCGTCAGATTATATATTTTTTGTGAACGTTGAATTATTTCCTTCAAAATAAAAAAAAATTTAGCCACGCTCGAGAAAGTCGAGATGACGTTTTTTTTTTACAAGTTTGTAACCCAGTAACTTTTTATCGACAATCGGAAATTGTCAGATTAGTGGAATATATACTTTTTAGCATGTAACTAACTCACCCTACCTTAATCTGACGCGCTCAAGAATTTCTGATGATCAACTTTTTTTTACTAATCTGATCCTTTATCCTTGACGGGCGGCCGCATTTACGGGACTCATGTTTGTTGGAAGTATTTAATCGGGTACAAGGTATCTCCCTATATGTTAATCTGCCGCGCTTTAGTAACTCCCGAAATCCCCCCTTGGGCTCCCATAAATAAGCACATTGATTACTAATCAAACACAAATAGGTCTATTGTCATATTATCTGTTTGCTCATTAGTATAAAGGAAAACCTTATCGTGTCCTATCTCACTGAAAAGGGAAGTAGAGCATAACGAATATTGGCGATTGAAGATATACGACATAATGGCTTCCCTACGCCTGATGGAAAGCTAAAAAGAAGTCCAAGTCACTGTGACAACGGGCAAGTAACTGGTTGGTTACCTGTCAGTTGCCACCGCTATGCCGGCCCAACCCTAACCCTCCCAGCAATGCCCTAAGCCGAGGTCCGAGCCCCTGTTTAGCTATGTTGCTTAGTTTACCTATGGATGAGAGGTGAGATGATAACAAAACCGCCCTGGCCATAATCGTAATCCAAAATAGAAAAAGAAAATGGCGGCTAATGTATTAAAATCTGAGTTCTAAAAACCTTTCAAAATAAATCACCCACCAGTTACACCGACTTCACCCAACCCCCAAGAATCCCGCAAACTCTATTTTGTATATTCGGGAACTATGTTTAGTGCCGGTGCCGTAAAGGGTATCCCTTCGCACCAATAAATTTAGTTTCGGTCCCAAAACTCCAGTCGTCATAAAAAATCCATTTAAAGTTATACACACGGTCTGTCTCAACATGTCGTTTGTCGTAATGGCGACAGATAATGTAAACTGTTTTAGTTTATGAACGTACTTTTTGGGCCTTTACTGATAGAGTACCTAAATGACTCCTGACCTTTGTACAAAGCATAGTGGCCTACTGTTGATTAAAAATGCGAAAAATATAGCACGGAAGCACTGCTGGAGCCGATAAATAAATAATAATAACCCAAGACATACCACGCTGGGCCACACATCGCCATCTAGCCCCAAACTAAGCCGAAGCTTGTACAATGGGTACCTACTAGACAACTGATAAACTGACTTAGATACTTTTTTTTGTTAATAAATACATATTATACATAGTAAACACCCAGACCAATGCCACGCTGGGCTAATCAGCGTCATTTAGCCCCAAACTAAGCCTCGGCTTATACTATGGGTAGGTACTAAACCACTGATAAACTTACTTATAATATGGTTTGAGTATTTGTTATTATGTACAATATTTATTTATTAAAAAAATTAAGTAAATTATCAATAATGAACCCATAGTACAAGTTTCGGCTTAGTTTGGGACCAGTGTGCCTAGCACGAACATTTTCGAAAAAGTATGCGTAACGTTTCCGTAAACATTTGTATGAAACTTGGTACAGCGCCCCTATCGTGCGTAAGAGGTATTACGTTTACGTACGTTAACGTAGTGAAAATTATCGCCCGTTTACGGTTGCGTTACGCATACTTTTTCGAAAGTGTTCGTGCTAGGCACACTGATGACCTTAAGCCACCTACCAGTGTACCAAATGAGCTACCGGGTCAGTTATATGATTTTAGGTAAATATAATATCTCCTGTTAGACACAACATTGCGAAACATATTGTAGACTAGACAGTTAACTCGCAGTAAATCTGGGATGAAGTCGCAAATACTTCATATCTATTCCGCATCACGCTTCAGAACAGCTCATTGCACTCTGACTGAACAGGGTGGATGTCCTCATGAGCTAGTGAGGGAACTATCGACATCATTCAAAGGGCACTCGGTAATGTATGCAGGGCGACACAGACGGGCGCGACGCAATCTGCCGGCGTCAGATAACAACTTGCCGATACTTGTTTGACTAAAAGGATAGTTTTGCTAGAACTGGCCTCATATATAAAGCGATAAATAACTGCTTCGTGTCACGTAACGCGTAAATGCGGGTTTCAACGTCGCTTGTCAGTAATTCTGTGTGTATAGAATACAATTCCGATTACAATTCCATCCTCATCATCTCGATGGTTGGCGGTTCTCGACTATACGCTTTATGAGGAACTTCTTGTCTCGCGCTTCTACGATGATGGCCAGGGCGGCCTTGTCATCATCACCGGACTGTCGGGGGTCGGGGGTGCGGAAGGCTGTCACCCCTAATTTGTGGAACCAACTTCCTGCGACAGTCTTTCCGAACAGCTACGACTTGGGTGTAGGTTCCCAAGTCGTAGCTGTCGTAGAAACGTGCGTATTCCTATTTAAAAGGCCGCAAGCGACCCCAGAACTCAATTTGAGTTGCGGTTGTTCATGGGCGGTGTTGATTGCTTGCCATCACGCAACACATTTTCTCGTCTGCCGCCTCTTGCGTAAAAAAAACATAAAGAATAACGTGTACTTTTTCTTCATGTCATGACAGCAAGTATCATGACATAAAGAACAAGTAGACGCTTCCATGCACTGTTGGCAAACTTTATATCTTTGTAGCTCGTGCCCGACTCAACAAGCGAGCTATCTCCGGAGACAGTCACTTCACTAAGAACTTAATCAGAGCTAATCCTCTATGTTTACGTGCGCCTGCGGTTACACCCTGATAGATACAGTTTAAAAACATGTTTTGTCACATTGAATTAGATATAACTGTGTGGTTGCCTGATTTTTTTTATAGTAGCTCGACATAATGGCTTCCTTACGCCTGATTGAAAGAGAAAGAGCCAAGTCGCTGTGACAACGGCCAAGCAACTGGTCAGCTACCTGTCAGTTGCTACCGTCATGCCGGCCCAACCCTAACTCCCCACGAGCTCCGGAAACAATACTCATCGGCAGAAACACGACCATTTGGCTCATTTGGCGTCACCAGAGCGAGAAGCTACTCCCTGCGATCGCCGACCCGCCTGCCCAGTGTGGCGATTATGGGTATATGCTCCAGATGTTTGCTCTAAGTGACGAACAACTGGAGGCCTATGTCCAACAGTGGACTACAATAGGCTGATGATGATAATGATGACATAGGTCCAGCAGTGGTTGTTTGTAGACCGATGATGATAGGCTTAAAACAAGCAAAATGAATAATCAAGTAGGTACAAATGTAAATAAAATAAATCCTAGTTCGGAAAGTTGATTCTACCGAGAAGAACCGTCAGCTTATACTCGTACTAACGTATTTACACAATGTATAGTCCCTATCAACAGCCGTACTTCCCCCAAACTTGCCCACATTACATACCAACATTCAGCCATTACCCTTTAAGTCAATTTTCGTAGCTTATGAGGATTACCTACCTCTCAGGCTTAGCCACGCGTGAAATCACTTTCCCTGTAGGCAACCTACAACTTGTGGCCCGCAACTCAACTACTACTATACTTTTCTACCTTCATCTTTTTAATACATATCATCAATGTATATGTGTATATTGTTTTTGGCCACACAGCGCCGTCTAGTCACAAAACACTATGGGAACTAGACAACTGATAAACTTACTGCTGCTTAACTTAGATACTTTTTTTTGTAAATAAATACATATTATATGTATATGTGTAATATGTATGATAGCTAGCGGATGAGGATGTGGACTGTAACTAATGGAGGATGAGGGAAACACGTAGAAAACAGGATAATATTAAATGTATTATAATAAGAAAGCACGAACAATCAGGCAGACAGGTAACAACTGGTGAACAACTGACAATTTGTAGAAAAAGAAATAAATATATAAAAACATAAAGTTTATAAAAAAGGCTGCATCACAGCCAGTCGCCAACAATGTATATATTATATGAGCTATATTGTTTTATTATTATGTAAATTATGAAGGTCACAATCGGAGGATCTAAAAAAAACCAAAATTATTTTATAAACTAAATTTAATTACTATAAATTACAATTATTGCTTAAGCCTAGCTATGATCGATGTTAGATCCAAAGTGAATGATATTCAGTAAAACAGTATTCCGGTAAACATGCGGTGACGACAGCGAGGTGCAGCGTCAGCGGCGTCGGGTTGCGGCTGGCCGGCGCCGGTGTCGCGGGGCCGTAGCTATGTTGCAATCAGGGCATCGCTTACTTGCACTTTACATAGTACTTGTTACTATAACATCTCCCCCCTCAGATCATCAACTATTTTTGAAGTTTGAGCTGAGAAAATAGTGATGACTGGGCCTTTTCCTTAAGATGATTTTCAGGTTCTTCGTAGATCTTATCTGTGGGAGGTAATCTTTCAGCTTTCCATTGAATTAGCTTGTAGCGTCTTGCGAGCAGGAACATACTGAGTGCAAGTGCACCGAATAGTAGTACATATAACGGGATCGTTGTATGATATAAGTATTGCGATGGGACTTGATCCAATTGCAACGGTGGCTGCGATGTAATCTTGCGTTCGACATCATGTAGTTTTCTCAGGTCTATAGAGTTGAGATGCATGTGCGGTGCTGCGCTTCGTGGTGTGTCTTCGTTGAAGGTAAGTTGCATGATCTTCAGAGGCTGTCCTTCAATTTGGTCATTGGTATTAGTGATCGTGAACTCAGGAGTGTGCAGGAAGCAGTTCATCGGGATGCTGGCCAGGTAAGTACCATTTAGTACGCTATAATCTTCTTTTCCGCAGACGGTGTGTATCCTGGTGGAATTGGGAAAAGCTATGATGTAGTGCTTTTCGTCCAGTTCTTCCATGGCTATCCTGGATAGGGTGACTGTGGCGATCTCGCAGGTCTTGTCGATGTACTGGCTGGTGATGAGGCTCTGGATGCAGTCTGGAGCATGACGTAGCTGATGTTCCATCTTCTCCCCGCAGAGATACCAGTGATTGTACTTCGGGCATTCAGCCTCTATGTACACGTAACCTTTACTGTTAGTTGCTATGAAGGGATAAGGAGGGATAAGGGCCTGCTTATATCTATTAGGAGCTATTGATAATTTATATAAGTTATAGCTATCCTGGCTGTATATAGGTATTTTAAATACAAGTACTATTTTATTGCCAGAGTAATAGTAACCAGGTTTTATTATATCGTAATATTGTCTAAGTTCTAATTCTAGTATTTTATCCCTACCGTAAATCCTAACTAATCTATTTATCATATGATCTAAAACTTCGATGCCTATCATAGAATGATGTGAGCTTGAAGCGTGAATAAAAGCTAATATATTTTCTATTCTTAATATCTCTCCTAAGACTTCATCTATGTTCTCAGTTATAATGACAAGATGCTGCGCGAATTTAGCATATTTTAAAAGGCTAGTTTCTCTATCAGCGTCATTATCTAAAATTAACTGTAATGTTGCATTTATCTCGGCTTGATTACTAATTATCTTATGTATGATATCCGAATGCTGGACCATCCATTCTTTACAGATACTTATATGATTATTAAATTCGTGAGCTATTTCATTATTATTTTTCTGGAGAATTTGAATTGCATTATCGTATTTAACTGCATCTGAGTTATCTAAGTTTCCGGTAACGCTTTTAATAATAGAACCTAGACCGTCTATAAGACCTCTTCGCTTACGGCGCGGCCTTAACGTATTTATTTGACTTATGACCTTTATTAACTTATTAGAGAGATAGTCTATTTGTAATTCATAAAGTGAATAGGTGTTATTATTTAATATATGTTTAAATTCTAATAACTGATTCTGTAACAGATAAATCTTATCGTCGATATCCTTAAGATCTATAAACTGAAGAAACGAATGATAGTGAGTAGTGAGCCTTGTCGCGCCGAGTCGAAACGGTAGTAGCCCGGGGCCTTCATCGAGGCTCTCAAGTGTTATCTCCTGATTCATCCTTTGGGATGCTATCAAAGGAGCAGTCAGGACCAGTAGCACCCTGTAACAATTGGGCACTTTTTGGTACTCGTTTAAGACGATTTTTAGCGACGGGACCGCGTCTACGCGAGGTGTAAATATGAATAGGTAGATGTGCTAAGACTGTATCGTGACTATACCTAGGGGCTATTTTCTGACGGCTTGCGAGTGGATTCTTTACAAAGACACGTTGGTTTGGCTGATATTCGACTTCCGGTTCGCGGTTCTTATTACGATTATCTATAATATTAGTACGGGTGTCGAGAGTATATTCGTTTATTTTCTCGTAAACTAATTTCATCTGATCTCTATGATTCTGTAAATACTGTTGCATTAAGTGCTTAGATAAATCTACGTCAAAGGGGTCACGTGGATCGAGATGTCCGGTTATAATATCGTACGGCCTACATTTCGTGAAGCTGTGAACGGAACTGTTGTATGCTAAGATCGCGTATGGGATGAGATTAACTACATCTTCGCTTTTATGAGTTAGTTTAAGAATTCGCAAGTGCTCTAGTAACGTAGAGTGGAATCGCTCTACTATGCCGTTGTCGTTTGGAGAATGAGGTAAAGTCTTATGATGATTGATTTTATGTAAGGTAATAAATTCACTAAATAACTGATTTGTAAATTCCGTGCCGTTGTCTGATACTATAGTTAAGGGTAAACCGTGATGCGTGCAGAACTTTAAGAGTGCCTGCAGGATGCTGATAGCTGTACCATCGCGGATGTGGTAAGCCTGGGCATACTTCGAGAATACATCGACTATGGTAAGATATTTCTCTGTCTGAATAGTAAATAAATCTATATGTACGATCTCAAAAGGTTTTACAGCTGGAGGTACGACGTTAAACTGAGGCCTAATTGGGTTCCTATCATACTTCGCTTGCCCACAAATAGTACAGTTGTTAATGTACTTAGTAATTTCGTCCTTCATCTTAGGCCAATAATAACGTTGGGAGAGGGCTAGATAGCACTCGGTTATCCCACGATGATTCGTTTTACCCTCATGATAATTTTTTAAGATTTCCTGTTGTTTCAGGTAATCTTTAACATTCTCGACCTCGCGTTTAGCTAACACTAAGTTCATAGCCGAGTTCTTAAATTTATCTTGTATAACGGGGACTATATCGTACATAGCTAACGGCGGATCTATGAGTAACGCGGTTTTAACCTTAGGGTTCACGTATTCTTTGATAAGATTGACTACATCATCTTCTAAGTTTGATCGCGATATTTGTACGACGGTTCTAGTGTGAGAATCGAAGGGCTTGGAAGCTGTGGGGCGTTTCTTAATATCACCTACTACTGAGATATGGATCTGTCTATGAAATTTATTTAACGGTTCATCTACGATCGGAACTTCTAAAATAGGATTTTCTCTACTAGTGTGCGCGGATGCTGTGGATGAGTTCGCTACGGATGGCGGGTGTTCGGATGCGTTAACGGCTAACGAATCTGTCTCCTCGTTATTGATCTCGATACGTGAGAGGGCATCTGCGTTCGTGTTAGATTTACCTTGCTTATATATCACGGTAAAATCATATTCGCTAAGTTTCAAACGCCACCTTGTCAGACGCGAATTCGGCTCTTTGAGGTTCATCATCCACTGTAGCGGTTTATGATCAGTAATGATTTTAAATTTACGGCCAAATAGGTAGGGTCTAAAATATTTAGTAGCCCATACGATGGCCAGGAGCTCCTTTTCGATCGTACTATAATTGAGCTCACTAGAATTTAGCGTTCGCGACGCGTATGCGATAGGCTTATCGGACCCTATGGAACCTTGAGAGAGGACGGCACCTATAGCGACGTTAGATGCGTCTGTCGTTAATATGAATTCGCGAGAAAAATCTGGATATTGTAATATCGGGTCGTTAAGTAATAGCGTCTTGCAATGCTCGAAACAGTTAACGTACTTTTGATCGAGAGTTATTTTAGAACCTTTCTTTAAACATTGCGTGAGAGGTTTTGTGAGCTTAGCAAAGCCCGGGATAAACTTTCGATAATACCCGAGTAAGCCGAGAAAACGTTTGATCTCCGTAGTAGTCTTAGGTAACGGATAGTTCTGTATAGCTGTAATTTTATTAGGGTTAGGTTTAACACCATCTTTACAAATGACATGGCCTAGAAACTCAGTTTCCAACTTTAAAAATTCAGACTTATCCATCTGGATTTTAAAGTTGGATTCTCGTAATTTTTGGAACACCTTCTCCAGGCTGGTTATGTGTTCCTGGAGCGAGGTACTGAACACTACGATGTCGTCCAGGTATACCAGGCAGATATCGTTTTGCAGGCCTTTTAAGACATTATCCATCACCCGTTGAAAAGTTGATGGAGAATTCTTAAGTCCCATAGGCATCCTCAAAAATTCATAATGTCCGTTCTCGACATTGAATGCAGTTTTGTGGATGTCTGCAGGATCCATTTCCACCTGGAAAAAGCCGCTGGCAAGGTCAAGAGTGGTGAAATACTGACACTTGCCAAGTTTGTCCAGAACATCTGTAATATTGGGAATCGGATATTTATCGTCAATCGTTTTCTCGTTTACTTTCCTAAAGTCCACGACAAGTCGCCATTTAACCTTGCCTGAAGCGTCTGCCTTTTTGGGGACGACCCAGATAGGTGAGCTCCATGTAGAATCCGAAGGTCTAATGATGTTTTGCTCTAGCATTTTCTCGATTTGATCTCGGACTTCTTGTCGATGGACGTGAGGGTATCGATAACTCTTAGCGTGTACTGGGGCTTCATCAGTAGTTTTAATTTTATGTTTTATCTTGTTGGTGAAGGTTAAGTTTTCTCCGTCTAAGTAAAAGACATCGGCGTAATTCGAACATAACCGTTCTAAGTTAGCGCGTTCCTCGGGGTTTAGGTGCTCGGTACGTAAGCGAGATAGCACTTCGCGTTCGCGTATACTCGGTTGTTCGGTGCGCGTGCACTGAATAGTATAGGCTTCCGCTTGTATGGCTCGGTCCATTGAAAATATTAAATCGTGCGACGTGGGATTCGTAATCTCTAAATAGCCACGGTTGTTTTTTACTGTAGTTAAGCATTCATTTATAACGCAGTTAGATATTATTTGTTCGTTAATAAATGCATCGCCGTCATGTAAGTTTATAGGGATCCTAACTAACTTGCTCGAATTCGCGGGGATAACGTCTTCGTACAGATTGACGTTCCGCGAGTTGTACATATGTATCTGATTAGATGAATTACGAGTGATAAGCTGCTTATCTTTAAGATCAATCTTAGCTTCCCAATTTTCTAAAAGATCTAATCCAATAAGTCCATCGAAATATTCGTGGAACCTATAGACAAATAATTTAATATCGTTAGATTCACGGAATTCGTTAAAGCAAGGGATAGTTATAGAGTAGTTATTACGCGTTGTAGCATGGACGTTAGTTACCTCGAAGGGGTCGAAATTTAATGGTATGTTACTGAAAAATCTATCTACAGCTTCAGGGCTTATAAATGATTGATTTGCGCCCGTGTCAATTAGTAATCTCAAAGGCGGGTCTGAGATTTGTATGAATGGAAGCTGTCTTTGACATTGCAAATTTAATTCTATTTTAATTTGTCTAATCTCTTGCGGTTGGGAAAATCCTGCATATCAGTCGAACTAGTAGACGGCTCAGGATCCTCAAAAGGACCTGACGAGATCTCATGAGATGGATCATAATGTGACTGTTCGTCGTTCATATAATACGCGGGTTCCGTACTGTAATAATCTGAAGGATCTACGCAATAATAACTGTCCAATTCGTTATAATACGTATAGGGTTCCGGATAGTAATATAAATCGTTATAATTAGCGCATTCGTTAACGTTCATCTCGCGAGTCTTAAAGTAATTCGATGGCGGAGGGTTACCATGCTTTCGCCAATCGTGCCCGGACATTTGTCCTAATGGCGGCCTCTCCTTAGTAACGTAGTGGCTAACACCACTCATGGGCTTAGGGCCCGTATCGTTCCTAGCTGGCATTTGGAACCTATTCTGATACGCGTTATAATTCGGAGGCTGCGCGCGGAATATTTGTTGCGTACGCGACGGCATACCTATCGGCCTATAGTGAGCGAATTGATTAGGCTGATTAAAATTATTAGGTCTCCACGGCTGTTGAGAAAACTTTTGATTAGACATATTATAAGGGGCCTGTGGAGGGAAATTGAATGGTTTGTACGCTGGCATGGCCATAGGGGCCATGGGCATAGGTTTAGGTAGCTGAGGCACATGTGGCTTTTTGTCCACTGACTCGTTACGGTTTTGAAGGTACATCACATTCAATTCCTCTTGCACGAATTCAAGGGCCTTTTCAACACTATCAGGACGCATGCATCGTATGCGAGAGCCTAAGGGCTCCTTAAGTCCGCGGACAAATGCCTGCATTGTTAATTTTTTATAAAGAGTGCGTTTCGCCTCTATGGTGGTAACAACAGTTTCATGTAGGGTGACATATGTCATGATAGTGCTGAACAAATTCACACAACGGTCGTAAAATTCCTGGGGCGAACTATTGCCCTGGGTAGCTAACATTAGGTCATTATACAGAGCGGTCTCATCGCGCTGATCGGAAAAGTTATTTATTAATGCCTGTTTAATGCTATTCCAATCCTCATTTATGCCATTAGAATTTATAATGCGTGCGGCTGGTCCAGTAATCTTATTTAATATACCGTTAACTAAGCAAAGCTTAGCTAACGCATTGCCTTGATTCTGATCTAAATATTCCTCAACAATCTGATCACATAGATGAATAAATCTCGGTAAAATGTGCGAATTGCCATCAAAATCTGGCACTAGGCGTAAGGCCTTAAAAATAGTGTCTACGTCAGCCATTGGGAAAGATTCGGGACTCTCTGATCTACCCGACTGGTCTAAACTCACAAAGGAATTATCTAAACTAATATTTCTATTACTATCTAAATCAAGCCTACGGGCTTCTCTGGCACGCGCAGGCCCTCTAGGGGTACTTTGCCTAGGGTGAAAAATGATTGCGAAATAAGTAAGGACTAAGGACTAAGAAGGAAGCAACACAGAAACGATTTCAGTGTACTTACATAAACTGCATTCTGGTATCTTTAGAATCGATGTCTTGATTTTTCCTCCGATCGGGACTTCAGGTTCTTATTTGCAGAATACTCGAAGACGCGAATCGCGGATCGCTCGCGACGGTAGCGATTTAGATGGAATCCGATGTGAGAAATTCCTAGCTAAAATCTACCTCAAGACGCCTTGAGTATCCTACCGACTGCGCCAATTATGAAGGTCACAATCGGAGGATCTAAAAAAAACCAAAATTATTTTATAAACTAAATTTAATTACTATAAATTACAATTATTGCTTAAGCCTAGCTATGATCGATGTTAGATCCAAAGTGAATGATATTCAGTAAAACAGTATTCCGGTAAACATGCGGTGACGACAGCGAGGTGCAGCGTCAGCGGCGTCGGGTTGCGGCTGGCCGGCGCCGGTGTCGCGGGGCCGTAGCTATGTTGCAATCAGGGCATCGCTTACTTGCACTTTACATAGTACTTGTTACTATAACATGTACTTTATAATAATGTATGTATTTATTTACGTATTTTTATCGCTGTTTAATTTTATCCAACCTTGCAGCACACTACCTAGATCTATTTCTGCTTAGGCCAATGGATGACTGGTAGAGAACGCCCATGGGACATTAAGTCCGTTTTTTGTACACTATTTCTATTGTGCACTAAAGATTAAATAAAGAAAATCATCTATATTTTTAATATCATGTATGAATGGATCTGTTGGACGGGGAAGACCTAGAGAATGTCTCTTAAAAAAGGTAAAATACCAGGAACCCTAAACCGACGAGCATGTATGAAGAGAGTGATGAATGTGGACGAAGCAAAAGTTGTGTGCCAGGATCGTAGCAAATATAAGGACGTGGTCTCTGCCTACCCCTCTGGGAGAAAGGCGTGACGTTATGTATGTATGTATGCCTATTTAAGAGAGGTAGGGCATAGCGAATCTTCGCTCAAATTGAGCTGCCCGTCCGGGGAAGGACCTCCACCCTATATAATACCGCAGACAAATGACCTTCGGGTCGTGTTTCTGCTGGTGAGTAGGGTGTCCGGAGCTCATGGGGGGTTAGGGTTGGGCCGGCATGGCAGTGTCAACTGACAGGTAACTGACCAGTTACTTGCCAGTTGTCACAGCGACTTGGGCCTCTCTTTCGCTTTCCATCAGACGTAGGGAAGCCATTATGTCGAGCCACTATAAAAATAAAATATAATATATCATCTATCTTTAGCGAGCTTAACCGCCTGATGTTAAGCGGTTACCACAGCTTAAGGATGCCTGCAACTCACCTCTAGAAATCCTTTTTTTCTAGGCTCTCATAGGCCAGGAATGGCAAGCGAAAAATGATTGATTTAGTAGCTTGTCCATTGCCGCAGCGACTTGGGTTCTCTTTCGCTTTCCATCAGGCGACGGGAGGCTACTATGCTGTGTTGATACAAAAACCGTTCCGATATGAGCAAAATATTTTCCGCTTTTTCATTTTAGCAGCAAATACATCAGTTCAGATTCTAAATCGCATTGTGTAAAAGTGTAGTGTTTCACTATCTTGCAAAAAAATAGAAATTAAATTTATTTAGCTTCCACATTATCCTCAAAATCCTCTAAATAGTAACAACTGCACGGAACAGTGAGGCTCTCATTATGTTAAGTCAATTCTAGGCCTGTGTTTAGTTTGTTCGCGCGTAAAATCACTTTCTACCATGTTTGTGATGTACGAATATATTTTTAAACAAAAAGGTCAATGTCCTTTTATTTTGCTACTGTTGAAGGTCATTGATCTTTTTATCCGTACTGCTGGTTAAGTTATGATTAAACACGGCGTAATTAAACAATTCTTTTGGTTAAAACTTTACCCCCTTTTTATTAAAGGAATTGATTCTTCTCTCAATTCTGAAGAAAGTAATTTGAAGTGGGCTATTTACAAAGCTTATTTTTTTTATAGAATACGTTAACATTGAATGAAAGTCGCCGCGTCTTTCAGATTTGTGCCAATTGAACGAGTTCTAGAGTAGACACTGTTTCTCGGCAGATGTAGTTAATATAAGATGTAGCCAAGACAGGTAGAGCGATTATTGGATTCGAAATGAGCTGATCCTGCAGAGAACCAAAGTCACCGACATAGCTCACCGGATTAGTAAGCCGAAGTGGCAGTGGGCTGGCCACATCATCCGCAGAACCGATAACCGTTGGCGTAAACGAGTTCTGGAGTGGGGATCGCGTCTCGGCAAACGTAGGACGCCCTCTGGCCAACTTTTTTTAAAATTCTGTAACCTAGCGATCTGTGCGAACACAATGAGCCATTCTTATAAGGATCAGGTCAATTGGCGTGGCGATTTGCGCAGGACGGTTGGCAATTGCTGGATCTGAGACGCCGTGGATCGATAAAAGAGGCGAACTTTGGGAGATGCCTACGTCCAGCAGTGGACTGATAAAGGCTGATGATGATGATGAAACGAATGTCAAAATTGAATAAACGTACCAGACATTTTCCGAGCAATAGCACTGTGAATAGCCACGCAGGTTTTACGCTATTTCCATTATGACGGCGTATATAATTAAAACACTGGCGGTGGAAACAATACTTGCAGAATCGCTCTGCTGGTCTTCATTTCATTGAACAAACCAAGAACGTAATTGGGAGACATCGAAGTAGGAGCACACTCCGTCTGCTCCGACCGCCCTAACAAGATCAGTTTGAAGTTAGACAGTTTAATTCCGCACTCATTACACGGGCCGATTGGAGCGCAAGTTTGAGAGCCGCTTCATTTACACGTGAGGGGACGTAACTTGTTCTTGAGAAAGTTTGAGATTCTATGTCGCGATACTTGCATATTGAATGTTTTGACGAGACTCTAGGCTTGACTTGCGGAATTAATTTTAATTTTGAATGAGTAAAATTATTTTAAAATAGCATACAATTTTGAAATTGCACTATTTGTAGATTTTGATAGTTAAATAAACTTATCGAACAACCTTCGTATTTCTTCGATTGAGAGACAATCATTTTTGTAGTTTGAGTATTAATTGAAAGCTCACACCCTATTTTAACTGTCCTTAATCCAATGTTTGTTTGGATTAGATCACGATTATACTACTAAAAAGAAAATTCTGGACAAATTTTCATTGAAATTGTCTGTGGATTTGATAGAGCTCCTGTACTATTTGGCCTCCATAAAATCAGTCAAAAGTAGGTTAAAATTAAGTTTTGTTAAATTGCCAATGTGGCCCTTTCAAACCCTTATCCTTACTACGGGAAACAACACTAACTTAAACAAAAACTGAACAAAATTGTTTTAAAGTTACACTGTTCTATGTTGGCGTAAAACTAAATTCCGCTTTCTAACAATTTTCTTTATAAAAGTAAGCCTTATTCACACAGAATAGACATCAATCATCGTTCTTGGAACTTTTCTAT
The DNA here is from genome assembly GCA_031163375.1 of Conogethes punctiferalis. Classification (NCBI taxonomy): domain Eukaryota; kingdom Metazoa; phylum Arthropoda; class Insecta; order Lepidoptera; family Crambidae; genus Conogethes; species Conogethes punctiferalis. The sequence goes on along the minus strand of CM062092.1, from coordinate 14,577,724 downwards.
TTGCCTAAGAATTTCCTTAGAACGCGCCGAGGGCGTATTTAATCTAGCCGGGTACAGTAAGGCTGTGTGTATAAGAGTTGTCTTTGCGTCGTTTATTTTATAAGTAAATGGGAAGCGCTTAACCCAAAACGTTTTCACCGAGACATCAGTTGAGAAGTGACGAGGTATGTAAGGGAGCGACTCATCATCTTTTCACTCCAAGCCACCCTCAATATCATCATCATCATCAGCCCGTGTCAGTCCACTGCTGGACATGGGCCTCTCCCAATGTTCGCCACTTAGGTCGATTTTGGGCTTCTCGCATCCAGCACTTGCCAGCCGTCTTGCGCAAATCGTCACTCCACCTGGCCTGAGGGCGTCCTACATTACGTTTGCCGAGACGCGGTCTCCACTCCAGAACTCCTCACTCAAGCCACCCTCACCCGTGGTGTATCTAAAATAAAAATATCAGACAACACCGTATCATAAGCACTTGTGTTATGGGTATCAGAACAACGAAGGTACCACAAATATATACTTAAATACAAATATAAACACCCAGACACGGAACAAACACAAATGTTCATCACACGAATGTTTGTCACTACCAATTGAGCCACCGAGCCAGTCTTTTGAATATTTATATATTATTATATTGAAATCGTTTTTTTTTGCTAAATATGCTATTATTATTCCCGTACTGTCAACCAGTAGATCACAGCCTTATCCCAGTCCTGAGATTGAGTCCGAGTCTAGGCACTGATGGGTGATCCGTTCGCACCACTTAGACACAATGGCTATTCAGACGAAACGGGCGACTTTTCTTTGCATTCTCTTTGCACAAGACTGGCATTGTCACCTTCTTTCATCGTGACACGTCTTGGTATTCAGTCTTTGTGTTTGAACTGATTGCTGATATTTGAGGAATGGAGCTTTTGTTGTGTTGAGTTTCTTTTTGAAGATGGTGTAAAGAGGCTTATATTTTGTTTAGTGACGTACTAGAATATCTATCTACACTAATATTATAAAAGGGAAAAAATTGTATTTTTGTAAGTAACGAATAAACTCAAAAAGTACTGGACCGATTTTAATACATGCCATGCCATGCCACATGCCACGTTGGGCTACACAGCGCCACCTAGCCCCAAACTAAGCCAAAGCTTGTACTATGGGTACTAGACAACTGATAAACTTACTTAGATACATTTTTTTTTTGTAAATAAATACATTATGTTACATAAAAACACCCAGACCAATACAAACAGACATGTTCATGAACACAAATGCTGTACTGTGCGGGAATCAAACCCACGACCCTTTATTGTTGATAAGACCGCATAATTGTACAAGAAATAATCTCACATAAAATACATACGTGTATAATTATAAATTAATTATCAGACCACATCAACAAATTATTTAAGCACTTAAGCAAGGGAATGACGAAGGTACTTTAAATAAATACTTAAATACAAATACCTTGATAGATAGATAGTTAGTCTTCTTATATAATATCTATAAGGATTACAAATTATGACACCACTTGCATATAATTTTCTTATGCGAAATGATTTGGTGCATTTGACGTTAAATTAAAGATTCTGATATTAATAGCACATTTTTAAAACATGTATGAACACTTTTAAAGTGTTGTTTTCCATGTTCCAAAATATTATCAATATTTTTGTTATTCTATCCTTTGTTTGTTTCATTCGGCTTGTCACTCAGTCTTTTAAGAGCATTATAAAGATTAGATCAGGATTTTCATATTTGAATTAGTAAAATAATATTTCTACTCGCTCGTTAAAACACGAATACGAGATAAGAAATACTTTGAGCAGTGCTAACAATCCCAACTCGGGCTAGAAAATAAAAAAAACGTCACATTTGCTTTTAAAAATGAAACGGATTTTGCTTGAAGGCTACGATTTCGTTTGAGATTTTTTTTCTAAATTAACAAAGGATTTTCAATGTCAATACTCGTTTTGATTTCGGGTTAATAAATACGTCCTTATTTTTAAAAATTGTGTTGAATTATTTATTATCAGACTTCAGAGATTAGGAAAACCGACCCCAAGAAAAGTTAAGAGGTCGCGTCTTTTCACGAAACCACACGAACGTATTTGCAGCCAAAATCTCTTCGAAGCTCCAACCTTACCTTATTCCTAGACCTACGGATCATCATTACCTATCGCAGTCCACTGCTGGACATAGACCTCTCCAGCTGTTTGCCACTTTGAGAAAATATCTGGATTTACTATTAGATTTCAAAGAATAGGAGAGCCGTCTCCACAAAAAGTGGTCGCGTCTTTTCGCTCGCTACACGAGTAATTAAGGAAACCACACAAACCCATTTGCAGCCAAAATCTGTTCGAAGCTCCAGCCTTACCTTATTCCTAGACCTACGGACCATCATCAGCCTATCGCAGCCCACTGCTGGCAAATGTCTGGAGGCTTTACCTATAATCGCCACGCTGGGCAGGCGAGTTGGCGATAGCAGTCAGTCTGTAGTATTTAGCTACGTCTTTAATCATGATCGTTATACCGCGACCAGTCGGTTGCCAGAGCCTCGTTTGTTATTCAGCAGGGTGTACCACGGGCAGGCGAGGATGGCTTGGAGCGAAAGGATGATAGGTCGCTCCCTATCTACCTATAATTAATTGTTACAAAATAAAACATTACAAAACCACTGGATAGATAATCATCAATCCGGCTAAAAGCATTCACCGCGATGTTATCCTGACGTGCCTATACATTAAAAATAATTGGATGCCCTCACTACCAGACAAATGTATTAAGGATAGCACGGCCTTGTCACGCTAAACACGAAGCTTTAACGTGAATCGTCTGTCTGGTTTCTGTATTTCGAATAGTATATTCGTATATTCGTGAGTATCATCCAGTGGATAAATAGATAAATATTCTTAATTGCGGACCATACAATTGACTTAAAACTAGGCACAACGGACAGTTTTTGCTCAATTTAGGCGGCCTTATCGCTATAAACGTTTAGGGTTGGGCCGGCATGGCAGTGGCAACTGACAGGTAACTGACCAGTTACTTGCCAGTTGTCACAGCGACTTGGGCTTCCCTTTCGCTTTCCATCAGGCGTAGGGAAGCCATTATGTCGAGCTACTTTTAAAAAAAAACCCGCCTGACGGCACAGGTTACTACCAAATGAGCCATCAAGTTTTTGAAATTGTTCTATCTAGATACATTTCCTTGTTAAAGACTATAACAACACTTCGTACGACAGTGTTTGGTTTGGCTTGGAATAATAATTTCGTAGGCCCCATGTCAAGTTTCCGACATCCACCCGGCAGCGATAAAGGAACTGTTCACTCATTTATTAATTTGTTTGGATATGTTATTGTTGTGTGAAATAACTATGATGGTTTTTGTACGAGGATTCATTTTAGCCTTGGTACCATTTTTCTTCATTTTTTTTATAATCTAAGATACGGATTAAATAAAATGTAAGTATTTTGACCCTGGAAATAACCCTATTGCCACGTTCTTTGCAAGTGGGTCGCAATAATGCAAAAATATCTGAAAAAAGATCACGCCCTGCAAAATGCGCCATTAAAGTGGCCTTTACAAAAATATTATTCATATTCGTAGACAGTTTGACCGATTCATAACAAAAACTAAAAAGACTTACGGCAGACACCTCTTAAAACGATTAAAGTTTTCCCAAATTGAATATTCACTGTACAAAGACAGCCACCTTAAAGTACCTAAAGCTAGGTGAAGCCATTGTTTAAGTTGCGTAAGCTCTAAAGTCAATAATGAAGTGCTTAACAAGTAACTCCTAATAACACTCGCCCAGTCAATACAATTACAATTATTGAATACCTTTGTTATTCAAAACCTCCATAGTTTCAGGCGAGAGGCCAAATTGGATTCCACGAATCATTTTCATATTGAATCGATTAAATGTTATTCTGCGGTGGTAAGCTGATGTAATCATCTGTTGAAAATGATAATTTTGATTGTTGTATTGTTTGAGGGCTTTTATAGATATTTTGGCAATGACAATAGCTGCGTTCAATTATCTTTTTGGTTTTCAATTAAAATAATATCTGAATAATTGCGCCAAACACGATGACCATTTTTTTTAAACTCGCGTTTTGAAGTTGAATACGCAACTTACTTAAAAGATACAGGTACAAATATCGAAACACGGAAGAAACACAAAATTTGTGTTGAACATTTTAATGTTCCTCACACGAATGTTTGTCAAGGGAGGTTCTATACTTTTTTTCAAAAATAGAACTTAAGATATTGTTTTAAAAATCAAATAACCACCATGATCACACCACAATATTCCTGTAGACATAATTTCCACATTTTCACTAATGTCGAGAATCTCGAACACTGTTCGTATCACAACTCCCATTATTTGCTCTTTACTCCCAATCGTAACCATTTCTTCCGTTGGACTGGATTCGCTTAGTCAGGACATTGGTACTTATATATATTATAGTGTTATGGTCTGATTCTCGAAAACCTATTCTTTTGAATATAAACTTTTGACAGCAACTTATAAGGCCTGACAGATAGAGTTCTTTGCCTTGTATCCCGCTCGTATCCACGCGCGGCCAACAGTTTACGAAAATATTACATTTTTAAAATTGCATACTTAGTAATCTATGTGTGCAATATTGTGCTTCCTAAAAATAACAAAAATTTTCATAAAAAACTCAAATAAAAAAGATAACAGGCCACGCACCCAAAAATGAGGAACACTTACATTTTTATCTAAACCAATACCACATTAAATGCAAAATGTTGACGCGAAAGGGTTTAATATCCGTTTCCTAATATACGGTACGGCTTCTGACGCGATATGTTCCGAACAGATTTTATATGAGACCCGTACCGTTTTACGGGGACCCGTAAAATTCGAATATGTTTTTTTTTATGTTCCACAATACGTCTGATCTCTTAATGGCGCTGTTTGGGCGATGCCATTCTGTGGACAAAGAAAATAAATTATGAAGAGAGTAACGGATGTATTGCCGTGGCTTTGATTATGGATTCGGCTTTTCAGAACAGATGAAAGGTAGCTAAGCTCGTTTTTTGTTATGTATTGATGTTATCTGGAGGATAAAGTCTTATAGGATTGTCTTAACAAAAGTAACGACTTTTGTTTAATTAAACACAGTCTGATATGCATTTTCTGCTGAATTAAAACAATCAAAGAACACTTTACTTGTAATATTTTCGTGATTGATTTTATTCATCATCACCGCGAAGGTTTTTATGGTGGCGGGTGACAGAGGTGGTAAACGGGCCTAAAGATCACCTAATGGTAAGTGATTTCATCCCATCATCATCAGCCCGCATCAGTCACAGAGTGTAGAGCGCGCTTAAGATGCACCACTGGCAGGTGACTGTGGCTTGGAGTGAAAAGATGAGGCGTCCCCCCTTTTTTATCCTTTTTTTTCTTAGCCGGGGAAAGTGCTTGTAGGCATCCCCCTAACCCGGGGGAGTGACGGGGTATGTGGGACTCACCCTGCCTTAAAGTGGAAGGGAGGCAGGGCCCCTACGTCAAGCGCCTATGGGGATGGCGAGGGATTTAAGAGAGGTAGGGCATAGCGAATCTTCGCTCGAATTGAGCTGTCCGTCCGGGAAGGGACCTTCACCCTATAGAATACCGCAGTCAAATGATCTCCGAGTCGTGTTTCTGCCTGTGAATAGGGTTTCCGGAGCTCGTGGGAGGTTAGGGTTAGGCCGGCATGGCGGTGGCAACTGACAGGTAACTGACCAACTGGTCAGTTACTTGCCCGTTGTCACAGCGACTTGGGCTTCTCTTTCCATCAGGCGTAGGGAAGCCATTACGTCGAGCCACTATAAAAAAAAACTGGTGTCACAGGACCCGGAAAGACTGAGCGAAGAATTCGCCTCCTTACATCATCTTTTACAACTAGTAGATACCAATCGTATTTCGAGATACCGTAGCCAATCAACTGTCACACCTTTTGCCAACCCGCCTGATAACCCGTTTCTTTCGCAGTTAAAAAAAATTGCCGTTACATTTTTAACATAACAACGCCACGCACTCGTCGAATGCCTTCGCGATCACGTAGGGAAATTGCGAAGCGGCAATATTGCCCCCGACGGCATAAACACATCAGCCGAATAACTGGCTCCTTGCAGAATATCATTTCTGGAAGTGCCGATGTAACGTCCCGAGAATTCGGCCGCGTGAATACTCTTTGGTGATGCGATATAAAGATAGTGCTATGTAGATGAAGATGGCTGATTTTCACGCTTGGGATTTTGACTTTTTCAATATGGTATAGTGCATGGGACATCATATATTTAACATGGTGTAGTAGCATAGAATATGGGCGTCATTGCCTGATGGTCTTGCTGTTTGATATCGTTTTTTACCGACTTCAAAAAAATGGGCCGATAAAGTTTCGATTCCCGATAGTGTTATTTAGGTAACGAACTTTTCTGAAATCAAGTAGTTGTAGGTGTTATATGATAGGGTCCAAACTTATCATCATCACCATTATCAAATTATCGCAGTCCACTGCTGGACATAGGCCTCTTCAGCTTTGCCACTTAGGGCAAACATCTGGATGGTTTGCCTATAATCGCCACTCTGGGCAGACGGGTTGAGGTTCGCAGGATGTAACTTCTCGCTCCGGTGGCGCTGCTGCCCGACATCGGCCTGTGTTATTCGGCTATAATCTTATTTTTTATGCAAGAGGCGGCAGACGAGCAAATGTAATGCCTGATAATAAGCAGTCGACACCCATGGATACCCGCAACACAAATCGAGTTCTGGGGTCGCAGCCTTTTAAAAAGGAGTATACGCTCGTTTCGTTAAGGCTTCCAAGTCGTAGCTGTTCGGAAAGACTGTAGCAGAGAGACACTTCTTAATTCTAAGGGAGCTTATTTATAGGAATCTGGATGGTTAGTTAGATAAGATAAGATAAAAACAAGTTGTGCGTGCATTGTGCTTATTACA